>CVRI01000048.1:1837169-1862820 GCA_900005825.1 Clunio marinus
GTCTTCATGCTTTATCGTTTCTACTCGAAACCAAACCCAGCCATGATGAAGAGTTGTGGCGTTTTTTCCTGAGCGTGAAGCCGGCATGACGATAGGTCTCTGACCAGTTGTCATTGCTATTGATGATCGTTCACTTTCCATCTTCGATGGGAAGCGAGGGAAAGAATGCTCTCAGAGTGGTTGCTATAATGAACACATAAAAAAACTAACAAAATAAAACTTTTCATTTGATATAAAATTTATTTACAACTCAAAAATTTAACAACTACAATGAATTTATTTGTTTTAATGAATTTACTTCACTATAAAATCAATAATTTCTATCTATTTGGTTAATGGAAGCTTAATTTCATCTTTTTCTTCTATTACAACCGTTTCCAGATTGTTTCTATACTTAAATTGAACTTTAAGCACTTTGTTTTCTCCTATCGCGGGGTCATAAAATCCGGGAAGTTCATACTGAAGAAATAAGAGAAATTGTAGTCAAAAGTGTTTAATAATTAACCATGTTACCTTTAACGATGTGTGCACTGTGATATTGCTGTCCTTCACTAAACATTGAAGTGGAATTTTAACATCAATAAAACTGCTTCTATCGTCTGCTACCATCTCTTCCAAGTTATCTATTTATAAACATGAAATAAATAATAATTTGTGGATGCAAATTATTCTTATTCTCACCCTCATCATCGTCAAATTTTCCATAGAATGCATGAAGGATGACTAAACCAGCTTTAGCTTCTTCTTCCGAACAAATTCTTTCATATTGAGCCAACATTAATGAAATTGCAGCCTCAGCTTCTTTTCGTCTCTGTTGCAGTCTCTCTTCATACATTTCTTTCTTTTTCTCAATCACTTCTCGTTGTTTCTCTGACTCCAAAGGCTCAAGAATGCATTTCTTCAGAATGAAATACGAGATAATGGGCAGCGTTGTAGCGTAGAAAAGTGCGGCTGGGATGATTTCTTCACTTAACTGAATATTGAAATTGTAAGATTGTGATGATCGAATGAAACGAATTTTTAAAGCGACTCCAGTTGGGACTCCAAATGTGACTGAAGCATGAAGCGATGAATACTTGCTGACTTTTTTCTCTACGCCATATTCAGCCATGAAACCGAACGTTCCAACTTTTCCGGCTAATTTAAGTTTCATTTCTTGTTCAATGAGACGACGAATGTAGTTACACGAGATAAACGAATGTGGGAGTCCAAGGGAAAATGTTAAATTCACGTAATTTCTTTCTGTATTTCGTTCAATGATTGTTGATAATGATGATTGCATACCAGCAGCTGAATATGTGAGATAACCGACTGTGTGCTTATCAAGTTGAACTGCAAACGTTCCAACAAGTGCCGGCACAATTCCATTCGGACGAAAATTCAAATTCAATTGACCTGTAGTGAAATATCTTTTCCCAAGATTTCTTGTTCCTTTGCCACCAAGATTTAGGCCATTTCCAGCACCGACATCAACTTCTATCCAACCTTTTGAGCTTAGAATTTTGCGCGCTGATAATGTAAAGCGACCATTACCTTGACCATTTGAAACACTTAGATTTCCAGCTAATGTTGCTACATTATTTGAGGACATCGGCACTTCGATAGATTGAAACATTGTCATACCAGCAATTTCAATATTTGAAAACATTCCAGGTTCACTAAAAACCAAAAATAATTTTAATTTTCTTTTATCAACAAGGGAAAACAAATGCTATTTACTCATAATCCGTCTCGTAAGAGTTGAAAATATCAGTACAATTGACATGAAGTGTTATGTTTCCTTTTGGATTCGTCAGTTGTTGAAGTCTTCTTTCTTCCTTCTCTCTAGCTAACCTTTCATACTCTTCACGAATTTCTGATGGTGAGGATTTCCTAAAGACAAATATTATGTGTGACACATCAATTGAATATATTAAATACTTAATTAACTCACCTAGGAATTAATTGTAAACCATCTGTTCGAAGTCCTTTTGTTCCAAGAAGATCATAAATTTGCCGATCTTCAGGACTACTCAGCACAGCATGAGCAGTTTTTATTCTATTGAAAATCATCTCAGCATCTTTCTTCTTCGCAGGATCAATATGCTTGTCAGGATGAAATTGTCTTGATAATTGCTTGTAAGCAGTATTAATTTGCTCAAGAGTCGCCTGAATGAAATCGAAAATGTAAGTTGCGAAACAAATGAAAATTTTGTTATTAACAAATTATGAATAATACTCACATCCCTCGGAAGATTAAGAAAAGCGTAATAATCATCATCTACTTCTAATAATTCTGCGTCATCCATTATTATTGATAAAGTTAAATAATTTATTTAAACCAAATGTTTTTCGGGGAAAATAAGCGGCGTTATATTAACTAAAGACGGCGCCGACAAAATATTGAAATGTCACCGGTGAAAAGTTACAAGCTCCACGGAGTGTAGAAGTCCTAAACAATAGTAAACAGGAAAATTATAAACTACCTATTTCCAAAAATAAGAATATCCTGTCAAATTTGATGATAAATTTAGTTTAATTCGCTAAAAAAGGTAAATAGTGATGCTATCAACATGGATTAAAGTTAAAATTTATTGAATTAATCATGAAATTTTAACTTTTCAATTTCACAATTTCAATTTGTTTATGTTTTGGTTTTTAGCGCGGGATCTTCCGAAAGAAAAAAAATGTTTTCAAAAGGAAAAAGAATTCGAATGGACGAGATGCCACCCATGGAATATGAATCATATTAGTAAGTTTCATAAATTTAAATATTTGTTTAAGTTATTAATGAAATATTTTAGTATGGGTGACAATCCTTCTTACAATGAGGACGAAGCTGGTCCATCAGGCCAGAGAATGACGAGATTGCGAGCTCGTGGTGGAGTGCCAACAAAACCTCCCATAATTGACGAAGATGATGAAGATATTTTCATGGCAAATCGTAAAAGAAAAATTCCAAAACCAGTAAAAGAAAAGATTGAACGTGAACCAAAACCACCAAGAGCACCTCGTGAACCAAAACATCAAGAGCCAGCGGAAGAACGTGTTGTCCGTGAACGAGAGATTACAACTGATGAAAGCAGTTTGTTTTGGATTCTTCGTTATTCGAAAAATACTATAACTGTAAGGATAAAAGATTTAAATAACATTTCAAAGCATTTTAATTGTGAAAAACTTTCAGATAATTGTAGACGAGTGGATTGATAATTACAAGATTGATCGTGAAACAGCGTTAATTGCTTTAATGCAATTTTTTCATCAATGCAAGCGGATGTAAAGGAAAAATAACACCAGAAATGCAATCATCAATGGAGTACACAACAATAATCAGAAAAATGACGGAAGAGTTTGATGAGGAAAGCGGAGAATATCCGCTGATTATGGCTGGACAACAATGGAAAAAGTTTAAAAGTCATTTTTTGTGACTTCGTTTAGTCACTTACCAAGCGATGTCAGTATTCAATAATCTACGACCAGTTCTTAATGGACAATGTCATTTCGTTGTTAACTGGATTGTCGGATTCTCAAGTTCGTGCTTTTAGACATACAGCAACACTTGCCGCAATGAAATTGATGACAGCTTTAGTCGACGTCGCACTTCTCGTAGCAATAAATTTTGATAATGCTCATCGTCAATACGACGGTGAAAGATTGAAACCAGCACATGATGTGTCGGAAGATCGAATTGAAAGTTTACTTGCTAAACGACAAGAGTTAGAAGAGAACATGGACGAGATTAAAAACATGCTCACATATCTTTTCAAATCGGTTTTCGTTCATCGATATCGTGATACATTGCCAGAAATTCGTGCAATTTGTATGACTGAAATTGGAATTTGGATGCAGAAATTCTCATCAAATTTCTTAGATGATTCTTATTTGAAATATATTGGATGGACATTTCATGATGAAGTTGGCGATGTTCGATTACGATGTTTACAAGCATTACTGCCATTGTATGAAAATGAGGAATTGAAAAGTAAACTCGAACTTGTCACATCGAAATTTAAAGATCGAATTGTTGCTATGACATTGGATAAAGAATATGAAGTTGCGGTTCACGCTGTAAAGCTTGTCATTAAAATTCTGAAGATACATCAAGACATTCTCACAGATAAAGATTGCGAAATTGTCTACGAACTTGTTTATTCATCGCATCGTGGTGTTGCACAAGCTGCTGTTGAATTTTTAAACGTTAGATTATTCTTTATTAACCCAACAGTTGAATCTTACACACGTCGTGGAAAGAAACGATTATAAAACACTCCACTCATTCGTGACTTGGTTCAGTTCTTCATTGAATCGGAACTTCATGAACACGGCGCTTATTTAGTTGATGCTTTCATTGAGAACAATCCGATGATTAAAGATTGGGAATGTATGACTGATCTCTTACTTGAAGAAACGGGACCAAACGAAGAAGTCATGGATAACAAACAAGAGTCATCATTAATTGAG
Source organism: Clunio marinus (assembly GCA_900005825.1). Classification (NCBI taxonomy): domain Eukaryota; kingdom Metazoa; phylum Arthropoda; class Insecta; order Diptera; family Chironomidae; genus Clunio; species Clunio marinus. The sequence continues at coordinate 1,841,610 of CVRI01000048.1, forward strand.
ATCATGGTGAGTGCAGTGAAGCAAGTCGCATTAGGTGAACCACCAGTTGGTCGTGGAAGTAATCGACAAAAAACTCTCTCAGCCAAAGAGATCAAACAAGTTCAAGATGATAAATCGAAGCTTACAGAACATTTTATTCAAACTCTGCCATATTTATTGGATAAATATAGCGCTGAAAACGAAAAGCTTATCAATTTGTTGAGCATTCCACAGTATTTCGACTTGGAGATGTACACGACATCGCGACAAGAAGCTTCACTTAAATTACTTCTTGATAAAATTACTCTCATCATGTCAATCAGCACAGATCGTGAAGTGTTGGAAGCTTGCGCTAAAACACTTGAATTTCTTTGTACCGAAGGCAGTGCAATTTATACACAATGTGACGTCGCACGATCAAACATTATTGACTTGAGTGTTAATGGATATAAAGAAGCTATTGATGATTGGAGAAATTTGATTGCTGGCGAGGAGACGCCTGATGAAGATGAAATTCATCAGGTTTGCATAAGTTTAAAGAAAGTCTCGATTCTTTATTCTTGTCATAATTTAAATCCATGGAGTTTGTTTACTTCATTATTCCAAGATATTGAGGAATATTTAGCAGATACGACACATGAAAAGAGCATTCCAACAGAGGCTTTGATTTATTGCATTGAATCATGTTTCTATTCAATCAGTTGGGGTTTAAGTACAATTGAATCGTCATTTGAATCGTCAGCTTTGGCTTACACTGCAGAAGAATTGCGACGGAATTTGGAGAAGTATATGGACGTAATTAATAAACTGATTCCAGAAGCTGACAAGATTAGCATCAAAGAAGCTGTAAATTTATTTTCCTTTTCACTAAAATAAATTTTTTAATATAAATTTATTTTCCCATCCAGGCTTATCTTTCTCTTTGCGATTTGCTTGTCATTTTCTCAGCTAATCTTGGCAAAAGTGCAAATCGATATGTTCAAATGATGGAATATCGTCCGACTGAAATTCAGAAGGAGCTTCTCATAAATTTCGTAAAAACTTATGTTTTCTCATTACGATATGAAGAAGTTCAAGATGAGACAAGAATTGAAGAGTTGCATAAGAAAAGAAATTATTTGGCAGCTTATTGCAAGCTTGTTGTTTACAATATTCTTCCGACAACAGCTGCGTGTGAAATATTCAAATTTTACATCAAGGTAAGGAAAGATTTCTTACATTCATTAATCTAAAATGATTGATTTTCTTTCTGTTAAAGTTTTACAATGACTATGGTGACATCATTAAAGCAACACTTTCAAAGACTCGTGAAATGAACAAAATTAACTGTACTATGACAATGTGTATGAGTCTTAAAACATTATTTGAAGAAATTTTAACATTTTCATCACCGGAAAAAATCTCACGAACATCACAAGACTTTTCCGATCTTAAAGAGTTAGCAAAACGTTTTGCTTTGTCATTTGGCTTAGATGCAATTAAGAATCGTGAAGCTGTTACTGCTTTGCATCGTGCTGGAATTTTATTTGCAGCTCAACATTGGAATTCTGACGATTCGACAATTCCACCAAATTTACTTTTCCTTGAGATACTCAACGAGTTCACAAACAAATTATTGAAGCAGGATAAGAAAGTTGTGTAAGTAAAATGAAAAGTTAATTTTGTTTTGTAATTTATAATATCTTTTCTTTGTTCAGTTTAAATTTCCTTGATCGTCGCATTTCTATGGCAAACATGCCATCAACACATAGCGAAGATTGGCAGCCTCTCATCAACTATCGCAATTCTTTACTTCATGGAGAGTCCGATCAAGTTGGTCCAATACCTGTCAACAAAAAGGTTTACGTTCGTAAAGGCAAGAAGAATCAAGGCGGTGATGAAGAAATCGACGAGAGCATATAAATTCATTTTTTGATGTGAGGAAAATTAAAATTAAAATAAATTTTTTTCTCTTCAGAAAAAATCTCAAGATGCGCAATAATTTTATTAAAAAATATCTCAACATGAGCTTCTTATGTTCCTTTACTACGCCGCAATAATCTAAAACACCCCATTTTGTGTTACTTACATTCCCACCCCAAATAAAACTTCTTCTCATGACTCACTGTTACGTGAAGCGTGGGAAATTCGTTTTTCTTTTTCTTTTGTTCGCGCAACCCTCCTGAAGACGGAAGATTTAAAATCATGGTTTGGTGGCGGAGTTGTGATGAAGGGAATGAAGAAAGAAAAATTCTCGTTACCCTCTTGAAGTTGCTTTCTCGCCCAACACGTTCACGTAAATAAATATTAAGCAGAGAATCTCAAGGTGTGTTGCGACATTACTTCTAGTTTGCTTCCATTGTCGGGACCCTACGCAATTCTTTATGCTTTATTTCGCTATTTTTATTTTAATGAGTTTTTTCATTATTCAATTTATGATTTGAACATCTGCTGAAAATTCAAGTAAAGTTTCTTAATGTTTCAGGAACCATCAAGTTTCCACCAATTTCTTTCTTCATGTTTTTTAGGGATGAATGCGTAGTTACGCAGTCGATGTAAGCATATAATTATTAATGACAATGCTTTAGTCATTTCACAGCATAAAAGGAATGTTTTGATATTAAAATCAATTGAATTATTACGAGCTTTAGAAGCTATACGATTCTGATCGGTTTTTATTGAGTTGAGCTTTTAATTTCGCGCTCTTAATTACGCGCGTAAAAAACTTATCGAAAAGTTCAGACGCCTTCACATTTTTCATATAATTTCTTTTGTTCATATTTTCTCATAAAATAAGGAAGTAACAATGAAAAAACTGATACGCAAGATATTTCTAGCAAAATCCTGCGTCGTCCTTTTGTTATGCAAAATTGCATCAGTCGTAGAAACCTGAGAAACTTGAAAATATTAAAAGGGGAACGAAGAAAACATTGGAAAACATCCGAAAAAACATTAAACCCGAAGGGGTGTGACTTTGCGTATTGTGAAATCACATTTTAAAATTTCAGTCATTTTCTAACTTCGGAATAGTGAAGAAGTAGTTTCTTCGCTAATTTTTTTAATTTTATTATTATTTTTGTGTTGCATTCACCAGATTAAAAACAATTAATTTATCTGCTTAAACATTAACAAAATTAAACTATTAATTGTTGAATCCTTAGTCTAAGTGATTTGTTGTTGAGAAATTCAATTATTTTTCTATAATATAAAAAAGAAATCAACAAAAGAAAGAAAAAAATAATTGCGAGAGCGAAAAAATAAAATTTTCATTATTTTTTGATGAGAAAAGTCGCAAGGAAGAACGTGAAAAGTGTTTTTCGAAGCTTGTTTTGATCATTAATGCTTACAAAGGATTTAAATAGTGCTTTAATCAAACATAACACGAGTGAATGCAGCTCACGAACTCTCACGATATATTAATCAACTCACTAATCAATTAACAAGAAGAAAACTTTCGGATTAACAAAGTTACGAGAAGAATTTCGCGTAGTGCTTTTGTCGCCGCATCGTAAAAGGAAGATCAAGCAAATGACCAAAGCGAAGAAATTCTCAAAGCGAGTACAAATTCCAACAATTGAAGGTAATTAAAAATTACATCTCACGATCGTTTCTCTCCCTCTCTGTATCTGCCACAACTCAAAGGTGCATTGGAATGTTTTAAGTAAAAAAAAACATATTGAAATAAATAAAAAAAACAAGCAGCACTTATAGAAAATCGCGCATATCTGTAGGAATCAGAAAATGATCAGTTTGATGACGCTACGTTGATTCCACAAGCGATGACCAGTGAACATCAAATTAATTCACCTGATATTTTTATTTTTTTCTTCTTTTTCTTCTTTTCCTTCATTTCCAATCTCCATCTCGGGTGAGCTCGCGCGAGTGAACGTTAATCAATTCAACGTTCAGCATTAATGAGAATTGGAAAAGTTTTATTAATGCTTCACCTACAATTACACACATTTATACAATCGGGTCGAAAGATTTGCTTGTTGCGTCCGAGCCCCCCTCATTTTTCTCAACGACGAGATCTCCACCTTCCCATCAATCCATCTCCGGTCGCGCCGCGAGATCTCTCGTAATTTAATTGGAATTCAATCTTTTTTTTATGGTTTTTTTTCCTTCTGTTGCTCGATTTCATAAAATAAAAAAAAACGCACGTAGATTTTCTCTCTTTCGACACACACTGAATCTGTATATGATGTTGGACATTTGTTGATTGTGTGGATTGACCGCCGTTCTCAGAAATTGGCCATTCACTGGCACTTTTTCTTTTGCTGTTCCTTTTGGCCTCTGATTGGGATTTGTTTCAAGATTTGATGACGTTTTTGTAGGTGGAATATGACGGACGAGTTTGAATTTCAAAAAAATCTTCATTCCGTCTTATTCTTCAGTTAAGCCTTCCGTGATGATTCTTAATTAAAAATATAAAAAAATTTAATACATCTTTCCAAACGTAAGAAGCTTGTTTAAGAATTTAAACTTCCATTGATCGAGTTGACGTCTCAGAGAAAATGGAAAAACATGGGCAGCGAACAACGCTTATAAGAATAATAAATATTGAACAGAAACGAGATCAGAATCCATACAGGCTATAATTACAATAATTTAAAATCTTCTGCAGATGTTACTGTCCATCGTCATTCAGCAAAAATACACGCAGCGGAAGATGCAACGCAAGTAGAATAAATTCGCTGCTCCGCTATCCTCTTGCTCTCTCTTTTCCTTGCTTTTCTTCTTTAATATTCCACCTCAGAATCGATTATCATCATTATTAGCCTCCTTCGTAATAATGAAACATGAAACAACATCCGAAATTCATCCCCGATTCATTCATTCAAATTTTCATTCGCTGTTTTTCTGCAATGAAAAAGTTGTGCATGAAGTTTCGCTTATTTTTATATTTTGTTTTCTGTTAATTTTGTTTCTTTCCAACCTTCTTACATGTGAGCAGCATCTTTGAAAACAACAAAAAAAAATTGTTATTTGGATTTTGATTTTAATGATGTGAGGGAGATGATGAAAAGAAATAAGAAAAAAAAATAATAAAAATACCAGAAAAGATCAGGGCTTTGTGAATGGACCGAACCGTGAACTGTTTCGGGTCATCCTTGAATGTTACGACGGAGAAGAAACGAAAATGAAAAATATTGTTCCACTTGAGTGTATGTTAAAGTTAAACTCCCACAATAACGGGTCACCGATCCGGCTGGGATCACATCATAAAAAGAGAAATATAAAAAAACGACCAAACACAAGTCCAATCTTCATGTGAACATATCGGGCCGCGGTAATGAGATGAACATTTCTACTTCTTTTATTTGTTTCCACCTTATTCTACTTTATTTACTGGTTTTCTTGCTTCTTCGTTGTAGCGCCTTCGATTTCTTATTGTTTTTCTCTTCTATTGTTGCTCGTCCACTGTTTGTCTGTCTGTCAAGTCACGATTATCAAGCTCACAATCCCATGAACCTGTTAAAGCAACTTTTATATTATGTTTTCTCATTCTTTCTTCACTTCATTTTTGCGCGCAACATGAATTTTTATGCTTTGACGAACATCATAAAATGCGCGCTTCGCCATCCACCCACCTGCAATTCAATCCATCTTGAACCGATGTTTTCTTTCATTTTCCCTCTTCTCCCATTTACCGTAACTACTTGCTTATGTTGTGTGCTTGTCTTGCTTGCACGAAAGCCAAAAGAAAAAAAATTGATGTGGAGAAGAGAAACGAAAGAAGACGAAGAAGAGAAGGCAAGAAACAGACATAACAGGTGAAATTTGTAATTATGTGGATGGAACCATCGGCATTGTTGGTTGTTGTTGTTGTTAACCATCGCACACACCATCATAGTCGCGGGTGGAATTAAAGAGAAGGCAAGAAAAAAATATATAAAATATGTATGTTATATTAAAACAAAAAGAAGCATCAACTCTCCATGTGTGCTGCCCATCGCTGTTGTTATTTCTTTTCGAGAGAATTCTTCAGCTTGCTTACTGGTTTCATTTCTTGCTTGACCGTCTTCGCGAGATGAAAAATTGCTTCTTCTTTCGTCTTATGTGACGCTCTATTCTCATACATATTAAGTTTGGACGCTTGCGAAATTATCAACATCAAGTTGACTCTTTTTTTTGTTTCATTTTTCGTAGATCATTTTCATATCGTGATCAGAGCCAATCTTCTGGTATTTTAATTTTATTTTTCGTACTCTCCAGGCGGTTTGTGACGTTATTATGGAATCTCATTATAAATTAACTTCTTATTTAATCCCGTTTGATTGCTTTCGATCATCAGCCAGAGAGAAACGAAAGGAAAAAAAATGGAATGTATTCACTTGAAAATCGCCTATGACCGTCTCATAATCACTCTCTTCACCCTATGTTGCCCAATTATAGACTGATGTTGAATTTATATTTTTTTCTTCTCTCTTCTGTTACTTCATCACGCTGGTGTGTGCTCCATAAGCACGGTTTTGAAAGAAGTCGATGAATGAATTTCCAATTTGGGTTGGCTTGGACTTGTGCTTTTTTTTGTTATTTTCTTCACTGCTACTTGCTTTTGGTCCATCGTCTCAATCTCCACAGCAATTTAATTCGCCGGATGTGGACTCGATGTTCGTCAATTTTACGTTTCGTTACAAAAAAAAAACTAGCAAAAAATGAACCAAAATTTGTATAATTTCACACACGTTCGCCGACGGACATTTTCTAATTCACCTTTCTCATTGCTTTACGAATGCTGTTTTTTTGTTATCTTTTTACAGATGAAATACGGTTGGCAATAGAATGTGAAATGTGTCTCCACCAGCATCTTGAATGAGTTCAATCAAACGGAAATATTGAAGACAACAAGAAAAGAAAAGAAAAGAAAATTACAAAAAAAGAAAAAAGATTAAATCGCCATTCGAGAAGCTTTTGCAGAAGAATGACGATGGCCGATCATCATAACACAAATGGACCGTCAATGCCGTGTCAGATGAGTCCATCAAACGAAATGGAGCAATCGGATGCATCATGTAACAGAAGTGATCCCAAAAAAAGGAAAAGAAAAAGACTGTTAGCAGTTTTGGATAAGCTGCATCATAACAATACTAACAGTAATAACAATAACAACAACATCTTAGTCAATAATAATATTATAGCAACGACAACGAATGATGATGATAATGTTGATGATGATGATAATCAGGGAGATGATAAGACAATAAACATCAACAACAACATGCATTTAGCAAGATCGATGCAAGAAAATGCTGAAATCTTAAGAAATTTATTTGCATTAAGTCGAAGTCTCCCAACAACACATCCCGCCTTTCCTTCGCCATTTGCAGCACTTTCATCGCCAAGTTATGAACATAACAACAATAATAAAAATATTAATAATAATATTAACTTCATTGCACCTTCACCGGATAAAATGTTACTTAATGGCAGAGTGAAGATGGAAGTGAAAGAAGAAGTGATGGATGAAGAAGAGACGACAGCGACCGTGCAAGACACGAAGACACCGTTACATGAATTTCTTCATCATCAACTACCAAAGACAACTTTCAATAATCAATCGTTGTCGTTAAGACATCATCATCAACAACAACAACAATCGTCATTATTTTATCAGCACACAAATGGATTCTTTCCAAATCAAATTCAAGATGCACCACTCGATCTCTCAATGAAAACATTTAAGCGACGACAAAGTTCGAGTAGTACGAGTAGCTCGCCATGTTTAACAAAGCAACTTCTTATGCAACAAACAGAACAGAAGCTTAATGCAGTGTTACATCCGTTGGGAATTCAAGTGCCGAAAGATTGTAGTATCAGCATTCAAACAACGCCGAACAGTGCATCATCGTCACCACATCAGCTACCTCAGTATTATCAGGATTTGAAAGTATCTCCGATTGTGGAAGAAATTGCACCGGGTTCGAATAATGTCGCTTACGTATGTCCAATTTGTGGTCAAATGTTCTCTCTTAACGATCGATTAGCCAAGCATATTGCATCACGTCACAAAACAAAAAGTCCAGCATCGGAAACGACTAAAAGTTACGTATGCGAGGTTTGTGACCGATCATTTGCGAGGTGAGATTTAATGACAATCATGTTGATAGATTAATGTTGGTAATAAAAATATAAATTTTTTTCTTTAGATCTGATATGCTTACGAGACATGTTCGACTTCATACTGGTGTTAAACCTTACACTTGTCTTACTTGTGGTCAAGTCTTTTCAAGATCCGATCATTTATCAACACATCAAAGGACTCACACTGGTAAGAATCTTCAACTATCTAAATACTTGATAGCAATATCATTGATGATCATTTACTTTAGGTGAGAAACCGTATCGATGTCCACAATGCAACTATGCAGCTTGTCGTCGTGATATGATCACCAGACATATGCGAACACACGCACGTTACGAACAAAATGGTCAACCACCGAGAAAAGGAACGAAAATTAAAACTGAAAAGATTAAAATGGAAAATAAAGTTGATGAGCCAACAAAACTAACAGTAAATAACATAAACAACAACAACGATCTGTCGATGTTCAATCAAAATAGTTTGGAGAATCTCAATGAGCTCAGAATGAAGATACAGGAAAATTTATTAGCTGGCAATGGTGCACTTATGCCAAACGATATTTCAAATCTCAAACGTGAGATAAAAATTGAATTTTAAAATGCTGGGAAATCTGATGATGAATGAAACTCATTTAAGATGACGCTTAATTATCAAATGGGGAACAGTTTATCAAATTTGTGTTTTTTTCTTTTGTAAATTTATTCGAATTTCATCGAAGATCGAACTTTCCTCAACCTTCGACAATGTTAAGTTTCTATAATAAGTAAATTGAGTTTCACTTGAAAATTTTTATTCTCTAAATTGATATTATTGATGAATTTCCTTTTTTTTCTCTGTTTTTGGTGCGTGATTTTTTACTGTTGATTTTTTTTAATTTTACAATTTTCATTTGTTGTTTGACAAAATCATCTTCAAATTCGTACTAATTCAATCATTTGTGTTGAAGCATATAAGAAGACAAACTAAGAATTGGTTGTGACAAAACAAAAAAAAAACAATCATAAAGTGAATTGTTGAATGAAAAGGAAAGAAGGAAAAGTTTTTCCATAGCCCGTTGAATTAAATGATGAAAAAAGCTTTGAAATGGAATGAAATGATCCAGTGCCTTACACATTTTAAATTCAATAGATGAGCATCCCTTAAGTGGGATAAAAAGAATTCAAACTTTATTGCTGCCTTGTCACTCGCCTCTTGAACAAGTGAGACATTCGTTCCCTTGGAGAATTTTGTCTCACATTAAAATCTTTACACACAAAAGTAAAAAAAAATGTTACAAAAATTTGAACACTAGAAATTAATTGATTGACACAAATTTTAAAACTTTTTCTTCCCTTTTTCTCGTCTCTTTCTTGTCTCAAGCTCTGATTGATGAAATTCCATTTTCTAATCTCTTTACACAAAACATATTTTGACAAAAAAAAAACTTTTCAACTAAATCTACTTAAGTGCCAAATGAAAAAGAAGCTTTTTGAAAAATTGTTATTAACTTTCTTTGATTTACATTTGTCGATATGTAAGATGAGAAGTTTATGATACAAATGAAGAATTTTGTTGAAACAATTGCTTGCCTTCCTTCACTTTTTATGAAATGAATAATATTTATCCAGTGATCCACGTCCATTCCCTATCGGCAAGGAATTTAAGAACCTCAAGATTGTATACTTAAGACATTTCATTGAAAAGTTAAAGAATCAACAAGAAAAATTATCTTGAGGTTCTTAAATTCCTTTTCGAAATAATTTTGAGAGAAAGCAAAATCTCATTAATTTGTAGAATGATTCCATTGGAATCAAATCAATTTGTACTGGCCAGTTATCTATAAGATACATGATGAATACACTCCCTCAACTTGTTTTTATTATCAAGTGTTTTTTTCCCCTCTAAAGGTTTAAGTTTAAGTTTTTCCATAAGATTAAAAATTTATGAAGAAAACTGTGTGAAGATCTCAAGTTAATTTTTTTTAGTTTCTCCATGAAAAGGAAAAACGATTGCATAGCATTAGACTGTTAAGAATTTTCAACAAAAACAAAAAAAAAATGTAAACAAAAAAAATTATTTTTAGTAATTGGAATGAAAGTTTTGTATTTAAGAATTTTTTCTTTTGATCTAAGAAAATGTTTTCATTTGTAAGTTTGGGAAATTCCCTGGAATTATTAATGTCAATGGTTCTTTTCTGTTTTTAAGATGTTTGAAGTTTGATGAAAAGATGAAAAAACAAAACGATTTAAACCCGTATTGTATAATCTCTTGATAAGTGGGTCGTTAAAAAGACGTAAAATGTTTGTTTTGTTATAAATTTAAGGACATGTTGAAGACTCATTTTCTAAAGGCATTTTTATACGTACGAACATCATCAGTCTCTCTAAATTTTTTTAAATTTTTCGTATTAAGATTAATGTTCACCTCAATCAACAAGCACAAACAATATTTTTATTTTCGACAGTGATTTAAAATCCTTCATATAATGAGTTATAAAATCAAATGAAAACAATAAAAAAGCATTTTGATATCCTTCAGAAAAAAACAAAAGAAATAATAAAACAAATAAAGTGTATTTGTTATTAAAAAGACATTTTTTACCTTGAAGATATTCCTTTGATTACGTAGATATCTATAAAAGAAAACCCAAATTATCACATTTTTGTACGTAAATAATTTTAAGGCATTTTTTTTCTCTGGAGAAGATTTTATAACTTTCTCTTGTAAATTTTAAGACATCGCAATTATTTAATGAAAGAAGGTTTGTTTTTATATCGCATTAAGTTTATTTATTTAATCTCTTCTCTTTTTCATTGCAAGTTGTTAATTTTTCCTCCTTTTTTTTTGAGTACCTACATAGATAAAGAGAAGGAAACTTGAAACATGAACCTTTGTTATGAATAAAAGGATAAAAAAAAAAGAATTTTCAAAGAACTTTAAATTAAAACGGCTTTGAATTTAAATTCCGTTTATTTTCTTTCAGCTGTTTTTCTAGGAAATCAATTTTCCAGTATTTGCGGAAGTGAGCGTTATGTTGCATCGTCAAGAACAACACGATTTTCCTTTTTCTCTTTCTCTTCGGAAAACCACGCCGTGTAGTAAAATGTATCGTTGCCAAGCTTCTCTCAAATGCTTCTCCTTACAACGCAGACTCAAGCCAACATTTGTCTCTCTTGTGACACAACAAAACAACATTTTCCCATGTTTCATTCACTTCTATTTTTCCACAGCACAACTCAGAAAGAAAAGCGATCTCATTAAAAAATTTTCCTTCATCGTCTTAGGATTTGTTACGGAATAAAAAAAAGTTTTTATTTGTTATCTGTTTTAAATAAAACTTTAATCGTATCTCTGTGTAGCTGAAAATTTAGTTGATTGATTGTGATTATCTTTGAACGAAACAATTGATTGTTACGTGTTTCGATTCAATAGATTTGTGCTGTTAATTGTTTGGCCAGAAACGAAAGTTTTTTTTGCTCATCTCACAAATAAAAAAGGAGGAAAATTATTGTCACAAAAAGTGTAGGAGTGAGAAGGAGAGAGTTGTAAGTTGATTTAAAATAATTTTTTATGATTGAAAGAAAATCTTTTGAAATTAATTTTTAATCCTATCTTAATTGAACCGTAATTGATTTTCTCCTTGATACTTTTTTTCCTTCGGTTTTGACTTTTTTTTTCCTTTCTTCCTTCCTTTCGTTTCGCTCTCGCGCTGTATGTAAGGGAATTTTATATATTTCGTTACAACAACAACGTTTGTGTGTCACCCACCCAAAAGAAAAATAAGAAAAAAAAATTCAACCCAAAAATTGGATTGAATTACAAGTTTCAAAGGATTTTTCTTCTTTTTTTCCATTCAACTGTTTTCTGTCGCACGCTCAAAGTTTAAGTGATTTTGTTTATTTACTGAATTAATCATTCATTCGTGTACGATTAACTTGTATCAACAACATCTTGTTGTCTCACATATATTTAGAAAGGATTAAAAATGACTGAATCACAATTGCCAGCGGCCGCTGCCGCCCAAAAGTTCGGTACACTCATCCCGAATCGTATTTTCGGTAAGTTGTTTAAAAACCTTGTGACGTGACAAAGCAGTTTATTAAAGATTTCCTTTATTTTCCTGACATGTCGCAATTTTCAAACCTAACTTACTGCCGCTTGCTTATAATGTTCATCATCACGGTCCAGTTGGCGGAATAAGGTAATAAATTATCCTAGCTCAGTGAATGCCCAGTTTTTCTCTTTTCACATTTCGTTCCGTTTTCGCCTTGAAATTAAACAAACCAAAAAAATCTTTTTTGTCTTTTAATTGTTAAAAATTTTAGCGCCGAAACCACCGAGAGTGAACTTTGTAGAGTTTTCTCAGCTTATGGCAACGTAAAGTCAACGAAAATTATTGTAGACCGAGCGGGTGTATCAAAGGGCTACGGTTTTGTCACGTTCGACACACCAGCGGTAATAGACTCGTTAATGGTGAGTGAAACAAAAAGCAAAAAAGAGAATGAAAAAGACTTTTCTCGATGCGATGGAATGAACATAAAAATGTCTGTGGAAATAGGAATTAGTTAATGGATTAAAGTATCAGGAAAAATATTTCTTTGGCTTTTCAACCACCATCAGTAAACATATTTTTCTCTGTTCTATTTATTGAAACCCTTTCATTCATTTTAGGGACGTTGCGTCATCCTACGCGACCGCAAGCTTAATATCGCTCCAGCAATTAAAAAGCAAACATTCTGCGCTCCAAACGAGACTATTTACTATGCTGCTGCCGCACATCCCGGACTCATCAATAATATTCCAATTGAACAATTTCCTCCAGCACTTTATTCGCCAGGTGGGAATGAGAATGAAAATTTGTTGTGCAATTTACATAAGGGGAAGAAGATGAGATGTTTGATCATAATCTTTAAGATGATGCATCATACACTCAAGATCTTTCTCGGTTTAGGGGAGTGAAAGGGATTATAACGAAAATTCAATTTAATTTTTTTTTCTTCTTTTTTTCTTCTCTCTCCATACACCCTAATTGAATTTACAGGCGTTCCATCTGCAGCTCTTTATCCGCCAGCAATGTCATATCCATTCTACCAACCCGTCATTCAACCTATGGTAAATATTAAACTTCACTTAAAGTCCAACTCATACCTAAGCGCTTCTCAAACCTTTTTTTTTTGTTTATCTCGTTCGCAACGCTCTGAAATTCTCATGATTGCCATTTAAATTAATTTTAAATTAACTCTCGCTTGCTTGTCTCTTTTTTTTCATATTTGTATTATAAACAACGCATACGAAAATAGAATGTACCAGCAATTTGGCCACCGAATTATCAAGGTAAAAACACAAAAATATTTATTTACCTAATGAAATAAGAATTGTTAAAAAATTTATTCAACATTTTGTGTCAAAACCCTGTGATGAAATATTTGAGATGAGAAATATAATAAAAAACGAAAGTATCGTATCAATTAAAGCCATCTAGGCTTAAGTGATAATCCACTTGTGTAGGAAAGCGACACCACGAGTACCAAGCTAGTATCAATATTTCATTCTCGCTTGCGAATATCTTTTAAATAATTCACGATCTGTTCGTGACTGATGTAAAAGGACCTGGCAAATTTTTCACGTTACTTTCGGAAAATGAAAATGTTATATCATTGACGATGCGTCGTCGCTATTGACTCGCATAAATTAAATTTCCATAAATTTCACATTCCGAACATGGTTTTATTTTGTGTTTTTCTTTTCTTTCTCTTTCTTCCTTCCTGTCATTGCTGAATGTTTCATCGTTTACATCATTCTGAATCGATTGGCGGGGACGCTTTCCGCTGCAGCTTATCACACCGGACACAAGTTCATTTAAGCTGTGAGTGAGCTTTTATTTTCTTCTGGAGAATTTTTCCTTTTCTCATTACTCAACAGTTTCGCCAACAACGACCATTAATTTAATTCATTCTCATCATTCCTTCGCAAATATTGCAAGGAAAATTTATAATAATATTAATAATAAAAATAATAATAATAATAATGATACTAAGCCAACCAATGTTGGATGATTTTATTTACAACAAAAGAAGAAAGAAAATTAAAATAATTTTTTCATTATAAAATGAAATTAACAAAACAAATATTAAATGCAAAAAAAAAAATCATAAATAAATGATAAAATTATTAAATTAAAATTATATCTCGATTAAGTCACGCAGAGCGAATCTACATTTGAACCTTGATTAAACATATTTATATATACATACATATATATTTAAAAGCATAAATTTCAGAAGAAATGAAACACAATTTAGATAATAATTGTTACAGTATAAAATTTTGAAAAGGAACGAAGATAAGAAATCTTTTGAGAACGTCTTAAAATGGAAGACGATTTATTATAGATTAATTAACATTTTTTTTGAATCTAAAAGAAGAAGATGAAGACATGAATACTTCCCCACATTAACACAACATATTAATCTTAAATTAAACGTGACAAAAAAAAATTAATGCATGATGGAACTATGATTAAGGACTGAAAAATGCATAAACTAATAAATTGGTGGAAAACCGGAAGGAAAGAAATTTGATGATGATATTTAAGCATAAAAATTTATTAAAAAAAAAAGTTTTGTGATGACCAACATTGCATTAATCCTGGCATTAACTTTAAATGGCATATTTAATCAATGCGCTCAAGCTACTTATCTCTCACCTTTTTTTGATAAACATTTTGATATGTGAACGGTGATGTAAACCAAAATGAGAAAAAAGAAATAATAAGTAATAATAATGAATATAATTGCGATATTAAATGTGTGAAACCGATAACGAAACCTTTAATTAAATCAAATCAAAATTTGAAGAAAAATAAAACTTGATGTTAATTATATACACAGCACTCCCATAAGCGTAAAATGCTGAAACAGAAGTACATAAATATGATGTAAATTAATTACAAATCACGTATATGTCACGAAACATAAAAACAAAAACGAAAGAATAACAAACACAATATGATGCTTCTTACGATTATGTTATTTGAGTTTCTGTCGCAACATATTGATATTATCCCCAAGGAAAAGCAATGATGAAAAAAGAGTAATAATATTTCATGTCAATTCTTTGCTTCCCCATCAAACTCGTGCAATAAGAAAAATATTGAGATGATAAGCAAATAAATTTTTAGGTAGGAAGTGAAAGAAAAATGATGCAATTTCCTTTAAGTTTATTCGTGAAAATATTACAGATAATTGAAGATAAAAAAAGTAAAATGCTAAAACCATTAGTGATTTCACTAAAAACCATTGTGAATCCAAAAATGTGATAAAGTTATTTGAGATATTTAAAAAAAGAATTAAATTGTGGAATGAAAAGTTACATTTAACTTTCATCTCCGCCCTCGATAGTTCCATCTCTAAAACATTGTGCCAAAAAAAACCAAAAAATCGTTTTGTTTGACCAAGCAAATGCACACTGCATATAAGGTCGATATATTGGAAGAAATAAAAACAAAAAACTTCTTTTTAATACTTATTTCTGTCCATTTCCACAAAACTTTAACCGGAAAATTTAAAAGTCAAAGTTACCGAAGAAAAGGAGAAAAAATTTGGAAAAGAAGCTCAACTCGTACGTACTTAGTCGTCAATTGACAGTTTAAAACTTGGTTTCCTGGTGAGTTTTATTAAGTTCACTTGAGTTGAATGAGAAAATGTTTTTCACATGAGGATATCAAATAAATATCCTGTGTAAAGCAAAATATGAAACTTTTCTCTTAAGTTGCGGTTTTTCCCTTTTTCCCACCACTCCACTTCAACCAATCAAACACTTCTTTCTGTTGACACTTCTGTTCCTTTTCCTAATTCATTCATAAATGTTTACAAATCGAATTCCCACCTTCAGTGAAATAACATAAACTTCACCCAAATGATGAAAATTGTTGAAAAAGTAAAGAATACAAAAGAAAAGTATTTTGAAAGGAAATTTTATTGTAAATTTAAACAAAAAATGAAAAATATTGGAAATAAGCGAAAAAAAAATCGAACAATCGAATTGTTGTAGTGTAATAAAAGGGAGACGAAGCATCTCCCCGGCGCTACCGTAGAAAAAAAATTGTTGGCGCTTGGGGTATTACAAAATGTAGAGAATCATGAATGACACTGTTCAAAAATGTTTTTACGTGAAATTGTGGAATGGTTTCTGTTTCGTAAACGGGAACATCTGATAAGAAAGTGTTATTAAATACCTAAATATTAATGGTAAACTATGTTCTTTATTGGAAGCAAATTTCGAAACTGTAAAGCGATTCATTCGCGTAGAATGTGTGTACAGACTCATGAAATTATTTTCGATAAGAAATTGAATTTAAATGCGAACAAATCATCGGTAAAATTGCTTGAAAAGAAAATGTTTAAAACGAGGGAAATTACGACTTTGAATCGTGTCGTCTTTTTGGATTTGTGACGGATATTCTTTTCAATTTTCATTTCTCTTCTCATTCGTAATCGCTCGTAATAACTTTTTCGTGGTTAACGACAACATGAGATGAAAGAAGGAAAAACGATGAAGATAACAAAACATAATCTGTACAAAACTTTTCTGCATGAATGCATCGCAATGTGCATCGAAATATGTAAAAGTGAACAAGCACGAATGAAGGGAACTTTACATCATATTTTATCTGCATGTGAAAACAACATAAAATCAACGACATAAACATTCACACAACATCCGAAAACAAAAAGTTGAATAGAAAATGGAAATAAAACAGTAAATATAAATTATACTATACAACAATATTTATAGTACGAAAAAAAGGTATATTTATATATTAACTTATATTAAAAGAGTAAAAGAAAAAATGAGGATGAAAATTAACACTGGCAATATAAGTTTAAGTGATAATAAAACATTAGTGGGTGATGATATTACGCCACAAGTTCTAAATCCATTCCCATAACAAAAACGTGAAAAATTCTTAGAGAAAGTAAAATAAATATGTGTCAAACGAAGAATCGTTTAGTGGCCAAAAAGTTAAGGCATGAGATGAAAATTCATTTGTGAGAGCGGAATGTTGTTGAAAATAGTTCGACAAGCTCTTTGATTACTTAGATATCTAGTAGATAACATGCAGAGATGGTCGTAAAATGTAGTTAATTAAATAAACTGGATGATGCAGTATAAAATATATACACATTAATTAAATTTTAAGAATGCTGTAACGGGTAAAAAATCTTGAAAATGAAATATTTAAGTAGAATTTTCCACGTCAACTCTTTTCAACAAAATATAAGAAGAGTAAACACTGACAAAGCTGTAGAACTTGCAATATTATTATACGAAAGAAAAATCGTAGAACGAGAATAATGTTAGAGAGGAAAAGGATTTTGCATAAGAAACTAATTTTGAGAAAATTTAGCCAAGTCTGGGCTTGGGTAGTGCGTGAGACGACAAGGCTAAGATAAATAGTAAAAAGAAGATTCAACGAAGCGCAAATAAGACTCTTTCACTCGTACCCGAAAAATAAAACCCTCATAAGAAATCCAAACTCCAACCACCCCTTAAGAGAAAAAAATAAATAAAAAATAAAATAAGCAACACTTACAAACACACACACACTCATATACTCACATAGGAACGCTGTAAGTGGCACATGGGCTCAAATCTAGAAAAGAAAAACGTCTTCGCATTAAAATTAAATAAACTCAAAAAACGAGAAGTTCTTTGTTATTGCTGTACATGTGATGGAATCTCGGTTAGTCGAGGGAAGAAAAATCTTTTGTTCATGTCATGCTAGGATTTTTTCCTTTCATTTTTCTTGTGTGCGTTTAGCTTTATTGTTGCTTTATTTTTTCCTCTTTACGGCTGTTAAAGTCGAGGGTTGAAAATATAGAAAGAAGGAGTTTCAAGCTAAACCCCGATAAAGAATTTACTAAGCCAAATCATCCCAACAAGAGTGAAAATATCTTTTCTGTGTATGTTGATTTACTTACTTGAATCCCTTTGAAAATTATGAGAAAAAAGGTTCAGTATGATCATCATTATGGTTATTTTACGCTGCTGTAACTGCTGCATTACTTATCTATTGTCATTGCTAAAGACAAACTTTTATTTTATTTTTTTACTTTAAAGAACCAAATCTCAAGTTTGCCTTTCATGCCTCATTTATGTTTAAAGTTTTTATCGTAACATTGAGAAACGTAATGCAGAAGAGGAAAGAGATGAAAAATTTTGACAATAAATTGAGACATTAAAACGTGTTCGACCCGTTTAATCAATTCTCTTTTCTTGCCGCGTCTCCTGAATCATAATTCAAAAAACATTTTATTTATCAAAAATTTTATCTTCCCTTGAACTAACGAGCGTAAGACAAAAACTTAAATCAAAAGCAATAAAAATTTTCTTGTCGATGAAACTTGAAGCCTTTAAGGCTCCTAAGTCATGACTAAAGTACTGTGACCAGAAGTTTAGAGTGTATTTATATGATGAAGAAAATTTAAACTTTTATCCATTTTCATGATTTTATAGACATCGAGTCATTGATTATAAACATACATTTTTCCTTAAAACAATGTTGATATCTTTCTCTCTACTCTAAATATGCGCTTTCTATCTTTCTTTTTAAAATCAAGAAAAGAAATGAAAGTCTTATATTTTAACAGAAATATTGATGTTTAGATACATAAATGCTGTTTCTCTAAGAATCTACATAAAATCTACTTTTCCTTCATCTAAATCTCTAACTCTGTCTTTCTTAGATACTGTAACAAAAGTTATGCACTTGCATAAACCTCAATGTTTCCTTCCTTCTCACTCATTTATCATCTCTTATTGAATCGATGACAAATGAACAAATGTATTTTGACATTCTTTTAATAAGTATAACAAAATAAAAATAATATTGCATAAATAACTCAAGCAATTATGTAATCAAATGAATGTTGTGATAACTCTCAGTCTCTTTGCCATGAACAAAGATGAAGATCCTTTTAAACCACTACATAAAATTGACAGCAGGAATGCTTTCTTCTTAAAATATTTTCACGAAAATATAATTTTGTTGTCTCCTTTCCAAAAAAAGAAATAAGATAAAATTCCAAACAGAAGAAGAAGAAATAAATTTTCAATTAATTTCCATCGCGCGATATCTCAGATTAAGCGCAGAACGAGTAAAATCGCAACCAGTTTTACAACAATTAAAGAAGAAAGTAAAAAGATGAAACTCTTTTAATTACGTTTTAAAATGAATAATTATACAATATTTAATAAGGGAAATCTTACATTATATACATTGGCCTATATACATGCAATTATATATTGAGAAAGAACCTTAATAACATAAGATAGATGTCTGAAGCAAATAAAAGAAAAACTAGCATAATATCAAAATGAGAAATGAAATGATGGCAAATCTTTTAAATATTTCAAACAAGTATCAATTTTATTACCTTCAATATTGATTTTAAATTTCGAATTGAGTTTTCCTGTTAGATACGAATTATTGAAAAATCAATCGTGGAATTTATGATTTATTGTTCCGATTTGTTGGAATAAGTTTAATTTGTTTCGAGCAATAAGTTATAACTTTATCTATTAAAGCTTTAAAATCATTCGTTATTCGTACCATGCTTTCTGGCAACTATTTTCATCATCTTCGTGATTTTAAATGATTTTATTCATCTTTCAATAATCATGGTGAAAACATTTCCTTTAATTTTTTAATCTATTTACAAGTGGATCTATCACAAAATCTATTTGAAAAATAAAAATATTTATATTTAGTCTAATGAATATGGGAACGATGAAATTTATTATATTAAAAAGTCTAATAATGACCTAAAGGTTGTGTTTAAGAACATAAAAAATAAGATTAAACTACAAAAGAATAATAATTTTCATTGAACATTAATAAGTAATGGTGAATCGTGAATTATTATTAATTTCTAAAGAATTAAAAACCCAAATCAAAAGCACGTATAATTAAAATCTGCGTAGATAAGGACAAGTATGACATTTTCGGGAAATATGTATTTAGATACTTAGATTTTCCTTACTAAGAGCGAATGAGATAAAATCTACAATTGTGAAGATTATACTCTTCAAAGAGGATGGAAATGCATTCGAATCATATACATTAAAACATTACATAATTAAAGTGACATATATACTTATAAATTATACACATAGCATTATTAAAACTGATGATATATATATACACACATAATGCGGCAAGCAAAAAGATGCCAAATAAAATGTAATAATAAATAATTAGGTGATAAGATAAAGTCAATATACAAAAAGATGTATAAGTGAAAAACAAGCAATTAAATATAAATGAAGAAAAGAAAATCGTAAGTGTACCTCCAACATTAATTCTGTGAAATTTAAACTATAAAATGTATTCCCCATTCCCTGTCTCTTAACATTAAGTACGGAGGAATCCCATCACGTCAAACTAAAAAATATTTTCCTTTATTTAGCAAAAATTTTCAACTTTTCCATTAAAATTTTCAACTTATAGATGTGTACTTTTCGTCTTCGATAATGAGTGGCAATAACATTTGAAATGAATTGAAAAGTTGAAAAATTAAATGACGAAACGAAAGGCAACATTTTACATTGCTATTTTCCGGAATGAGAAAAAAGTGAAGTGTTTATTTGAAATAAAATGTTTCTGATCATTTCATTCATTCATTTTGAAAGCGTTTAGATTAGATCTTACGGAATTAAAAACATAAAATGAAAGCTAATGTCGGAAAAAAAGAAAAACTGAAGGAACGATTTAAAGCATTTTGATTTTCATTATTTGACCTGAACGCTTTCAATTCTCTAAATATTTACTAAAAGAATATTTGAAACTAAACGAAGATAAGAGGAAAATGTACATCTAAATCATAAGAAAAACAATAAAAATACATATAATAATAATAAGAAAAATGTAAGAAAAGTGTTTTTAGTTATTTCAAAAAAGAATTTTTTTCAGAAAAAATAAAAATAATTAAAAAAATTTCCCATACCGGGAATCGAACCCGAGCCTCTTGGGTGAAAGCCAAGTATCCTAGCCACTAGACCATATGGGATGGTATGCTGTGATTACTCTCGTGACAAACAACATATATAAATTGTAACCAAGATTAACAAACTTAATAATTTATTTGTAAGAATGTCTTACAAACTAACACACTGCATGTAATAATC
>CVRI01000048.1:1863861-1955607 GCA_900005825.1 Clunio marinus
CGTTGGTATTTTTTTCTTTTTGTAGTTTTTTTTTCTAATCCTTAATTAATAATTAAATTAGTTAATTTCACAAATAAAAGCAAAACCTCTCTTTTTGTAAATTTATAAAAAAATTCTTTATTCAATAAAAAAATGATCGAGTACAAATTGCAACATGTAATTGGAACATCATTAAGAATAAGCAGTAATTCACTTGCAGCGGTGTTGACCCAGACGATCGAGGTCAAGGTTGGGGTTAAGCAACGCCGAACGAAAGAGTACACGAGGATGGGTGACCGGCGATAACGATTTAAAAGGTAATTTATGAAATACAAATTCAATATATCGAAAAGAAAGTTGCCAACGACATTAGGCAGTCTTAGCTAGGTGAATTAGCTTAGGCAGTTAAGGTAGGTGAATTAACTTAGGGGAATGAGATTAGCTCTGCCTTATAAAATATAATACCGCAAACGTGTGCGGCAAACGTTGGCAATTTTCTTTTTAATGTTATTTATTTATAATAATTTTTAAGAAAAAAAGATCAGACCAATATTTTTCAACAAACGTTTATTTAAATATTTCGTAGTCAAAATGTGTTACAAATATTCAACAAAATTTCATAATCGTTGTCTATGATTCAAAAGTTTGCCGTTTTTTATATTCAAAATAAAATTTAAATGACAATGCAATGCCTAAGAGAATCAAACTTATCAAGTGAAGTTTATCAATTCCTTGTCGTTGAATTGAATTTGTTGCCTCTCCATTGGTTTCAACAAAGTTGCCGTCGTGAACAAATCCATTGCCAATATCTTTTTTACGCAGAAGATTTTCATTAATATTCTCATTAACCTTTTTCCACTGATGTTCTTCTTCAATGATTTCACCTTCCATACTAAATTTCGAGGTCTTGATAATTTTGACATTTACACACTTTCCCAAAAGATTATCTTTCATGGGAAGTAAAATTTGTTCATAGAATTGATTATGGCCAACAAAATGTTTCTTATCGTGTGATATTTCAGTCACTAAGACCTCATATTCCTTTCCAAGGTTATTGATGTAAGGCTCATAGGTATAAAATAAATCCGTCAATCTTTTAGTTCTTTGCTTCACTTGATTTGCAGGAATTCTTCGCATATTTGCTGCTGGTGTTCCAGGACGTGGAAAGAATTGATTAATAAAAAGTGATCCAAACTTATATTTTTCACAGAGTTTCATTGTCAATTCAAAATCTTCAGGAGTTTCTGAAGGAAAGCCGCAAATTATATCTGTAGCGATATTAACACCAGGAACTTTTTCTCTCAAAAAGTCAACAATTCGTTCAAACTCTTCAATGCAATATTCACGTTTCATTTCTCCTAAAACTGAATCACTGCCTGATTGCACCGGAACATGAAGAAAACTGTAGACACGAGGATGTTTCAGAATGTCAGAAACTGGCTCAAGATGTTCGAGAATGTAAGGAGGATTTGTCATTCCAATTCTCATTTTGCATCCATCAGGAATAACTTCTATGAGTTTATATAATAATTCAGGCAATGAAGTGTCAATATCTCGTCCATATGTTCCAGTATCTTCAGATGTCAGCCACAGCTCAACAACGCCTTCTTGAAATGCGTCTTTAGCTCGTTGAACTATTTCTTCAGGAGGATAAGATACCAAATCTCCACGAGCATGTTTTGTCTTACAATAAGTGCATTGGTTAAGACATCCAGAATTAATTGGAATTATTTCAATCAAAGGATTTTTTCTAACTTTTGGCATAAGCAATGATGGACCTGGACGACGTTTTCCATTAACTTTCTTAGCTTGAAGAAGTTTAACAGTGTTTCCTTTAAGAGTTTCTTCAACTACTTCTACAACTCGATCAATTTGGTTCACTCCGACAATACTTAAACCTTTACAGTAATCTTGTTTAGAGCCTCCACCTTGCGGCACACATCCAGCTACTACAACCTTCTTTCCATTATTTAATCCGGTTTGAATGTCATTACGAAAAGTATCTTCCGATGGATTTTTCACTGTACATGAATTCAGTAGCCACAAATCTGCTCTGTCTTTTTCATTGGTAAGATTGTAACCGAACTGAACAAGTTGACCAGCCATGTATTCGGAGTCAGAATTGTTATGAGAACATCCCCAAGTCTTGACATAAATTGTTTGTGTTCCAGGAATGATCTGAAAGTTAGATTAAGGTAAAATTAGAAGATGAGAAAAATAAATTTTACTTACGCTTTTATGATTGGAATTTTCCTCTAAGTTTCCATTTTCTTCGATTAAAATTCGCTTCTCACGTTTGCCCCGAAAAACAACATCTTTTTTGTTATTATAACGATCACTCGGCTTAAGATCTCCAGGTGCAATCAAATCCTCAATGTCATCTAAATCATCACAGTTGTTCGACATTTTCGAGAAAACTTGGCGTTCTATACTTTTTAATATTTTTGTTTCTTTCGGTTTTTGAAATTTCTTTTGGTTTAGTAAACAATGTGTTTCAAAAAGGTTAC
Source organism: Clunio marinus (assembly GCA_900005825.1). Lineage (NCBI taxonomy): Eukaryota > Metazoa > Arthropoda > Insecta > Diptera > Chironomidae > Clunio > Clunio marinus. Next base: position 1,866,348 of record CVRI01000048.1, read on the forward strand.
CAGACCTATTCACAGATGTCGCGTTTGTTTGATTTGAAAAAAAAAACTGTTACATGTAGTAAATGCCTTTGAATAAATGAACATTAAATTGTTAATAAGAACAATTTGAGGACCACAGAAAAATTGTCGTAATATTGAAGAGAATAAATTTCAATAATGGTTTACAATCTTAATAACTAAATAAAGAAATGAAGAAGACCGTAAGATGCAATTGAGAATTCATCACGAAATGAAAACTTCTTTTGGCATATTGTTTTGTATTTCAAGAGGTTTTTTTAATTTTCTAGATAGATTTATCTTTAATACAATTAAATTCTACAATTTTATTGGAAAAAGTAACCAAATTTCGATTGAACTTTCCAAATTATAGAAATAGACCTTTTTGAAAGTTTTTTTCCAATAAAGCTTTTAAGCAACAGAACTTAAAGTGAAAAAGTTCACCGACAAGACGTGATATTTAGATGAATTCAAAATATCGTTTGAGATCAGACAGTTTCTTCCATTTATAATGATGAGTAAAACATAAATAGACGATATTTATATTGGTAAATACTTAAAACGACTTGAAAATTTCTCACGTCGAATTCTATCACAAGTTTCAGCAAGTTTTGAGAAATTTTAAATTTTTAATAGCATAGCGGAAGCAATTTTGTTTTAGAAAATTACATTTTCGTCAAATATCATTGAATTGTTTTGATTTCCCACGTCAAATAAATCTTCTTATACAATACAACATATTTTTAACAAAACCTTTGATAAACAAATCGTAAAACTCGTGAAAAAAAAATTTTGTATCCGAAGTCAAATGTTTTCTAATGTCTTGGAAACTAAACTACTGACTTTATTGCAATCCATCTGGTGTGAAACATCAACATACAAATATTAAAAATAGATTTTCCTGTGTATTAAATAGCAAAAATTAAACATGAGACCGATTTGGCATGATATCTGCTGGTTTAATAACAACATGTGCTTTGGTTTATGAAATAATGGTGACCTTAAGTGATGAAAAAGATCAGATGATGTAATGACTAGTGGACGTGTGATATATTTAATCTATTTGAAGTTCGAAATCGACTTTCTTGTGTAGATTCTTTGCCCAGATTGTGCATTGTACGTTGATCAATACTTGAGCTGTAACGAGATGAAATATTCATTGAAACAATTTCTAAAAAAGCTGTAAAAATTTTCTTACATTTCGGACTCTGAAATTGAATTGCAACAAGCGGTTCGGTACAAGCAATTTTACTCGAGCAAGGATAATAGAAACCTGGGAAACCACGTCGTGGCAAATATGTGATCAGACCCATATTTTCTTTATCAACCGGTGATTTGCCTTCGCATGAGACCCAAATTATTTGCTATGGAAATAAATTTGCTAAATATTCATAATTTTAAAATGAAGGGAATAAATTACTGCATGTCTTTTATTTTGTCTAACATAATCCGAAACATCTCGCTTCAAATCTTCAGGCATTTCTTCAGGCAGTGACGATTCATTATAAAATTCCGGAACCCATTCAGCATCTTTCGATAATTTTAAAAATACACAAGGCGTCGATTTTAAGTAACCAAAATAGCGTTCTTTGCTGCATGGATCGAAAGCTTTTATGTCAACATCACAAGTTTTTCCAAGTGGTGGATGATTGTAGAAATTACACCCGCGATATAAATTGCTGCTTGTGCTGTTGTAAGCTGCCGGGAAGAATTAAAGCATTTTGGAATTATGAAAAAAAAAATGTTAACTTACGTTTCAATGCTTCATCGATTTTCCTTGACACTCCCAGAATGCTTTCTCTGTTTGATGATGAATATCGGATGAAATTTCCTTGATCGAATTTAGGAATAACTTCAATCGACCCCGTCTCATCATCATAATCCATTAATGAGGATGATCTCACGAGGATATAAACACCCACGCAGATGAGAAACACAATTAAAATAAGCAGAAATATTCTCACTAAAATGAATTTATTGCTAGTTAAACCAAAATTAATCAAGTAATTCAAGAAGTCAAAATTCTACCATATTTAGATTTCCAACATTCACTTAGCCTTTCCGAGAAAGACATTTTAAATTATCTCAATTAATGTTATCTGAATCGAGCAATTAAAAAAGATGAAAGAAAAATATCGCAGCTCCGAAGTTAAATGAATGACTGAATCAAGCAGAAGTTTTTTTCAAACTGACGACTTTTAGTCTCAACTTATGGAAACTGAAGCTACAATACGCGCCATCTGATGATGTTCAGTATTTTATTAATAGATATTGTTCATCGACGATGTAATGGATAGCTGAAAAAAATGTGAAACCTGTTGTTGAAGAGCGAAATGCAAATATTAGCGACATCGCATGCGTTTTAGAAGAAAAAAAGGCGCAAACAAATTTGTTTTGTTTATACAAACTTCTCAACCTTGATTGATGACAAACTGACAACACTAAAAATAGTTTCTTATGTACAAGCATAAGATTCTACAATGAAATTCATACTTTAATGGAATAAGCGTAGAAATTTTATAGCAGAACATTTTTTGATGATAAAAAGTCACAAAACTCACGCAAAATATTAATCAAAATTAATGAAGCTTGTCTTGTTATAATAGCTGATGTTTGAATGATGGAATTTCGTAAATTATTGTGTAGGCGTACAATATTGAATGGCAAGAAAAGATGATACTCATTCCTTATTTCAATTTGTTTCTTCTTGCTGGCATTTGAAATTAGTAAATGATCATTTTCATGCCATTTTATCGCTTTGAACAATAAGAAAAATAAATTTAAATGCAAAAGACATCTGGTTTTGTTTCCTGTTAAGTTTAATGAACTAATTTAGGCGTTATATAATATAAATAAATCAAGTGAATAATCAAAATTCTATGGAGAGGAAGTGAGACATTTTAATGCAGCGGTTTCGTATTTGTATGTCACTTGAACTGACCCAATTTGTATGATCATCTCCTAAGTTTTCCTCTTTTTCTTTTAAATTTATTACCTAAGTTATGCTACCGTATGTCGGATGCCTCTCAAAAACTTACAGAAAATGTGCTTGATTATTTCATTTCATTCGTTCCGATGATTTTTCTTTTAAGCATATCATATTTATGTACCTAACAGGTGTTAATTAAGGTGTAAATTCTTAAACAACTATTTATACTGACGATTTATATCTAAAATTAATATGATGCCTCTAAAATTCACTCGACATCAACACTTTATTAATGACACTGAATGTAACATAATTAAAAGACTTCATCATTCAACGTTGTCGATCATTAATATAAAGCTGATTACTTCTTTTAAATTTCTAGCACGTACTTGACAGTCGATGTCAATTGCTATACCGACTAAAATATATTTTAAGTGTTTAATGTTGACTGCCAAAAACGAAAACAAAGTTTTTACGTACCTCTTGGATTAGTGAACTGAATTGCTATCAGTGGTTCCATGTAAGATTCTTGGCCTTTGTATGGGAAGAAATAACCAGGAAAGCCCATCCATGGAATATAATTCACATCTCCAAGTAAATTTGTGTCCATTTCCGTTCTACCAGTACAATGAACCCAAACAGTTTGCTAGAAATTTGAAATAAATAATTTAAATCCTCAGAATATTCTCTGGAGCAACTCACGAGATATTCTGGATGATATTTTGCAAAATTGTTTTCAATTTTGTTTGTAAAATCTGTTCCAAATTCAGTTTCATTCAAGTTTTCGTAGTATTGTGGAAGCCAATCAAAGACTTTATTGAATTTAATGAAAACACATGGTGAAGCTTTGGCGTAGGTGTTGTGTGTATTGATACAAGGTTCAAACTGTTGTAAATCAACATTGCATGACTGATTGGACGTCAATTCTTGTTCAAAATTACATTCGACGGTATTGTTAGGCGGATTCTTGTAAACTATAAAAAAAATAAAATTAAATGAAAAACTAAACAGTTTACAACAAAACACAACTGACAGGCGAGAAAATGATCAATTTTACTTGTCCAACGTTTCCAACTATGGGCGATTTTGTATTTATAATAAATGATTGACCCTTTGTTTGGTCTTGGAGCAAACTCAACCATGACTGGTGAGATATCATGATCAGGTTCTTCCAACGAATCTAAAGCAACCACAATTATTATACAACAACTCAATGCAACAAGAAGCCAGAAGAGTGCTTTTGCTTGAAATGATTTTAATTAAATTAAATTTATCATTAAATGTGAAGTAATTAGTAAAAGCTTACCAGCATTTGATCTTCTGATCTCATTTATTAATTCTTTAAAAGACATTTAAAACTCTATATGACTGAAAATTAAAATTTTACAATAGAAATACGAAATGAAGAGTTTATCCTAAAACCAAAGAACGATAAAAGCACAAAAGTTGTCAAACATTTCTTTGTTTCAAGCGATATCAGCTGTGATTTTTTTTAAATTTTGGGCTCATAATAAATCAATGTGAAATACGTTAGAATGATTCATGGCGTCAATTTTTTAAGACGCACTTTGTAAATCTCTGTAAAAACGGAAGTTGGTAAAATATGAATCCAATGAAATATTGCCACGTAGTCTTTTCTTATTTCATGACTCTTACCGGATATTTTCTTTATTAAAATCAGCGCATATGAAGTTAAATTTCAGTCGCCTATTTAAGTTGCAATAGCCGTCCAATTTAAAGTATTTTATAAAGAATCCAGGTGATTGAAATTATTTACGTCACGAAGATCATTCAATCGAAATCATTAGAAAAGACTCATCTAGCTTATTAACTTATTTTTTTACTCTCTCGAAATTTGACTATAAAAACTTGAAGTTTTCTATTAGACTTCATTAGGATTGTGAAGCTAGTTGACGAAACATGGACCTAATTGTGAAGTAAATATATAAATATTTTTAAATTTTATTGATAACATTATCGTGAACTTTGATTCTGGTTATCAGAATCGTTTCGCTCTTCTTTCTAATTGCGTTAGTAAAGTCAACACCAGTCAGCGATGATTTGAAACATGATTGCATAGTTTCATATTTGCAATCAAAATCATTCTAGGACGATAGCTTTGGAAAACCATCAGAGCATGCTGATTGCTCAACCATCATAACAGAACAAAAACAAAAGGCAGTAGAAAAATCGGTTAAAGAAAATAATGAACCAAACAAATTTGACTCTAAATGTGTGGAAGAAAAGATGACTGAGAAGCACTTTGCAGATTTGGAGTTTAAAAAGAAATTTACCAAAGTGCAAGCCATTTATCATCAGAATTAAAGGAAGAAAAGGTAAAAGAGATCAATCACGAAATTGCAGATCTTTTCGAATCGGATGTTTCAAATTGCTTTAACTTTGGTGAATTGTTTAAAGCTACCCTCGCGAATGGTCGAACAAAAATGTCAGCTGGTAATGAACGCAGTTATTGCTTATGTCGTCGATCATAATCTGATTAATACAAGCGAGTATCATGTGATTCTAAATCCAAAAAATCTTGATATAAGTGAAGTTGATTGTGATGCTGAAATAGAAGATGAAAGGAAATCAATGTTGTCAGAATTCAATCCAAAAGTTCCAATTCATAAGTGCACCTTAGAAAAATTTAAAGAAATACGTTTCTTCGACAACATGATTCGAAATATGATTCTGGGAGAATTGGAACTTTCAGAAGACCAAAAATCAAAAGAATTGGAAATATTTACAGCATTCTTCCGAAGAATATTTCCAATCCATGGCGAATGTTCCAAAAATGTTGAATAAAAGTCGTCAAACATTTCTTTGTTTCAAGCGATATCAGCTGCAATTTTTTATTCTTTTTTAATTCTCAGCCTATAAAAGAGTTTCGATCATTATTTGATATAAAAAAAAAATAATAAATTATGTTTAATGATGTTATTTTCTTAGATAATATCCAATCAATGTTGCACAACTTCAATTAAATTATTTTAAGTAAGTAGCAATGGAATCTCAACTGGGATTTATTTGTCTCACTTTATTTAAAAAATGAAAGAAACAAAAAATATGAAGCTACAAAAGGAAAAAGTTTCTTTTGGAGAACTTAAAGAAGATTTCGATTTATTCGAAGGAATTTTAGGGAAACAAGAAAAGCCACGAACAAGCAACGATTAAGATTTTCTTTTGCGCTGAGATTTTTCTTCTCTCTTTCAATACTTAACGCAACTTTCTTTCCAACTTTTCTTTTATGATTAATGTAAAAATGATTTATTTCTTCAATTAAAAGAATGAGAAAAATTTCTAAAATGTCTTTCGATGAACAGCACGTTGACCTTCTTCGTCGAATTCTCGTTTTGATATCCACATTTTCTTGAATGTATCGAGAGATGCAAGAATAGATCCACCCATCCATGTTGAATAGAGACGTTCTTGTGGTGCTGCAATCTACAAACAAATTGAAAGAAATAAGAAAGAAAAATTCAAATTTATTTCACTACTCACTCGAATTTTCATGTCTTTTGCAACATTTTTCTTGATCTCCTGAAGCAAACGATCACCAAAACCTTTAAAAAGTGTTGAACCTCCTGAAAGAACTATATTCTGATAGAGCATCTTTCGTAGATCCATGTCGGACTTTTGAATTGAGTACATTAAAACTTCATGAATGCCTTCACATTCTTCACCAATGAGGTCGGGTCTAAAGAGCACTTCTGGTGCACGGAATCGAGCTTGTCCGATCTATGATTAAAACTTTAATTATTTATATTATTTAAAATAATTCTTTGCCATTTACCTCGAGTGTATTTCCATCAGGTAAAACATAAGCAACTTTATCTGTGTCGACACTTTCTTCCTTTTGAAGATTGCTTGCCAAGTAGCAAACCTTCTCTTTGATCATTCTCACGATTTCGAATTCAGCTGTTGTACGGAAATTGAAGCCTTCTTTTCGGATCAAGGCTTTGAGATAGCGGGTAACATCACGTCCTGCAATATCAATCCTCATGATACTATGAGGCATTGCAAAACCTTCATAGATTGGCACTGCATGCGTAACACCGTCACCGGCATCAAGTACCACTCCAGTTACACGACCCGTTGCATATAAACTTAACACAGCTTGCATTGAGACAAACAAAGCTGGAACGTTGAATGTTTCGAAGAAAATTTCGGCAGCTTTTTCACGATTCTTTCGAGGATTAAGTGGTGCTTCTGTTAGCAGAACAGGATGTTCTTCGGAAAAAGATGAAAGCTCGTCCTGAAAAAAGTGAAATTTTTGTTTTTCGCAGCCTTTATATGTCTATGTAGATTATATTTAATTACTTTGCTGTAAATATGTGTCCAAATTCTTTCCATATCATTCCAATCATTAACGATTCCATTCTCCATAGGATATCTTATACTTAAAAGTCCTCTATGATCTTCTGCTTTTGGTCCCACAAAAAGATCTCCTTCTAAAGCTCCAGCCATTATTCGAACATGTTTTGGTCGTCCCATACTAAAATTAAACATTTTTTTTTCATATTGGAATATTTTCAATTGCTTGGATGATGTCATCTGTTTCATTTAAACATCTTAAGCAATTTTTACTTACTAGTTTGGAAAAATGCATTTTGGAACTTGTTCACCAGCAAAACCAGCTTTAATGATACCAGATCCCTGTAATATTGATCAACATTAAATTTTTGTACTGGGCGGTGATGATTCATGCGGTGAAAAAATTTTTTCAAACTTTTCCAATGAAAAGTTTCTATGAACTTACATTATCAATGACCACTGGCTGGTTAACAATCACATCGTAAGGTTCCATTGCTTAAAACAATTACAAAACCTTAATAAATGCTTTAAAATCTAAAAATAATACCTATATAAGAAAATCGCTTTGAATTTGGGAAATTTTGACAAGCCGACAAATTTGAACAAACTTCAATTGCGAATCGCATTTTATTTTTATGCTAAAGCACATTGAAGTCCGCGGCTTATGTGAGAATATAAACAAATGAAAACTTTTAATTGCTCTCAAAACTTACATAGAAAAAGGAATAAAATAAGTGAAAATGCACAGTAGTTTTAATGTTAATATGCCAAGTTGGTTATTTCCTGGCATGAGAGCAATTTACCAACAACTCTTTGGCATTTATCGTGAGTCAAATCCACTTGTAATATCTACGGTAAACAAAATATGGCAGTTTTCGAATAGCAATGAGCCATTAGATTACATCTTTATATATGCAAATCCGGGTTCACCTCAAGAAGAAGTTCCACAACATTGGCATTATGTTAGCTTAGGTCTCTCTGACTTATATGGTGACTCAAGAATTCATCCACTTGATCCATCAGTGTCATCTGAACGAGTTTCTGGTATGGGATTTGAACTCACATTTCGACTTAAAAGACATGAAGAAGTAACACCTCCGTCTTGGCCAGCACAACTTCTTCAACAACTTGCGAAATATGTTTTTATGTCGAGAAATAAATTTTATCCCGGTGATCACATTCCCTGGAATAAACCTTTGGATGGTAATGAAGCAACAAGAATTCGTCATTTACTTGTAGCAATGGATTGTCAACTGAAAAAGATAAAAACTATTCTTGGACATGTTACGTTTTGTCAAATTGTTGGAGTAACTGATGAAGAGGTGAGAAATATTTAACAAAATTTTGATTTATAAAATTTTACATTAATTTTTATTTAAAACAGTTGAATCGTGCTCAGTCTTACAATGTCAAAGGAATTTTAAATCTGCTGAGAAAGGATCCAAAAACTGGTGGAATGTCACTTTGCACTGATATGCGACGGATGCACAGTGTCTTTGATTTATTTCCACAAACTGTTCAAATGTTAGAAGATGATTTGGAACGTGAAGGAAGCGATTTGGCAGGAATTGATGCTGAGTTTTTCTACCGAGAACTTCCAAAAATTGCCATTAAAACCTCACTTTGCCTCACAATGTCTGATTCAGATCGGTCACTCGATTTCACACGTGACTTAAGACGATTAGATCTCAGAACAAGTGCTGAACTTAACGCTCATCATTCGGCATCTTCTCCATTCGTTCCATTTTCTCATCGTGGACCAATATTTCTGGACGGAGTTGAAGTCATTTTCAGTCCAACAACGGCTAAATTTCTGAAGCTGGCATTTAGAGATCGTTTGCGTCACGGCCATCATTTCACGTTTCAAAACCCTGACACACATTTAACTCTTGTAGCAGAAACTGTTCAAGGATGTTTCGTTACAAAAGATCAACCGTATGCAATCAGTGGTAAATGGCTTCAAATCAGAATCGATTCTGACTTACTTATGACAATCATTGGACAAATGAAAGATTTAGATCCTGAAAAGATTTCAACACTTCCACTTCCACTAGTGTTTGATTATCCCGAGAAAAATTTACGCTTTATTGTTAACACATTATCAGCAAGTAGCATGATACATTGAAAGTGCCATTGAATGAATTTTACGCTTTGAACAATCAAAAAAGTTTTATTTCTTCATTTATTGATGAAATATTTAAAGAAAAAGACTTTGAAGAACATAAATGTCATTGATAAAAAAAGAAATCTTCCAATTTGTGACTTAATAATAATTTCTACTCATAATAATAAGATAATAGCTTAATAATTGTATTTTCGTAATGAATTGATGATAAATGTTAAATATTTGTCTTCCTCAAGAATCTTATTACAATGCTTCCATGATGTGCCTGAAACATTAATCTCAAATCTTTTTATTTTTCTATTATTAAAAAAAATGTTAATCAAAAAGAACGACTGCGAACAAATAAAAAAGCTAATAAAAATGCAATAAAATTACAATTTATCGCTGATCACATTTAAGACACTTGACAAGTCGGCACTTGCTTTGTAGATGTCACCAAACGTCCGCCTTATTACTTCGTCATCCAACCGAAATGAACAGAAAAATTAACAAGGACGATCGTTTTGTTTCGTCATGGACACGTGTTGTTTAACTTTTTATTTGATTTATATGATTTCATGGGTTATCCGTGATGAAGATTCATTGCAAAATTACCCTTACAAAGCTATGATGACAAAAAACGCCGTCAAACAAGGATAATAACATTAAAAGCCATTTTCACCCTCGTTTAAAAATTACATTTTTTTAATAAAAAATAAAATAAAAAACCTCTCAACAAAAACGACAACAATGAAAGACGAAAGACGATTGAAAAACATTTGCTTTACAAGTGGAAAATCGTTGACAAAGGATCCGGCACCTTCAGCAGCGTTTTTCTCATTCACCACCCAAGTTGTAAAACATCCCTTAATTGCACATCAAACATTTAACTTTCTTCCCCTCAATCTTTGTCGTTGCGTTCATTGCCTTATTTAATAACAATTTTAATATTTATTGTTATTAGGTTTTAATGCGATGATGATACGGGGGAGAGGGACAGGAACAAATTTTCTTTAATATCATTCATCAAATGATGTATCGCATCCTACCAAGGCGGCATTTTTCTTCTTTTTCTCTCTCGTTCCTTAATGCCATCAATATGTTTAGTTCAAGTGGATTTGTCTGCACGATAATCGGTATTTTATGAAGGGATGGAAAATCATTTGACAAATATTTATTAATATTACTTTCGTAACGCTGAAAATGACGATTTTATTTGAAGGCAGATATTAAATACATTGTTATTCTTTAGTCAGAATTGTCGGAAAGAGTTTTATTTTACTTTGACGAGGTTTATATAGATTAGTTCAAGGTTGAACTAAAGTCGTGAGATGCAATTCTCCTATCTCTCTTCTAATTACATTACAACAATTACATGTTATGTGGGTTAACTATCAATAACATGAGTGGTCATTTCTATTCTTTGTAAAGGGATATTTAGGAAAAATAAAATAAAAATCATTCACCGTGATTGAGAATTTGATTCCATCGAATTTTCTTCTATGAGGGTTTCTTTGGGTGCAAGATTAAAAGGATCATGTAAGTATTTTTAAAATGAAGATTTAAACTGTTTTGTATCTAAAAGTTAGAGAAAATAAATCAACAAGCCAACTCTTTTTCCGTCCTTTCGTCGCGGATAATTTATGTCATCAAAAAAGGGGTTGTTGGTTGATGGTTTCATTTATCTCACATATTTAATTAAACTTATAGTGAAGATTCGAACTAGAATATATGGAAAGATATTTTGTTATCGAAATTCTCTATATTTTTAATAAAATTCATGAAACCCGCTTTTCGCTTTCGCAAATCGTTTTTATTGGTTGAAAAAAGGAACAAAACTTTGCTTTTGTGGCGGTTGTTGGCATAAAATTTGACTTTGTCTGCTTGTTTTGTTGGATTATTAAATTTTTATCGACGTTGCAAACACTACAAAAAAACATCACCGAAGAGGCAATAAAGGAACGAGGGATGCAAAAGCATGAAAGTAATCTAATTAATTTGTTTTAGTCACATCAACAACAAAAGCTATTTTTGCACACAACGTAAAGCCAGAGACCTATTCGTGTCCATTGTGATAGGATATTTAATTAGCATAGCAATTTAATGAGGGTGCTTTTGACATTTTGGTGTAGTCATGAAGGTTTGTAAAATTAAACTCATTCCATTGTAAAATTCATTCATTCATTCATATCGTTCATCAATTAGCCGTGGACAACATGTTGCAAATATTTAATTGGATTATATTGAAGAGAAAAAGTAAAAACCGGAATATAAAAGGATAATCGTGATTTGAGTTCATTAACAATTTATTCGTTAAAATCTTTTGATTGTTGATTTTTTGTGATGATGATGATGAAAGCTTAATACTTTTATTTATATGAAAAATAAACCATGTTCCTTTTCGATGTTGACGCAAGCGCAATAAGGAAAAGATTAAGAGGATTTAAAGAATCATAAACTCTCCATTACACGTATTCTATTTGAGGATGAAGAAGTATAATAAAAATTTGCGGAGAAAACTCTATGAAAATTCTTTTCCATAAATCACAAAAGATTGAGTCAGGAAGGAAAAGAAAAAATTGTAATTGAAAATTATCGAAATTCTCCCTCGTTCATCTTCTAATAAGCATCGCAGCATATTTTCAACGTTGCGGGGGCGTGTTTATAATATTTATTTATCCATGCCACCATAATTTCTATCTCTGAATGATGATGTTTAATAAACGATGTTGCGGATTATTTTTTTCCTCGTTTCGCTCAATCTACACATTCTCTCTGGCGAAGCAACTTAATGGAAAAATCCACCATCGTGGAAATCTCGACAACGATGTTGGTGGGGAGATGATAACATTCATAACTCAATAATATTTTTCCCTCGAATTTCTCTTTGATCATATTGTCAGAAGTGGGAAGAGATGGTTCTATGAGATTAATGACTACGTCAGTTAAGTCACCTTTAAAAATATGTTTAATTCAATATTTAAATACTTTAACCATATCGGAAAAGAAAATATTAAAGTCTTGACATCACTGAATGTTGTTCACCCCAAAAATTTTCTTTGAAAAGCTTTCAAATCAGAACATCATGCGTACCTTGAGAATGTATAAAAATATTTTCATGTTATGAAGTTTTCCATCGCTATTCACTTTTATCTTACTCGTTGTATAAGAACGCGATTTATTAGTTTCATATTTCACTTAGTTTGCTTTCAAGCTTTCCACATATTTATTTTCAGGCGGAAGCTAAGTATCAAAGTTGCGGTAGAAAACTTTTTTATTTGTTTTTTTTTTGCTACTAGACAAAAAAAGAATATTTTTCTACTTTGTAGAATGAAAAAAAAAGTTTGAGAAGGAAAATTATGTTTTCTCTTGATCTTTCGGATTTATGAAATGTGGTGAACCCCAAAAATACAAAGCTTTTCAATTAAAAAATTTGTGATGTTGCCTTTCATCATGAAAAAAGTTTGGCATTAAACCAACAGGCTCGATTTATTTTATTTTCGGCATAGAAAACGAAAGTTTTTTTTTTTTTTAATTATGGATTCAAAAATTTTCCGGAAATTTTTCTTTTCCTCCATTTTCATTTATGCTGCTTTTGGAATGCTTAGTAGATGAAGGTTTGGGGTGAATTATGATGGTATATAACAAAATTATGTCTTTAATTGTATTATCTTTCTCGGAAATATCTTTATTAAAACTCAAAATGGCTTTCACTTTTCATTTAATATTTTCATCATTACATGATCAATTTTTAATTAAAAGTTATTTCGTATCTTCGGGGGGATGAGTTTGTTAGTCACGTAGGAAACCATAAACTAACAGAAAGTTTAAGTTTGTCCTAATTGTTATTAAAACTCATTCCTGATAATCTCTTAAAGATGAAACTATTGAATGTATTAAAACAATTCAGAGCATCTCTTATTTAGTTGATGGTTCATCAATGGATGAATGCTTGAGTTGATTATCGATTGAAAATTTCTCTTGATTTAAATTGATTATCAATTCTATTATACTTATCAAATGAATTGCGAAAGAAGATAATTATACTTAATCGATTTCAAAATATTTACATCGAGATAATTCAAGAGTGATTTTTTTCTTACTTTTATTAATCATCAGCATCACTTACGATTTGACCTTCTTCTGAATGTGTTGACTCTTCTGACAGATTTCGTGATGTTGATGGTAATGGAACTGGAACTTGTCGTTGTCTTGCGATTGCTAAGTGTTGTTGTGTGATTTCAAGATGATGTTTTCGCCATTTTATTCGACGATTTTGGAACCTTAAGAAACGAAGATTTTAAAAATAAATTTAAAAGTTTTTATTCGTTATTACTTACCACACTTTGACTTGCGCTTCTGTCAACTGAAGAGTATGAGCAAGATATAATCTTTCAGGTCCAACCTGGAATAGGAAGACAAATAAAATTGAAATCTTCTTTCATTCAATTCCATTTACCATGTATTGTTGTCGCTCAAACTCAGCTTCAAGTCTCTCCAGTTGTTCGGGGGTAAAAATTGTTCTCACTCGTTTATTTTTAAGTGACATTGATGATTTACTTTTCGATGAAAAATGATCTGAAATTGTTAACATTTATTTGACTTTCTATAGTGCTTTGTTTTTATTCTTTTAACCAACCCATTCGATTCCGATCTCTGTTAAAGGCTTTGTTTAGAATATTTCCATTGACATGTTGGTGCATATGATTACGCATTACTGAATTAGCTTGTGGATCATCCACATTTCGAGAGTAATTAGCATTAAATTCTGTACTTTTGCTATGCTTATGTAAATGATCTTGATATGATGAATTCGAGGTGGTGCTATTGTCGTACATACATTGTTCGATTGGCATCTGAGGATGTTCAGAAGATTGTTGATTCGGTGAAAGCATGTAATTATGCCGATTATCGTGATCAAATTTTTGAAATAGTTTACTATGAGCCGTAAGGTTAATGAGACTTGGAAATTCTGTATTATAATCATTTATTCCCCCATTGACTTCATCCAATTCACAGTTTTGTCTTAAATGATTCACGGAATTCTTATTCAAGCCCAGAATTGCAGCAATTGTGAATGATTTTCCGATGCTTTCGTTTACTACTTCTAAAGAAGTGTTTGATGCATTGCTGTTGTTATCAAGAATCTCCAATTTCGTTTGATCATTTCTATTCAATTCTTCAGTATTTCGATTTGTATTTACCAATGAATTATTGTTGTTAATTGATGAGTGCAATTGAAGGAAGTGCGTGAATGAATTAGAATGATACTTTGGTTGCTGATAAATCATTTTATTTGTTTGTATCATGGATGAATGTTTGATTGATCTACCGATTAAGGTTAATGAATAACATTTAGTTATGATTTAATTTTAGAGTATTCAAAAATTGCATGAAATCAACTTGAGACGACAATTTTAATTAAAGTGATACAATTAAAACTGTAAAATTTCTATATAAGATATCTTGTGTAAGTCTTAAAAAAGAAGTCACTTGATATGAAATTATGTTACACAATAAACATGAAACAATTTAAAAATTAAACACCGTAAAGTTGAAATCCGATACATTTTGTTGTTATTGTTCTTAAAGACATAGTTTTATAATAATGCACACGAGATTTTGTAAGATTTCGTCTTAACCGACGGATTAATTACACTCTGTCAACTCACCAAGCAACATTCGGAGAGGATGTGAAAGGTAATCCAATTTTTTTGCAAACTTTTTTTTTATTTAATTTACTTGATAACTTTGAAGGAAAAAAGACGTAATGTTAAAGTTTATTTTCCGACGGAAACTTTACAAATTTTCCACTTTTCAATTTATTTATTTTATAAACCCACGTCTTCAATCATCAAAAGATTATTTCAAAATAAATCCCTGCTATTATCAACTGAACAGCACTTGCTTGACGATCCGCTCTCGATTAGAATTACAACGCAAATGACGACAAAAATGCGAAGCTTTACAATGAAATAAACCACAAGTACACAACATTTCACAAATCTAAAATAGATATAAAATCCATTAACATCATCATAATCGCATTTTTCTCTCTCGGGTTTCGTTTCTCTGGCTCATGCTCATCGCAGTTTTTTTTTCTTCTCTGGAATCAAGTCTAGAATGAAGGGAAACAGACGAGGGTTGATGTGGGTGGGGTGGAATACTTCAGCTTCTAAAAATAAACAAAATAATCTTTTCCAAATGAATCCTTTAACAACATAATAAACGACGATGAGCTGGCTAATAATATGTAATGGGGGAAATTGTTTTGAGATTATGTAGCATCCCCAGCATAATAGAAAATCTTCCGCCATGAAAATTCTTAAGAAAAACAACAGTTTTAGATTTCTTAAGTTGAACGACCAAAATTTTAATATGTGATTCCAATTTAATTTACAAAACATTAAATTGATAACATAAAAATCTAATAAATTTTCTGAAAAAGATTTGTTGGAATAATTATTTGTTTTTTTCTTCTAATTTTCAACTAATACCAAGCGAGTTAGAAGAAAATTGAAAATTTAATTGAAAACCCTCAACACGAACCAACAAACCATCAGAAGAGGAAATTAGCTACGAATTTGATTATTTTCATGGCTCATTAAAAGTGAATTATATAAAGATCCTAATTATCCAATTTGGGGGTATTTTACAGCTAATTGTCTCGTTTTACATTATTTAATGTTAATATTGTAGAATTTTCCGAGAGAATTTTCAAAGAAGAAGAGAAGATGTATAGAGAAGGCGTGTCTTAGCTTTCATTCCGTCTGGCCAATCACGTGAAGGAAATTAGAGTATTTAACTTTTAATCTAATCTTAAGTTAAGGCCTTCAAAAAACAGTTAATTTAATGCTTTTTTAATATTTCAAGAAAGTTTATTAATGTTGCATAAGTACATTATTTGAAATAATATGATCTGAACTAACACATGTTTATTAGGAATAATTTTAACCGACAAGCTAGGAAAAAAATTAAATTTTCCCGCTATAAGTTCAAAGAAACGCCATTGTCAATCAAAATAGGACCTTAAAACCAACGCTTTAAGAACGATTTTACTAGAAACATAGAAAACTTTTATCACAATACAATTCTGAAATTGCGATTATTTTGAAGTCGAAAAAGAAATATTTTTCCTAATTTTTATTCACAAATATCTATTAATTGTCTTAACTACTTGAAAATTTACAAGAAAATTTGTGTCTCATCATGGTTTTGAAGTAAAGATCATGTATAGGGCTCGACAGAGAACTTTAAAAGGTGGGAATTCTTTATTTATATAATTTTAGTTTTGACTGTAATCTATTTTCCATTCCATAAAGAGATTAATGGGATTAACGAAAATCCGATAAATATGTTCATGTTCTCGGAATTATTTCCCATAAAAGCAATTATCATTCGAAAGTTTCTCCTCGATTTAATTACTATGTGGTCTACTTTTCTATCTTTTTCACAGAACTCAAAGTAGCAACAACAAAAGTGTGGATTTGTCATTGAAGAAAAAAGAAAAAGTTAAAAAAAAATTACACTACCAGTAGAAGTTCCAACAACAATATAATGTCTTCAAGCGATTTACGTGAATTATTCGAGGCGTGTAAGACTGGTGATTTAGTTAAAGTAAAAAAATTGCTGACTACTAAGAATGTGAATGAAATAGGTGAGTCGGTCAAATTTAGAAATGTTCAAGGACACGTTCATGTGATTTAATTTCAGATACTGCTGGTCGTAGATCAACAGCTTTACATTTTGCAAGTGGATATGGAAGGAAAGATGTAGTTGAGTTTCTTCTTTCGAATGGCGCTGATATTGCTGCACGAGATGATGGTGGATTGAATCCACTTCACAAGTAATTTCTTTAATTAATTAATGCAACCTTTGGCCTTATTTTGAATATCTTCAAATTTCAGTGCATGCTCATTCGGCCATTCAGAAGTTGTTCAAATTCTTCTCGACGCAGGAGCAAATCCAAATGCTTGTGATAATTGGAACTACACACCGTTACATGAAGCTGTCAGTAAAGGAAAAATTGATGTTTGCCTTGCACTTCTTCAACATGGTGCCAATGCTGAGTTGAGAAATTCTGAAAATAAAACTCCATTAGATTTGGCAGACTCAAGTACGAAACCAATTTTGACTGGTGAATATCGTAAAGATGAACTTCTAGAAGCAGCAAGATTAGGTGATGAACAAAGACTTTTGGAACTTCTCAATCCATTAAATGTAAATTGTCATGCAAGTGACGGTCGTCGATCAACTCCACTACATTTAGCTTCGGGTTACAATCGAATTCGTGTCGTTCAAATTCTTTTACAACATGGCGCTGATGTTCATGCAAAAGACAAAGGTGGTCTCGTTCCATTGCATAACAGTTCAAGTTATGGACATTTGGAAGTGTCACAATTGTTGATTAAAGCTGGAGCTAATGTTAATGCATCAGGTACGAGCTTTTAAGTTATAAATTCAGTTCAATGCTCATTATTCTATTTTAAAGATTTGTGGTCATTTACACCACTTCATGAAGCAGCATCGAAGTCAAGAATAGAAGTTTGCAGCCTTTTGATATCCGAAGGTGCTGATATAAACTTCTTAAATTGTCACAATAAATCACCATTGGATTCAGCTCCAAGAGATCTTCAAGAAAGAATGACATGTAAGTTTATTTAATTAAATAAATGAAAGAATCTCAAAAAATAATGAAAAATCATTTACAGACGAATTCAAAGGAATTTCTCTCATCGACGCATGTCGACAATGTGATATTGTCAGAATCAAAAAGTTTCTAACAACACAAACAGCAAATTTTGTTCATCCATTTACTGGCGACACAGCACTTCACGTTGTTGCCAGCTCTGTGTTCTCAAAACGAAAGCAAGTCATTGAAATGTTGATAAGAAAAGGCGTTCAATTGAATGTTAAGAACAAAGATTTCTTAACACCATTGCACGTCGCAACAGAAAATTCGCATTACGATGTCATGGATTATTTAATAAAAAATGGTGCGAATGTGAATTCTGTTGATGGTTTAGGACACACATGTCTTCATCGTGCTGCTCGTGATGACGATGTTCAAGCTGTTCGTCTTCTTCTATCGCATTCATGTGATTCCACAATTGTTTCACTTCAAGGCTATACAGCAACACAATTAGCGAAAGAAAATGTTTTAAAAATTCTTAAAGATCCACCATCGGATGCAATTGATTTGGAAATGCAACTTCTTGAAGCATCTAAAAGCGGTGATTTGTCAACGGTCAAAAGAGTCATCACATCAAATCCTAGAATTGTTAATTGTCGTGACATTGATGGACGTCATTCAACGCCATTACATTTTGCTGCCGGTTACAATCGAATAAGTGTTGTTGAGTTTCTTCTTGAAAGTGGCGCTGATGTTCATGCTTCTGATAAAGGTGGCCTCGTTCCTTTACACAATGCAAGTTCTTATGGACATTTTGAAGTGTCACAACTTCTTATTAAAGCTGGTGCTAATGTCAATGCTTCTGATCTTTGGAAGTTTTCTCCTTTACATGAAGCAGCAGCAAAAGGGAAACAAGAAATTGTGAAACTTTTATTGAAGAACGGTGCAAATCCAAACTTAAAGAATCGTGATGGTGCATCAGCATTGGATTTAGTGAGAGATCAAGAAGTAGCTGATTTATTACGTGGTAATGCAGCACTTTTGGACGCAGCAAAGAAAGGAAATCTCGCGAGAATTCAACGATTGTTAACTCCAGAAAATATTAATTGTCGTGATTCGCAAGGTAGGAATTCAACTCCACTTCATCTTGCTGCTGGTTACAATAATTATGAAGTTGCTGAATATTTACTTGAACAAGGCGCTGATGTTAATGCACAAGACAAAGGAGGTTTAATCGCGCTTCACAATGCGAGCAGCTACGGTCATCTTGAAATTGCTGCTCTTCTCATCAAATACAACACGCAAGTTAATGCGGTTGATAAATGGATGTACACGCCACTTCATGAAGCTGCACAAAAGAGTCGAACTCAACTTTGTTCACTTTTACTAGCACATGGTGCTGATCCATTCATGAAGAATCAAGAAGGTCAAACATGTTTAGATTTAGCAACAGCTGATGATGTCAAATCACTTTTACAAGATGCGATGTTTGCACGTCAACCTTTGAATTTATCAACATCGACCTATGTGCCAGCACCTGTTTCAGCAACAATTGAAACTGTCACACTTCCATCTGGTAACACAGTTGATCTTCAAATTACGATGCCTTGTTTAAGTGCACGATCATGTTTAAGTCCCATTCAAGGTGCTGAGTCAAACGTTGAGAATACTGAAGATGATAAAACAACTCAAATTGATTATTCTGATGTTTCAAGCTTCTTATCGAAACTTAAACTCGATCATCTCAACGAATTATTTGAACGTGAACAAATAACGCTTGAAATCTTAGCTGAAATGGGTCATGATGATTTGAAGCAAGTTGGTGTGACTGCATATGGATATCGACATAAAATTATAAAAGGAATCGCAACAATGCGTGCAACACGAGGATTTTCATTTAATTCAAATCCAGGAACGGTTTTGATTGATTTACTGCCAAACGATAAAGAATATTTGATGGTTGAAGATGAAATGCAATCAACAATTCGACAACATCAACGTGATAATGGCAACATGGGTGGCGTCTTTAATCGCTATGGTATTGTGAGAATACAAAAGATTCAAAATCGAAAATTATGGGATCGTTACGTTCATCGTCGTCATGAAGTTGCTGATGAAAATGGTGGACAATTTAATGAGAAAATGCTTTTTCATGGCAGTCCATTCATCAATGCAATCATCCAAAAAGGATTTGATGAACGTCACGCTTACATTGGTGGAATGTTTGGAGCTGGAATTTATTTTGCTGAACATTCATCAAAGTCGAATCAATATGTTTACGGAATTGGCGGCAGTGGTTGTCATGTTCATCAAGATAAAAGTTGCTATCAATGTCATCGATCTCTATTGCTTTGTCGTGTTGCACTTGGAAAGAGTTTTCTTCAATTTTCAGCTTTGAAGATTTCTCATTCACCACCAGGACATCATTCGGTCATTGGACGACCATCGGTCGGTGGCTTGCATTTTCCTGAATATGTGATTTATCGTGGCGAACAAGCTTATCCAGAATATCTCGTCACTTACCAAATTGCTAATGATAAGACCGTCGATGAAGAGACTGATGTTGAACAGCTTAAAAGCTGATGAAGTTGCGATTCAATATTTCAAGCATTTAAGCATTCACTTTATCAAACATTCTGGCAACGTTCGTCATGTCGTGATGATGATATTGACGATGATATTGATGATGATGCATTTAATGTTGTTTGCACATGGATGAAATGAAATAATTTTCTTTTCTTTGTAATCTAAATAAATAATCAGGAATTGGAAGAAGACTTGAAGTCGATGAGCGTTGCAGGTGTAAATAACATCTGATAAAAGAAAGCCATGAAAAGAAAATAAAAGAAATTCCAATTCCTGAAATAATTATCAAAATTAATTTTTTTTATCTCGTTGTCTACACAGTTTGACTTTTATAAAAAAAGACTTTGATTTAAAATATGAAATTATTCTGACATTTTATTCTGCATAGACTCATAGATAATAAAAATGATTGAATCAAAGTTGATGAAGTTTTATTTGTAGTTTTAAAGAAGTTCATAAATTTGAATCTTTTGATCGATTTCATCAGAATTTTCTTCAAGATCTTCTGAAAACACGCGACTTAATTTCCCTACAAACTTTTCTTTCACGACTGATTTATGTGAAAAATTGTCGTTTGGAATTTCCCTCTGCATTGTGGACTGAATCCAATTGATGTGAGACGAAATTCGTTCATGTACATCAGGGAAGATTGTCGGTCCTGATGAAATTACTCCAATTTGAATGAGATTCTTATTGGACAACGTCAAAACCATTCCACCAGTATCAGCTGAAGTAGATAATTATATAATAAATTGTCATAATCATTTGTTTGAAATATTTACCAAATTCAGTTGATCGAGCGTCGTCGTTGAAGGTTGTTGTACAAACTTGTCTTTGATCAACAACTTGTGTCTGCTGTTCTGGTAAAATATTCGCACAATTATCTTCTATTCTAACAACTGCTGCTTGTAGAGTATTCGTTTCGTTACGACGGGGATGTGACCATCCCCATCCAACAATAATTGCTGTTCCATTTCTGACATAACTCCATCCTTCGTTTAGTATTACTGGCTGAAGATTTATTGTGAATGGAATCTTTGACAATGTCTTAAGTAATGCTAAACTAAAAATTAAAGAAGGAAGTTCAATAAATTCTTTCCCCAGAATCTTCACTCACTCATTTTTAGTGTACAGAAAGTCTGAATAATCTTCATTCATGACTTTTGTGTAAGCGTAATGAATAATAATTTTTTCGAGATCAAATGATAAACCATTGTAAAGTGCGGAATTGCCTAAAAGCACAAAATATTCTTCAAGACGTTCTCGAATATCGAAACAGTTTGCAGATGTAAGAATGAATCTCTGTAAATGGTATTGTGATTAAAAATAATTGAAATATCTAATTGAAATAATCTTACATCAGTGACGACACTTCCACTGCATATGAATTCGAATGATCGATAAACTTGTGCACCAAATGGAATTTCTAAATTCGCAGTTAATTTGTCCTGTTGTCCAATAATTTCAATTTTCCCATCAATCGAATTTTTAACATTGCATTTCTCATTATTTAATTCATTCACTCTGATATTAAATTCATTTAAAATTTCTTCATCTACACAAAGATTTTGTACAAAATTTACAACTTTTAAAGTTGCCAAATGGTTGAAAATGTCTGACGATATGAAACTTATCTTATTCTCTTTTAAATTTATAACTTCCAACACCTCCAAATTATCGAAAATATTCTCGGGAAGCTCTTCGATGTCATTGCCAGACAAAGTCAATGCTCGAAGTAAGTTAAGGTTGAGAAAGTTTGATGACTTCAAAAATTTTATTCTTTTGTTTTTCGCTTCGTAAACTTCGAGATCTTTTAAAACAAATCCCAAATTTTCCGGGAGTTGAAAAGTTCGTCTGGTGGAAAAGAAATTAAAAATAATTTTCTTTAATGACAATTTTTTTTGTTCTCACTTTGAAATGCCGAAGAATTTTATCTCTTTATCGGTTTCATTTGCAGTTCTGCTACTCTGAAGGTCATGAAATTGATCTTCTTCTTTAACTGATCCCAGAAACTCAATAGCCTTGCATCCGTATAAATATGCAGGAAGATTCACACCCACATATTGTTCGACATGATGCGTTCCAAAGCTACAAATTATTCCTTCAATTTCCCGATTTGCATTGGATATCACAAGAAAAATATTAAAAACTGCAAAACTAATTAAAGCACGAGACATTTTCCTTAATTATCTTCTCTAATTATTCATTTCGAGTTAAAGTTTCACAAACAACTGAAGAAGATTTGCAGAATTATCGCATTAAATACTCAAATCAGAGAAGGAAATGCAATCAAATCATTGACCTGAATATTTTCATATTAATCAATAAAGAAATGCAAATATTTTTACATATTCAGAGATGATCACTTTCTTGTTGATAACAGACCATCAATCACATATATTCATTGCTAAAATGCTTTCTGAAATGTTAAAAATATTAAAATTAAAGTTCAAATGCTCTTCAAAATTTTATTTTGAAAAATTCTTAAATTATCTACAAATCAAAAAGGAATTTTTAAATTCTCATGCATTTTTCAATTAAATCTAAAAATGAAATTAAAGTTTGTGAGAATGTTTAATTATTTCAAGTATCTGCCCTAATTACAATAAATTTAGAAGTATCCAAATAATCACAAATTTCACAGACTTCATTTTCTTAAAGTTGACATAATTTCCTTTCTCATCCAAAAAGTTTGCATCATCGAGTAATTGTCAGATAATTTTCTTTCAATATTAAATCAGTGAGTAAGTCAATGTTGCGTTGTGTCCATTAAAGCTCTCAAAGCTAGTTTGGCAGCACATTTCTTAGCGACCACTTGATTCTTTCCCAATCCAACAAAATATTGTTTCTTTCCTCGACACAAAACTTCCACGGGCACAGCAATCGTTTCTTCATCAGCTTCAAAAGCTTGATAGAATTTCGGTTCAGCTTTTCCTTTTTCAAATTCAAACAACTGTCGAACGATTTGTTTTGGAACGTTGACTTGAAATTCGTGAAGTTCTTTCTTCATCATTCTGTAAATGACATTCCATGTTGTTTCAAGATTAAGGCCGCTATCTAAGAAAATAGCACCGACAATCGATTCAAAAATATCACCAATGACTTTAGGAACGTCAACAGATTCAGCTGTCGATGCGTCATCTTCAGTTTCCAACAGAATTATTTGGTCCAAGACGACTTGATGTTGCTTACTGACTTGATAAGAGACAAACTTTTGGATAGCTTCAGACAAAAGCGTATTATCCTTGAGCATAAACTTGTGAAGTTCATTTCGAACAACGATACAAGCAAGAGTTACATTGTTTACCAAAGCTGAACGAAAATCGGTAAACTTTCCAGGATCCATGTCTGGACATTGTTCGAAAATGTAGGAACTAATCAAGCAATCAAGAACAGCATCACCGAGGAATTCAAGCTGTTGATAAGTTCCCATTTCTTTGATCGGATAGGACGGATGTGTCAAAGCTTGCACAAGATATCCAGGATTCTTAAATTGATATCCAATAATTTCTTCCAACTTCTTCCGATTGTGAACTTTCATCTGTTCGGGCACAACATTTTTGTTCAAAGGTCTTGGTGGAATAATCTCAGTCAAAAGGTTCGTGAGATTCTCTTTTTGTGGTAGAATGCCCAACGTCTGGCATAATTTCAATCCAGCTTTGAAACCCAAGGAATGTACAACAATTCCAAGCAACGCTTCTACAGCGTCAGCTACAATCTTATCGCCAACATAATGCTGTTTGATGTAAGTCAACATACTTTTCTCAATATGACAGTCGTCATCATCGTTGTCACCATTTTCTTGATACATTGAATAGTTATTGGCCGTTTGTTCAGTGAATAAATTTAGATTCTCTGATTTTATCTTACCAGAAATCACTTCATCGTTACTCAACTCAGGAATATTCACCAATTTTATTAACAGATTTTTATCCATCTCAATAACGCTTTGAACATCTTCAGGGAGAATAATCGAAGGTGGAAGTACTTCTCTTGCTTTAAACATCGATGATTTAATCATTTGAGATAGTCCAAAGTTATTTCCAATGTAAAACAAGTTTCGATTGCTGACAATTCTTCCTTTCAAAGATGTCAAGTAACCTTCATGCAAATTGTCATGTTTCTTGTAGAGATACAGCGAAGTTATGAATTTTAAGAACCCGTCGCCAAGAACCTCATAACGTTCCATATCAAAGACGTCCCCTGTGGATATTAAAATAGAAAATTTAATTGAAATGCAAAGAAATCTTCTCAAATTACTCACCAGCATTTGATGTTGTAAGAACTTTAATCAAATCCTTTTGTTGAACACTTGACGACTCTCCATCTAAATAAATAATTTTGATGCTTTCTCGATCGCCAGAATCCATCAAAGCGTTGTCAAAGTTACGAGCAGCTGAATTTAACTGCTTAAGTTTATTCATAGCTTCGGGAGAGATTTGATTTTGATTTGAACATAAAAAGTTGCAATAATAGTCGATGTCGGCTTGAGTCACTGTCAACCAATTACGATCAATATCAATGGGAAGACATGATGGATCCCAAAGTAACAAAGGCTTTGTATGACAAGCTTCATTTGTTGGTCTATCCTTAGACGATTTTCTTTTTGAAAGTGCGAGTCTCAATTCGCCCGGTAACCCGTTCAATATTTCTTCCAGTTGATTAGCTTCAGCTAACATTCTTTCACGTTCGTCATAATTATCATAATCAACATCCATTTTATAATTTTGATCGCCATGTCCACTATCAATGCCTTCAGAAATTAACCATTTACGCAACTCTTCAGCTAACAAAAGCATTTGCAATCGATGCGAAATCGAAGGAAGTAAAGTTGCTTTCAACCAATAATCGGCTGGAAATTTGTAATTATGACAAAGTTCGGGAATGTAATGTTCCTTCGATTGAGCTTTTTCATATTTTCTTTTCTTTTGTCCACTCATGCCAGCACCTGGAAAGAAGAGATTCAATTCATTGCTGATTCCTTTCACTTCCAACATTGGATGATCAACATTGACGACTGTTCTTTCAAAATTCTTATAAACGTAATCTTTGTAGTTTAAATATTTCTTTATCTCGTTGTTATCGCAAGGAAATGGTGACAAAGGTGTTAAACTCTCATCAACGACAATGACGACGTAGTTTCGAGGTATGATAGAATTGTCACGATAAACTGGATTAATGACACGAAGATGATAATCGTCACGGTCAAATTTCGTTGATTTTATCTCATCATAAGTTAAACTTCTTGGTTTCTCAACTTTTTGGAACATTCTTGCCAAATCAAAATCAATCGAACAATCTTCTATTAAAGGCACGAAAATGTAAGAAGAACGATCAAGTACAAAGTAATCTGACCACGTCTTTAACACATCTCTGAAGATTGCAACATGAAAGTTACGTAAAATATTTAATTCATCTTCATTTTTAATTGTAACTGTGATTGGCAAACTGCTGATTTCAACTTCAACTTCACCATAGCTTTGAAACAAACGCATGATACAAACTCGTGGAATTCGTTTTGATGTTAAAATTCCAAATTCCTTTTGATTTCCAAGAAGATGTTTAAAGCATTCAATGGCATTAGATAATGGATTGAATTTTGGACGAACATGAATGCAATAAAGGTAGGAAATGTCACCAGCTTGTGGAGCACAATCATTCAATGCATTTGGTGTTTTGATTTTATGATAACGACGATGGTTGCGCGTTCCTGCAGATTTCTTGTCTTCAGAATAATCATTCCAATGAGCGAAATATTCTTCATTATATTGCTCGACCTTCACACTTTTATCAATAGGAGTCAAATTATCATTCAATTCTCCATGCTCATACAATGACTTGCAAGCTTTAAATGCGGCGTGTTGCTTAGCTAGCTTTACGTTTGATTTTGGATCGCTGAATATTTCATCCTGAATTGTTGAATGCGTTGGCAAACTGACACAAGCAATGTAAGTTTTATCCTCGCAGTTTATTCGACGCCAAATTAATTTGATATTTGTGAAAATGTCGGATGGCAGTGATGAAGCATAACGTTCCAATAAACTGTTAATAAATGATTTTACAATTAAAATTACTATGAAAACATTGTCAATTCTCACCTGACACTGTTGACATTATTCAAAACACTTCCCGAAATTGGAGTTTTAAAAGGCGGCCAAATTTCTTCTCTTTCATTTTGAATGTACTCTTCACTCGGTGGTAAACGATCCAATGTCTTCATCAACAATCGCTGTTTGATTTCAATGTCAACTTCCTGCCAATTAGCAACTTTCTTCCTGAAACGTTCAAGATTTCCTTGTTCATTGAAAACAGCAAACACACTGTTTTCTCTATCGCGAGCTCTTCCTCGTGACTGAACATAACTTCGATAAGTTTTTGGTGTATCGAAGCATATCACAAGATTGCACATTTGAAGATCAATGCCTTCTTCCAAGACACTCGATGACACAATGCAATTTGTTTCTTTTCGTTGAAACTTGTCCAAAGTCAAAGTGTTGTAGTTGTTATTTAAAATATTTTCAATCGACTCTGGAAGTCCCGCATTGATTCCCACCATAAAGTCAGGAATGATTGGAAAGTCAGGATCTTCTAAAGCATAAGCTTTCAGCATGTGATAAATAATTTTGGCTGTTGAACGTCGTTCAACAAATACAATACACTGAAGATCATCTGAACGATTTTCATCATTGAAATGAGATTTTAATAATTTCAATAATTGCTTGAATTTGATAGAAGAATGTTCAAAAATTTTGTTGCCATCTTTCTCATCCAACTTCAAATCTAATTTCATCTTGTTGATCAACATTTCAGTGATTGTAATGCAAGCTTTAACAACTTGTCGTTTTTTTTGTGTGTTACAATTTCGTTTAATCAGTTCAAGTTGAATGAGCGTACTGAGAAGACTTAGATATCCACCGTATACTCCCAAAACATTTGATTGATATTCAAAATCATTGAAGAATGCTATTAAACTTTTAACTTTCTTCGGAATTGATGGATTTAAAGTTTTTGGATCTATCGAAATTGTATTTTCAAATTTGACATTTTTCAAATATTTAATTTTTTCTTCTATCATGCTCATTATCTTTGACACAAGTGGACATACGTCTTGATTATTGAACAAAACGTAACCTTCTTTTGCTTTTGTTGAGCAAAGTAAAACATTTTTATAATCATCAAGATTATTGACGGTGATTATTGTGCTGATAAAAGTTGCTTCTAATTTTTCCAACTCATCCTTGACCATGACTGGCGTTAATTTATTATTATTGCCAATCAACATTCCACTCAATCCAATGATTCGAACATTAAATTGTTTCTCATCGAATTGCTTCATAATTTCATGATACGGATGATCTTTGCGACCATGATGACACTCGTCAAAGATGATCACATTTATTTGTTCCTTTTTAATGAAAGATTGTTTTATGGCATCTAAAATTACTTGTGCAGTCGACACGAGAATTTCATTTTCATCAAGAGTTTTCTTCCATTGCAAATGATCCCAATAATCAACGTTTTGTTCGCCAGTTAATAAAGCAACATTAAAAGACAATTCATTGCTTATTTTTTCAGCTTGTTGCTTTGCAAGGCAATTTGTGTTAACAAGAAAAACTGAACGCTTGCCGCCGTCGGAATATGTTCTGGGAAAAATATGTAGTTAAAAATCAATAAACGATAAAATTTATTATCGGGGCGAAATGAACTTACTTTTCCAATTCATCAGAAAAATGTTTTATAATTTGAATGGCAATGTGACTTTTGCCAGCTCCTGTTGGAAGATATACAATTGAATTACGTTTAATACCAACTTCAATGATTGCTTGTTGATATGGACGATCTTCAAATTCAAAATTCTGCATTATAATGAAAAGGAAAAGAAGAAAAATTTATTAGTTTTAGACTTGTTCTTTATATTAAAGTGTTTGTTTATTTTTGTGACGTTCATATGTATGTTTTGTCTTAGGCTTCTCTTCACATTTGTTGAATAAGAAGAAGAATTAAAATCTTACAAATGACGTGGTTTTATAAAATCTCTCAAGTTACAATTTTACTTTTCAATTCTTACCTCTACTTCAGACATGATTCATTTACTTTTTCAAATTAAATGTTCAAGCAAAGATTAAAAAACGAGTGTACTAATTTGTTCCAAGAAACAGCCAAAGCATTCTACTGATAACGCTTTCGTTTGATAAAAATTGCAATTTTCAAGACTTATCTTGAAATTGTTTTGTTATTGTTTTATTTTTTGATTCTATCAGTCTATTTAACTTAGCACTTCACTGAGAGCTTATACTATTAGTAATAAAAATGATAAATCTTTATTAATCTTATTTTATTTAAATTATCTTAGAAATAATTTGGTTAGGTCTCTTTAGCTCGAATTCTAATTGTTTTATGCAGTTTTCCCCGACTACCTACCTACTTTGATCACTTTTTGTTTTCTAAAAGTTGAAAAAGAATTGGAAACTATTCAGTAAAACGCGCTTCGAGTCTGTTTATTTTTTTCTTCCACTTAAAAAAAATATTAATGGCTATATAGCCAAAAATGGCCTTACTCGGTGGACTGATACATAACTTCACAATACCCGAGACACGAAGGCTTCAAAAATATACATCATATAAAATAACTTTGATATCTTTTCCAAAAAATAGCCATTTATTTGGATCTTTAGCTAAAATTAGTGTCTGGAAAAGATACAGTGACTTTAAAAAGCTAGAAGGAGACCTTTCGAGAACATATAAAAGTTATAATTTGAAAACTTTCTTCAAATCTGATAGCACTTTTTTCAAACGGTAAGTTATTAAAGTACAATATGTAAATTTTTAATGACATCTTTTTATTTTAAATAATACTTAAGATTCGATCCATCAATTGTCGAACAACGTAAACAGACCATTCTCGAGTTTCTATATTATTGTGCAGAAAATCCAGTGATTTATCGATCACAATGTTTTGTAAAGTTTTTCGAAGACGGTAGTGGATCACCAACAGATGACATTTACGACATAACAAAAGATATTGATGATGATACACTAAATTCATCTATTGAGGACACTTCATCATGTGATATTTTATCACAAAATAATTCTATTGAATTGGAAGACCCACCAGAGTCACAAGAAGTGACTGATGAAGATAACACATTCGAACTTTTAAGCACTGCTATTGATTATCTTTATGATGCCGCAATGTGCTTCAGTCAAGCCGTTCAAGAAGAAGCCAATTTAAGATATAAACCAGCTTTTGAACTCTATAAGATTGGAATTGACAAATTATTAACTGGAGCAAAGAATGATACAAATGAAAGACGAAAACGAATTGCAAAAACAAAAGCTGGAAAATATTTAGAAAGAGCTGAATCACTTTACGAAAATCATATAGCTCAACTTCAAGATGAAATATTTGTCATTGAAGATTCAGTGACTGAAGATACTGCACCTAGTGTTTTAGCATTAGAACGACCAATGAACAATTTATCTCGTTTTAAAGTCGTTGGTATCAACAACTTTATAATGAAAGTTCAAGACTGCACTGATAAAAAATTTTACGTCCTAAAAAACGTTTACAAAGATTCAAGCTTCTCTATTTTATTACCGCAATCGATTCCTTTCATGATCAAACTTATTAGTTATTATCGAACTGAGAATTCTGTTTTCCTTCTTCTCCCACTTCTGTCCGGTGGTCTTCTGTGGGATTACATAAATAGTTATAGAAGCAATGACGATAATAAATCGATCAATATTGAAGAAATTTTTGTTGAACCTCCTGTTGTTGCTTTACAAGAACCTGAAAATCCATTTGAACAATCTCAAGATGTCATTGAAATATCTGAAGAAATTATTGATGTAGAAGCGGAAGAAGTGACAGAAGATAATCTCTTAGAAGCCATTGATTTATATAATAATGAAACTCCTGCCATTCCATCTTTTGATACTTTATCCTCTGAAATGGATATAAATGATCTCATGAGTTGTAGTCAAAAACTGTTAGAATCAGTATCTAAAACATTAGAAAAATCACAAATCTTAGCCAAAGAAAAGACACAAAAAAGTTCTTCAAATGAAAAATTATCGGAATTGGTTGTTGAAAAACAAGAAAATATGGAAATTAACGAGAAAGTCATTGAAGAGACTTCGAAAAAAATTGAACCAGTTGAAGTAAGAAAAGAAATTGTTCAATTACCAGAACATGTTCTTAGACAGTGGATAAGTGAAATTATTGTAGCTGTTCATAATCTCCATAAGGCTGGCATCATTTGTGGTGATTTAAACCTTGATAATTTACTGCTTGGGCCTCAAGGACATGTCACTTTGACTTACTTTTGTCAAGCTCCCCGAAGTGACTATCATGATCTCTGTCGTTTAAATCCAAAAGCCATAAGATGTCTTTATGTTGCATTTGACTTCCCCATCACACAAATTTCTGATTGGTATAGTGTCGGCGTTATAATTTATGAACTTATGACGAGAGAACGTTTCTATTTAAATCATCCAAAAGGAATCTCGCGTTTTAATGAGATTCAATATTCAGATCCTGATGTAATTTCAGACGATGTCAAAGATCTTTTACATAGCTTGATAATTGAAAAAGGAGAGAAAAGATTAAATTACGATGATTTAATTAAACATCGCTTTTTCCACAATATTGATTTTGAAGCTGTTGAAAAGTGTGGATTGGAAATATTTAAATTTTGATTGACGTGTTTATGTATTCATGTTTAGTGCAATTACCGTTTTAGTCATACAACAATGTATTAAAATTTATTTCTTAATAAAATTATTTAATTCTACATTTGACTTTATGATAATTTCATGACTAAGAATAACTGGTTTCGGATTGATTTCGGCATGAGATTTCATATGATTTTGAAGCGTATCTATGCGTCGAAATTTTTTATTGCATATTGTACAAATATTTGTATTTGAATGACTTCGGATGTGCTTTTTTAAATGACTTTGTTGAGCAAAATTTTTACCACACGATGAAATCGGACAGCAAAATGGTTTCAATCCTTTGTGAAGTTTTTTGTGTTTAGAAAGTGATGATGAATTTGTAAACCTTTTATGACATTCATCACATTTAAAATTCTTTTCTCTGGTGTGTGTTGCTAAATGTTCTTTCATATTACCGAGGCGGAGAAATTTTTTATCACAAATGTCACAAGCAAATCGTTTGCCATTTAATTCATCATGTTTTGCTTTATGTTGATTTAAATTTCCTTTTGTAGAGAATGTTAGTCCACAGATATTACAGATAAAGTTTTTAACTTTAGTATGTGTTAATAAATGATTTTTAAGGCTTGTCTGGTGGACAAAATCCTTACTACAAAAACTGCATTTGAAATTTCTGATATTTAGATGAATCCGCTAAAAAGAAATAACATTAAAATTAACATTAACAATTATTTATATATAATTTTTATTCTCTTTTAAATACCTCATGTTTTCTTAATTGAGATATATTTTTAAAGGCTTTTCCGCAACTTTCATGATTACACAAATGTTTTCTTTGATTCCCGCAATTATGTGATTTGAAATATAGTTTTGCACAAAAACAACATTCTAAAGGGAATTCGTTAACATTCTCGACCTTCAAGGAATTTTCCTCATAATTAGTGGTTTTCTTGTTGAAACTTTCAATTAAAACATTGTATAGTTTGATAGAGAATTCCTTAAGAATTTCCATTTAAAATAGAAACAAAATGTAAACAAAGTTGGTGTGTTCAGTAAATCTAAATTCAATTTTTGAGAGAGTTGGAAGTGTGTTCAGTAAATGAGATTAAATTTCAGAGAGTTTTGAGAGTGTAAACATGTGTTCGGTTGTTTACAGAAATTAAAAAAATTCTGACAACGAAAATAATTTTTATAAGTAAAGTGACAAATTTAAAAGTGCTCAACTATGAACGTTTTATCTTTACGAATAAATGTAAAGACAGATGACCGTGAAACTTCAAAAGCTTCTAAGGATTTATTTACATTGGAAATTGAAGACTTTTGGAACGAAGGTTAAAAGAAATTTAAATTGTGTAATTTACACGGCTTTATTAATCTAATTACAGAATACAAAATGAATCTGAAAGCTATCAATGAATCAACTGTTACAGAATTTCAGCTGAAAGAGTTTAGAAAATTTGTGAAATTAATTTCGCCTGAGAATCCGGAAAGTGGAAAAATTGCTGCAAAACTCGTAAAGTTTTATTTTGACGAGAAAGTTAAACATCCAGCTAAAAGCACAATTCAAAGGTATGTTTAATTCATGTCTTTGTTATTAATAAATAAAACAATTTGAAAAATTTCTTTTTGTAGTTGCTTCAATCAGTCATCAGAACAGAATTTGTTGATTTTCTCTTTCAAACAAGAAATAATTCAACGAGTTTCACAGTTAAATCCTTCATCAACCGAAGAAAGCTTTCAGTTCATCAGTTGTCTCAATGAAGCATCACAAAATTTTAATCCTGCCATTTGTGCAATGAAACAATCTTTAAATGAAATCATTCCGTTTATAAAGAATTTAATTCATATTTATGAGCAACAACTTCAAACTGGACTTTCACCTGCACAAAAGAATGAAATATCACAGCAACTTCACAGTTCTCTTCAATTAATAATATTTTGTGTGAAAATAACTGCAATAGAATCAGAGTCGGAGCTGCTGAAAGAAAATCTAAAGGAAATTGTAATTAAAAGCAACGAACTTCTAGAAAATGTTGACATTCCAATGGATACCAAGAACAACTGTGCATTGCTCATAGTGCTACATTCAAAAGTTACAGGGGATACAAAATATATTGACTGGTTGAAAGATAGCAACAACAGTGATGCTAAAAGACTTTGTCTTATCTTTGGTGTTGTTAACACATTAAATCCAGAAAACTTAAGCAATTATTTAAATTTTCTCGCTGAGATTTCTAAGATTTTAGAAAATATTTTTCTCAAATCATCAATCGATCCTTCTTCAATGCTTTCAATTTGCCGATCATTTACTCAAGTGACAAAGAAACTTCTATCATTGAAAGCAATTGATTATTCAGAACCAGCATTAAAAACAATTACATTAACAGCACTTTCAGTATCTTTCCTGAATTTAGAACATCACATGGATAGTGTTCGTCACATGTCCAAAGACATTTTAAAGAATATCGCGGAAATTGGCAGAAAATCTTCAAGCTCAAGTTTCTTAATCGATAAAATTTTCGATGAAATCAGTCAAATTCAAACAATTAGCTTGAAAAGCATCGTCATTCAAACACTTTCACCGATATTAACATCAGAAGTTATTTTTAAGAAGATGAGAAATTCAGAATTTGATGATGAGCTTCTTAAAGCCATCAGTGACAATACAGAAACTAATCATAATATTGTTAACTGTTTTGAATCGTTGGTACGAAATGCAGAACATAAAAAAGCTGAAAAATTGATAAGAAAAGCTGTTGACTTCATGAAGATTACAGAAACAGATGGTGAACTTTATGCCGTACTTGAGAAACTTTTACTTAAACTTGTGAGTAGAAATGAAGAAATTCTTAAAGAAATAATGTCATTCGATGACTTGGACGATGGATTTCGTTTCCAATGTTTAGCAGTTGGCAAGAAAACAGGAATTTACGAAAATAAAATAACAACAATTGAGAAATGGAAAGGAATTATAAGTTTTGATGAAATAAAAGCAGCAATGTTTAATGCTGATGACAGTGTAAGAACTTCAGCATTATCATTAATCATTGAAACGAGAAAAGTCACAGAAATCTTCACTGAACAAGAATTTGAATGCATTTCATTCTTTCTTTTACACAACATAAATGTTCAAAGTCCATCAACACGCCAAATCATTCAAGGCTTGATTAAAAACATTTTCGTGAGGATAAATTGTGCTTTGAAGGTTTTCATTCGAAAGAAAATGAAGGAAATGTTGATTAACTATCAAAAGTTCTTGTTGAGCCTTCAAGAATTTTGTTTGGATAATTTATTCGAAGGTGCAAATTTTACGAGACGAACTTTAAGTCTGAGAATTCTCTTTTATGTTATGGAATCTTTCGCTGAACATTTTCCAGATAAGTTATCAGACATTTGGAATCGTGAGAAGTTTGATGTTTTGATGAATGTCTCAAAAGATAGTTATGAAGCTAATAAAGCAATCATGATTGAAATCGTCAATTTTATTCCTAAAGAAGTCACTCGAGAACTCATTTCAATGAACTTGAATGAATTGAAGTCGCTTGTAGTGTCAATAAAGCCTCCAGACAGTTTAACTGCTTCATATTTGGTCGAATTTTCAACGAAATTCATCTTCAACTTTGAACTTTTTCCATCATTTAATAGCTCCGAGATTTTTCCTGAAGCTTTTGTCATGCTGTCATGGCTTGAAAACATTATAAATGAAGGCTTAGAAGTTGGTGAAAAATCTTTGATCGTTGCTTCAAGCACAAATCCACTTTACGGTGTCGTTCTTTGCATTCGTCATTTGTTGTCAAAATTAGATTTAAATGAAATGGGATTGTGTAATCTTTGGCGAGGTTATTTCAAACGACTTTTGGTTCTGACTAAACGATTGACTTTAGTTGTCGCACCAGTTGTGAATAATTCATCACCAGAAGGAATTTTACCGAAAGATGAAGTTGAAGATGTTGAAGATGAAAATATAAAGAAGAAATGGAGCGAAATTATTTCGAATACAACACCACAAATCATTCTTTTGTGTTCATGGCGAACGATTAAGGAAGTTTCTCTTCTTCTTGGTGATATTTGCTTGAGAGTTCCATTGATGACAAACAATGTTGGATTGTTAGACGTGGAACAATTTCTGACAATTGGTGATCACTTTCTCGAGCTTTTATCCAAGACGAAACATCGTGGAGCTTTCGAGCAATGCTTCTTTGGATTTTCCCAACTTTGTATGAGATTGTGGACTTGCAAAGAACCGGAACTTCACAGACTTCCATCAGTGATGCTTCATCAAATGATGAAATCAATTTCCGGTCACGATAAAGAAAATAACGAACTTTTATCGATGAAAAATTTGTGTGCGACAAGACGAAGTGCTGGTTTACCTTTCATGATTCAAGCGCTCATAACATCCGAACTTAAAGTATCAACAAATAAAAACTTTCATTTTGTGATGAAAAATTTATTCGACTTTTGTCGTAATGGTGAACATTTAGAGACGAGAACTCATTCGTTGAATATTCTGCGTGCATTGTTTCGATGTAGTGACTTAAATGAAGCGATTGGCGAATACATCGCTGATGGAGTTAAATGTTCAATCTTAGGATATGGCGCAGAGTCGTGGGTGGAAAGAAATTCATCAACTCTTCTATTTTCTGCGGTTATGGTGAGAATTTTCGGTGTTCAAAGGACGAGAGACAGTGAAGAACTGAACATAAGAAATAAAATGACTGGAAGAATTTTCTTCTTAAGATATCCCGAACTTTATGATTTCTTCATGGAACAACTAATCGAAGCTTCCAAATGTGTTCAACGTGTTGGAATGAATGTTAAATTACATCCATTAATGTTGCTATTAATTCGACTTTATTCATCAAGTCTCGAAGGAAGTGAATCCAATTTAAAGCTAACTGGATTCATTCCAGTCGTTACTTTATGTTCAAGTTGTATTGAAATGCAGACACGAGTACTTTGTGCCAAATTTATTGCTAACGTTTCACCACCTGATTTGATTGTTTCAAGAATAACGCAGTCAGTAGAAATCCTTTATGAGAATGAGAAAATTCCATCAAATATCGAACATGGAATTCTTTTACAAATTTTTTACTTGACAAAGAGACTTCCAGAAGCATCGCTGAGTTCAAAGTCAAATAAAATAAAAATTTTAAAAGATATTTGTTCACTTTCTCATCGATATCGTGAGAAGATTGTTTGCTACGGAACATTCTTAGACATCGTCATAGAAATTTTATTAAAACTTCAATCGGATGATATTGAAATTTCTGAGTTTACTGATAAATTTATCAGCAACTTTAAACCTTCAGGAATTATTGGACTTCCAGTCATACCAAAGAAAGTATTTCTATTAAAGTTAATGAAATATTTCTTCACTGAGTCATTTCATGATCTCGAGATTGTTGTTAAAGATTTACATAAAGAAAATTCTTATTTGGATTCGTTTTTAAATCTCTTGCTTATGCTGACAGATTTCAATTATGCGACGAGCATGAAAGAAGAATATGAAATAAACGAGACAGAAATTCGTGTTCTTCAAAAGCTTGGAGATGAAAAGATTCAAGATTTGAGAAAAAAGTTCTTGAACATTACAAATCTTTCTGCTTTTCTGGAATTTAATCGGAAAAAAGTTTTTGATTTGATTAGTTTGAGATTTGAATATCAAGATGATTATCAACACTTGGAAGCAGTTCAAGATCTTATCAAAAGTGCGAGAACTTTACCAGAACATTTGAAGAAATCGTCACTGAATTTAGCGAATTCTGTTTTGATAAAAAATCTGAAATTTCTTCCGTTCATCGATTTTTCATTTCTTGTTGAGATTTCCACTGACTCATCGATGTTTGTAAAGTAAGTATAAAGAAATTTTGTTTCCTTGCTCTACTTTTATTTATTTTCTTCTTTTTCACTTAGATGGTCGGCATCAAATTTCGTCGAGACGCTTGCGGAGAACTTGTCGGAAATTGATTCACTTGACACTCTTTTACAGTTTTCACAAAGTCTTTTATTGCTTTTAATGGATGATGAAAGCGAGATTCGAACAAGAAATATGAAAATTGTGATGAAAATGATTGAATCTCAATCATCGAGACATGTCATCCCTTCCTATGCTCAAGAGCTTTTCATTGAACATTTAAGTGAATTATTGCAGAACTTTGATCGTCATGAAATTTTGGCTCTGATTTTATTAATAGCCATTGATGGGTTGAGTGGAGACAACAGTTTAGACGACAACATTGCAGAATATCGAGTTTTTGACAAGAACGAAGTGAACATTTTCAGTGAAACTTATATCATCAAGAAAATCTGTTTGAGAAAATTAAAAGAAAAACTTTTGTCTGAAAATGTAGAAGTTGAAACTCAAATTTCAAAGATTATCAAAGCGACAAAGAAATTCAAAATTAATGTGAACGAAGCTGTAATGCAAGATTTAATGACTGATTTAATTCAATTGACATAACGCCTTTTTTTGAGAGCAATTTAACATTTTTTATTCATTTTCTTTCATCATATTTGTTAATCCTTAACGAGATTTAAACTTGGATGTTTCATCAATAATAAAAGAGCGAATTTTTCTTTTTAAATTTTAGTATGTTTTCTTTATATAAGTTGTTAAACGATTTCAAGTTCATCATGTATGTGTAAGATGAGAATTGTTGAAGTGTAGTGTAGTGATAATGGAATCAAGATGCTGTTACAGGAAAAGTATTTATGAAGGTTTGAGAGAGAAAGCGGTACATAGATTGATACACAAGTAACTAATAAAATGCACTAAATTGCCTTTTATCAACGCTATCGAAAAACATTTTTTTCTTTGTTACTTTAACTCATGCCAATTAAGTAATATTGCTTTATTGTAAACGGGAGTTTCATTCTTATTTTTTCTTCATTTCCTCTTGAAAGATTATTTTAAATGTTGCTTCATTTCTGATTCCTTTCACTTCTTTTTCTTCACAATTTAAATAGATTTTTTTCTTAATTTCATTCTTTTTTCTTGTTAATAATCATCATCAAATACTACTTTAAGGGCTTTTCCTTCGATTAATAGCAACGTCACTGCTTTAGTTTTTATGATATTTTTGTTTTGACACATTGATAGCTTTAAATCATGTTTGGCATTCATCAAAAGATTTTCAAGCGACTTTTTGCATTAATGTGACGCACTAAGCGAACTGTGCCCGAATCATATCTTTGTGTTTTTTGGCTATAAACAGTAAGGCAAGCATTAGTTGGATAAAAGAAATTAACAATGACATTCGAATGAAATATTTTCAAAACGCAAGAAAATATTTTACGACGTGTCAACATAATTTAGTTTGAGAATAAATAAAGGAATAAAAAAAGTTTCCTAAGTGAGAAATGTTAGAAGAAACTCGGTTAACTAAATGGTATCATCACAACTTTGTTTTTCATACTTTTAACTATAGCAGAGCATCAATTTTATGCTTCTTATGCTTTTTGAGAGGTTTTTGTTTTATTTTAATCAATTAATAACGTGATTAATCTTTCTATTCAATGAATTCTCAAGTAAGTTTCTGCAACATTTATGAAAAATAAAATTTTCATTATATCTTATGTTAAAAATGTCTCTAGTTAGAAGATTTATTAATTTATCTTTTTTATGCAGATAACTTCTTGAGAGATTGAAAATGCTTTGAGAAAATTTTTTTCAAGCGTTGTTAATGTCGCTCAATATTTGTCTAAATACGAAATTTTTCTTTAATGTATTTAAAATGAAAGAAAAGCTTTTTGAGTTCGAAAATACCGAATGAATCTTAATGTTGATCGTCTGATTATTGATACAATTTAAATACATCTCATTTTTATAATGACAGTTAAAATGATGTGAATGAGAACTTCAATAAATTTAAGGGAGAAAAAGAGTGAATTGATGTAGATAATCTTTTCATATTTTAAGTTAAGTTACAACATTTTCTTTTATTCGGTAAATTTCTTAACTACTCTTTGCTTCAATTCAGCTTAAAGTTTAATTAACTATAAACTTTAGTCATAAAGTACATTCATGAAAAATGTACACATTTTTGGTTGTCAAAGTCTTCTTATCTAAGGTTCTTCATGTGGGGGTGTGAAGGGCATTGTTAATACATTTTCTCTCTTTAATTATATAACCGGAGACTATTTATTTATGTATATGACGTCACAGCATATTTATAGTTACATTGAATGTGACGTTAATTACAAATAAAGTCTCCTTATGCTCATATCAGGGATTCATACGATAAGAATTGAAAATATTCAATCAATGAAAGCGACATAGTTAATGCTGAATTGGTGGTTGGTGATTTATTTGTGTAGCGTTACATCTGGTGATTTGATATCCTGAAAAGCAGTTAACATTAATTATAAATTACGTCACGTAATATGAGCTTATTCTTCATATATTTAATTATATGTCTCACCTGCGATACAACACTTGATCGATTACTATGCCCACCATATTCCACAGATAAATCCATGCCAAATGGCTTATCTAGATTATTATTTGTAGATTTACTCTGTTGACTTCCATTTGGATGTTGGAGATGAAAATTTGCTTCGTCATTTTCCAAGCTTCCTTCCATTGAAGAATCGGTGCTAAAAATCGAGATTTTTTTTGGGATTGGATGAGTTTCGATGCTTAATGAGAATCGTTCTTTAATACCTCATCAAGCTATTCCTTTCTGCTTGATCATCTAGAAGCGGTTGGGAGTCTTCAGAAGTTGTCGTTTTACCTGATTCGGCTGGTGATTGTTTACAACTGTCGGGATCTTTCTTTCCACTCGCCTCATGACATTCACATTGACATTCTTCAGGTGAAACATATTGTCGATGATGTGTGTGATGTTTCTGATGTTGCTTATCAATTACTGTCGGTTCCTTACTAGTTGGAATTGTCGTAATCTTCTTCGGCGGTTGACGCTTCTCGGGTATATTTTCAAAGTCAATCCATTTACTTGTCAAAGATTTTTTTGAGTGTGACTTTGGTGGTGGCGGTTGAGGTGGTGAAGGATCGTCATCTTGACTTGATGTTGAAATTTTTCGATTCTTTTCACTTTTCTTTGTTGCAGGCGATGACGAACTTTGCTGTTGTTCAGCAAATTCTGTCCAACTTTTATTCGATAAATTACTGATGCGTCTTGTAATGACTTTTTGTTGAACTTTCTCCTTAACTTGTTCAGCTTTTTGTCTTGGCAAGCTTATACGAAGCTTCTCACCTCTTACCAAATTACATTCGCTAACGTCACTTTGCTTTCGTTCGCAGTAGTTGTCGAGAGACGCTGGATTGATGGGCGTTGTTGAGCGTGGGCTGTCGACCGGTATAGTAATCAGTTCACTTTGTGTTCTGTCTTTTGTTGGGATGATTCTTAATCCACTTGATCTTTCTTCAGGTAATGTTGTTGGAACATAAGGTAGCTCATCATCGAAAGACTCTTGAAGAACTAAACCAGCACTTTCATGATCTTCCATCACACGTGATACTCGCTTATGAACACATCCTTCGATGTCAGATTCACGATCTGATTCTGAAGAAATTTCCATCTTCGAACCACTTGATTGATGCTCTAAAATACTTGTTGTCTTAGTCTCAAACTGCTTCAAACTATTTTGAGAATGTTGTGATGGAATAGAAACAGAAATAGGCGATGGATTACTATTTGAACTTTGGGATTCACGTTTCTTCTTCAAAACTTCATCTGATGATTCTCGTTTCTTAGAAAAGTCACCAGAATCCTTTTGTCTTCTTGTCACCGATTGGGGTCGCGATTCAGCTGAGTCACTTTGATCGGAACGACGAGATCGCGCAGATGTTGCTGTTACCTTTTCAACCTCGCTCGATGATTGATGTTTCAAATTATTTATGGTAACTTCCTGCACCTTCGTTCCGCACTCTTCGTTTTTTGGACTCTCAAACACTGAAGCTTGCTCCGACAATTGACTTGATTGACTCTCAGTCTTCGACAAGCTCAATTGAGTGCTAAAAATCTGTTCTTCACTACCACTTCCTATCTTTGTACTAAAGAGAATATGCTTTTTATGACGTCCCTTAGCTGACATTGGTTGCTGTTGTTGTGGCTGTGGTTGATTATTTGACGTGCTTGAATTTTCATTAATAGTATCGATGAAAGCCGGAATGGCCGGCTTTTCAGTCATCCCGTTTTTTGAAGAACATTCAGGCTTTTGTTGTTGTTGTGAAGAAATGACAGTCTCTTGACTTTCTTGAGAACTATGACGTTGAACTTCAACACTCCACAGACTTGAACCTCCTTCTTCGTTTGTCGTATTTTTCGTCGGTATTTCTTGAAGCTCGATTTCGTCTGTACTTTGCATCTTTTCAATTTGGGCAGTGGGTGCGATTTTTGGCCTAATCGGAATCGAAGTTTTCACTTCAACAACCACCGGTGGTACTTCAGTCAAAGTTTCCGTTTCTTCCTTCTTCTTCTTTAATGCACTAAATTCTTTTTCTTCAGGTGGCGTGTGAAGTGGAATATGAATAACATCGGGCGTGTCATAATATTTTAGTGTAGGCTTGTCGCGAATATTAGTATTAGATTGTCGCGATTGGTGTTGCTTAGTAGACGTTGCTCCATCATTTGATGTTTCTAATTGAGATGGAGACGGATTGCGATTAGTTTTGAATAATGAAAATGCTATTCTACTACTAAGACTACTACTCTTACTTGGCGATGGAAGAGGTGATTTATCATTTAATCTTCCTTTTCCGGAAGCTGCCGAAGCGCTTCTCGGTTTTGAGGAAGTTGACTCATTGCTTGTGTCTTTAGACTTAAAGAATGAACAAAATGAACTTTTACGTGACACTGAAGTTGATGCAGGTGATGGCGAACGATTGTCGATTGCGTGCGTTGTCGGACTTATCGTTGAGATT
This sequence comes from Clunio marinus, assembly GCA_900005825.1. Taxonomy (NCBI): domain Eukaryota; kingdom Metazoa; phylum Arthropoda; class Insecta; order Diptera; family Chironomidae; genus Clunio; species Clunio marinus. The sequence goes on from CVRI01000048.1 coordinate 1,908,475, forward strand.
TGATTTACGGTATTGTCTTTTAGCGTGTCTTTCTTCTTTTTCGTGCCCGTCTCTTTAAAATCTTTTTCTTCAACGATTCTCTCATTTGGACTGATTCCATTATCTTCATACAAGTGATCTGGTTTAAGTTTTATTCGAATATATTCGGTACCTTCTGGCGTCACGCCAACAACCTTTTTCGTTACGCTAATACCTTTTGCTTTTTCTAATTGCTTTGCATTTATCGCATTTAAACGTTGCTTCAAAGCTTCAATTTCTTTTCGACGAGCTTCTTTTGCTGCGGCTCGTGCTGCTTCCGCCGGCGTCATTGGTTCTTCTAACTTCTCTTTCGTCGTTTTCGGTTTTACTTCTTGCTTTACTTCAACACCTTCGGCAAGTACGACTCTCGTTGGATCACCTCTTCTAGCTAAAATAACATTTTCTAACATATCCGCAGTTAATTGTTCTATACTACTAGCATCTGATGTAGGTTCAATGGGCTTTGGACCACAAAATGATGTTTCAACAAGCATTTTATGAGGTGATGGTGAACGTGAAACACCTGAAGCACCAGATAAACGACTTACTGCCGATCCTTGACTACCGACACTTGAGATTCGACTTGTCCTACCTGATGGATTTAAAAATGCTGCAACTTCGGAGCTACCTGAATCTTTACGATTATATTGATTGAAATTCTGAAGAGCTTGTGAATCGTCGAACTTGAAAATCATCGGAGCTCGAGATACCTAAAAATGTTCATGTCGGAAAATGTTATGATGACATTCTCTACATCAGTGTGGAGAGTTGCACATACCTGAGCGGCAGACGATGGTTTTTCACACTCTGTTTGACCTTTCTCCTTCTCCATAAAGTAAAGTTCTTCAGTTGAACTTCGCAATTCGTCAACATCTTCTTGAAAAAGTTCTAAACAACCTGTGGCTTCCTGGAGTGTGCCAGTTCCCACCTACAGAAAAAAGCAATTTGTAAGTAAATGAGAAGGATCGTTAACTTTTGTTTCCGTTCCAAGAAGCCGTAAATATTAAGAAAATACTAAAAACACAACAACGACCATGTGAAAGGAAAAGAAAAGAATGTAAGAGCGTCATTCATAAACGTGGTCAGATTTCTAAAAAGAAATTATAATCAATGAAAGATTTTAAGTGTTTGACCGTGAAAGAAAAGTCAAAAAAGTTTTCTTTCAATTTAAAAATATTTTATGATTAGAAATGGTTCACGCTTCCAAAGAAAAAGTAAAATTGATAAATTGAAAGACCTTTTGAAGTAAGAAAAGTCTCTTTTATTGAATAAAAATTGCCCACGTACTCATTCTGTTTAAAAACGACTTTGAATTATTTTGTTTAAATAATTTCTGAAGGTTATTTACCTATTTACATTTGCTCATTCTAACATAAATATGTAGACATAAAATTATACAGAAAAAATCTTAAGCAAAACATAAATGTATGCACATTTAAAAAAAGAGAATCATTTTTGCCTCGTGAGACACATTCAAAGTAATTACGCAAGGTTTATCACGCCTTTCAAGCTCATTTCTCTCTGATTGTAATCAAAAATTAAAATGTGATTTTCCTTTTTTATCGTGTCCTTTGAGTGTTTAAAAGTAGTTAAGAAGTAGATAGAAATTGTAAGCAATTAAGATAAATGTAACATCAAACATTCTGATAACAAAAATTGCAACTTTGACCTACCCATCATTTATGAAAGACGCCCGGAACCGAAATGTTTGCAAAAAGAATAAAATAAAAGGACAAAAGCAGATACGAATGAATAAAAACAGAATATTATGCAAAAAATAGTGGTAACAGCTTAGATATGAATGGAAAAGTACAGAAAAGTCTGAAAATGGTGTTGAAGCTAAATTACTTTAATAAATATCGATTTATTGCGGATATGTACATTTTTCTCTTGTTGGGTTCGATAAGAATCGGATTTTGAATTGCATGTCCGACAAGGGAGAAATGTCAGAGTCTTCTAGATAGTATGTACACACTGCTACTTATGGTATACAATGAGGTGCACGAGACAGAAACAGAAACAGTAATTACATGACATTTTCGACTTCATAAACCAACCAAAAAGGAAAATAAAAATGATATTGAAATGAAAGAAAAATTTTCTAGTTACGAGTGAAATGAGGTTTAGCATAATGATTTCTGATTTTAGATATATTTTTAGAAATATTTGTTTTATTATTTCTGTTAGTTTTTTCCTTTACCCATTCTCGTATGGTTTCAGAATCGTCCTTTCATTCAGATTAGAAATAGAGTAATGATAAAATAAATGTTAACTAAATGTTATAAAAAGCATATATGCTGCATGTATTCACGTATTTATGTTTCTAAATGATATCAAAGTGAAAAGAGAGAGAGAGAAGATTTTCTTACGTCGGTCTTTAATAAGATTTATGGATGAAAAAAAAACAACAAAATTCAGGAAAAGTTATTACCAATGTAAGATAATGTTAGCATTCAATGAATTGTAAATGTCAAGAAGGTGAAATTAACTTGAGAATGATTCGCACTAATTATGGATGTTGAATCTGAATTTTAATTAAAGCATCTGGGAGTTTCAGAAAAAGGTTTTCTCTTCTCCTTCTATAAATTTATTCAAGAAGTCTTTTGAAATTGTGTTACAAAGGCTTTAGGAAAAGTTCACATGTTATGTCAATAAATTTCCTTCTCATAAAAAGTTGCTGAAAAGTTTCTATGACATAACATTTGAACACTCCTTTCAATTGAAATGTGTCTGGAAATCTAATTGAAAAGATTCGGGAAATAGAACTCACCTGATCAAAAACATTTTCCGGCGAGCTGTCTTCGTGATATGATGAGCTCGATGCTCGACTTATATCGATTCGGGGCGTTAATGGTGCTATTAAATTAGTAGTTACAGCGGCCGTAGTAGATTCTTGTGATTGCTGACTGATATGGATCGATGATGGCTTATTTTTGTGCGGAAAAACGCCTGCTGGACTTCCTTTCGGCTCCATATCTTGCTGTGTTTGCTGCACACAAACGAAACACAGAAACTTTTTTTGTAATTTCCCTCACGTTTTATTTTTCTGTCTTTTCTCTTCTATTTTATGTTATTTCTTATGTCTTTTTTCTTTAATGCCTAAGTATTGTAGTTTTTGTTCTACCACCCCCACAAACTCACACACAATTCACAATGCCAAGCTTAGCTTGTTAACGAGTCTCACCTCTCCTTCGCTTATTATTTTTTCAGATGATTTATGTTTGTTCGGTATGAAATATTCACTCCTTGATCCGCGACGTAACCTTACACAATCTTCAGTTTCGTGATTTTTTTAATCAAAACTAACGAATAACTTTAACGTTTGCACATTTCTCATCGAAGATTGTTCAGGTCGTGGAAATTAGATTTTCTCTCGTATGCTCTCATTCTCGTAGGGTCGAAAGCACCGTTTATTCAACCACCACCCCCACCTTACAACTCTTTCCACCACTCACTCTATACACATCGACAATGACTCTTGCACCAAACTTATTTCCAACTCCACTTAATCGAATTTAACGACATTGAACATTCACGCAAATATTTTTCACTTGATTCTTAACTTTTTCCTTAGTCGTACCACGACACGATGGTCACATTTCATTCATGAATTTTTAAAGCGACACGAAAATTTTTCCTTCACTTCCATGGAAAAAGTTTTTCACTCGTGAAAATTTCCTCTGACAAGCAATCTTGACTCATAAAATTCGTAAATTTTGACATTTACGAATAATAATAAGCGTCTCCGTTGTATGAATTAATTAACAATGACACTTAAATGCAATGAAACGATTAAACTAAAAATATTTCCTTAAATTCAACAGCGATTTCAAGAAATTTTCTTTTCTTCAGCTCCACGACGGGAGGAACGAAAGTGACTTTTTTTTCTCAACCACGAAAAAGCTCTTTCGATCGATATACTGGAAGTTGGATGTGTGCGTGCAAGGAAAATATGTTTTCCCATTTTCACATTTCCACTGGAAATAAATACAAAAAATAATTCTCTCTCTTTTTCTTTAAAGCATGGCAATTTTCTCACGAAATCGACGGTTCATTTTCTTTTGTTTTATTATCAATGATGCGGTAATAATGATAAATATTAATGCGACATGTTAAGCCGCACGACTAAATCCGTGACAAATGTGATCGTAATGAGATGCTTTACAAGCGCATAAGTCGCATGAGAAAGAAAAGAACAAAGATGAGCTAAATTTTGTTTCTGTTTTGTATTATTCTTCAACCACGACTGATAACGGTTCCCAGCGTAAAAAGTTTAAAAAAAAGCATAAAGCAGCGCAGCGCAAAGGAATTTTCTATTCGCTTTGATGAATCTAAGTCAGTTGGTCTGCTTTGACTTCATCATTTCTTTGTTTATCTCTCCTTCTTCTTATGCTTAACTGTTGTTAATAAATATTCTACGTGACGAAATATTGAAAGTATACTGTCAACATGAAAAGATTATAAATTTTTCATGTTGTCATTATTCGCATGCTACGAGATGCTTTCATAGCAGATATCAAATTAATTCCGTTCTTTCTATTAACTGCATTATGCAATATTGTTTATCAAACTATTCACTCTCAAAAAATGTTATGCTTAAAAGTGAGCGCACGAGCGAGAGAGAAACATAAAACATGCGAAGATGATGATTTTCATTGCCACTCTTCAACATTCTTCTTTCACTTCCACTTAAGTGCTTTTCAGTCTCAACAACTTTTTTCACCGATTTAACTTAGTCTTGAAAACACCGTCCAAAGGAATAGAAGTAAACGGGAGCACGTGCTTTGAATGTTGAGTTGAAAATTTGGGCTTTCAAAGCAGTTATGTGGAGGAAAATTATTAATGAAAACTGATTGATCGAAATTGTGTTAGATTGAATCGTGGAAATATCGAAAAGTTGATGTGTGGAATTAGTGCTTCAACGGATTTATTAATTGGATTGAAGTTCTCATCGAATTGAATTTTTCGATCTATTATTCGGATTAAAATCTTCATTAAAACATTTTCGGGTAAGTGAAGTTGTTGTTCTTCAATTCTTTTTTTTACAAAACATCTCTACGGTTTTTCTTGTCTTTAATCTACTCATATTCATGGCATGAATTTTTGGAAGAAGAGATGAGTTTAGATTACTATTGCATCTTTTATATGATTTTGCGATCATGTTGTAAGATAAAATTCAGATTCATTTATTTTTGGAAGGTTAATTAACGGACATGTACACAATAGGATGGACAGCATGTTAATTTAATTAATAAAAAAGCATCAGATTGATGTATTGTTCTCTGTCATCCATAACATAATGTTGTAAAATCTAGAAAGATTCCGTTTGATAATTATTAGTTACGAAGTGCATAACATTTAATGAAAAAATTGTCAGTTAAATTTCCCCTCTAAAACGGTTTGCCATAAAGTGTTTCCTTCCTGATGATTTGTTAACTATCTACCTCGTCTAGATAATAAAATCCGAAGCAAATGAATATAAATGGTGTATCCAATTAGATTTTTTTTATTTTATGTATTCTTCTAAATATTCATTATCACCTGACATATAGGCCACACATTAACATTAAATAAAAATAAGCATAGCGAAGATAAAAAGAAAGGGAATTTATTTTCTTATCCCATCCATGTATCGACATTGCCAAATGACCGAGATCGACTTTATCAACATCATTCATTATCCATCCGTTCCACTTACATCCCGAACATCAATTATCTGTCGCTGTTCTATAAACGCAACAAACCAGCACCGATAAAATGAAAGAGAATCAGACGCAATCCAAAATCAAGAAACCAGCAATCATATTTTAACAGAAGAATCTGTTCCCATTTCAACAGTTTAGCTTGTCCTATTTAAATCTGAAATATTCTCTCTTTTTATTTTCTTACTTCAAACTTCACTTCCAACATAAGAAAAAACATTATTTAATTGTCCAACGGTTTTCTTCACTTCACGTTTCTGTTCCAACCCAACTCGGCTCAAGCAAATGTTCTCAATCTGTTTTTTTACCTCTTTGTTTGATGGTACCAAGCACAGTGTTTGCTTGCTGGAAATCAGTCATCTGATGCAAAGAAGAAAAGAAGCGCTTTAGTGACTATTAAATAAGCAAATATGTTTCCTGAAGAATAGTTCAACAATTAGACATCAAAGACGCTAAGTGAGAGAGAAATTAGGTTTACTTTTTCCGACTGTTTCTTCTTCGTATCGTGACATAAATTACACAACATAGACGATTTGTTTTCAATATGATACACCTCAAGGCGTTGTCGAAATTTGATACAAAGTTGATGGCAAAAATCTTGAGTGGCGATCGTTAAACTTATAAGCATAGATCTGAAAGCGTAACCGTTTAGTGTGCAAATAATCGTTTTAACTGAATAAAAATCTCGCTTCATGATACATGCTTAATTAATTGCTTTCTTGTTGTGGTGTATGAGCTTTTCTTTACTAGATGTTTGTGGGTAAATGAACAGATGAACGGTATGTTTATACTTATACATATATGAAGAATTCACTTAATGATTTATTTTTATGTTAATTCTAATGAGTTCCTCTTGTGCTTAATTTCAAACTGTACTGGGTCAGAATTTAGAAACAAACAATCTTATTAAAAGTAACGAAATTAAAAATTCTTCTACAGTTAATTAAAATTCATTTTTTTCTTCTAAAGTAAGCAACGAACGATTAACATCAAAGTGACACCTTGAATTATTTTAATATAAGGTATTTGAAGAGTGACTATCATTAGACTCTTTAATTGAAAAATTGCTTTATATCTTCATAGTACTCGCAATTAAATAACGTGTATGTTTAAAAGAAAATCACGTACGTGAATGAAATTGAAAGTTTAAGCTAACGAAAGCGTCAAAAATTAAAATAAGTGATGCTTGTTTGTTGATTTTGCTTAAAGATCAATCAACTTTGAATGTGTTTTCATGGATATTAAAAAAGAAAAGAAATTAACTTCCTAATTAAATGCGTCTAATTAATTTTTATGATAAACGAGATGTTTCATAATTATGAAATTATTTGAGTGATCTTGAACATTGACATTGGCTTTGATTGTTGTATTGTTCGCGTTCTAAAGAATAATTGTTGGTTACATCTTTTCATAAAATCAAATGATTTCATTCTCTTGGTAAATTTTCTCTACAATTTTATTTCTTTATTTAGTTTTAATCTCAAGTCAATGAAACGCAACAACTCTGAACCGTTGAGTACGAAAGTAATTTAATTAGCATGTAAACAATTTCTTTTTAATATGAATCAACAAAGTTAATCAATTCCGCATGGCTCTTTATTATTTCCTTTCTCATGGCTTAAAGTGGTGGTGCTGCAGATAACAATTCTGCTAGCGCACATATGAATATTTACAAGACGATGATTTAATTTTTCTTACTTACCGTAAATTGCAGGAAATGAAATTGAAATTAAATGCGTTGAGAGATTCAAACGTCATCGAATAACAGCTGGTAATCTAAGAAGACGAAGAAACAATTGAAAATTACAAAGCTGATTTTGAAAGGCAATTGAAAGCGCATCATGCTGCCACGGATACTGTTTGTCTTATTGTGGCATTGTTTTGCGGGCATCCATGCAAATAAAGTTGATCAGAAGATTTTATCAATAGAAGCTAATTGTACAAGAGATCTGATGCATGTTAAGATCAACATGGGTCAACCATTCAAAGGAATGATTTTTGCTAAAGGATTTAGTGAAGAATGCGGAAGCGTTCCTGGTGAGTTTATAAGATATTGGATAAAGGTCGAGAATGTAATTGAAATAAGAAATAAAATTTCATCACTCTTTTGTTTTTAAAGGTTTACAAAGCTTAACACTTCCACTTTCATCATGTGGCATCAGATCAACTTTCATGTCAAAAGATACAATGCAATACACAGTAAGACTGGTAGCACAAATGGATTCAAAACTACAACAGAAAAGTGATGTTGAGATTAATGCAAAATGCTTAGTTCCGTCAGAAATGATGGATGTTAATCTGCAAGAGAATGAAGTGAAGCAACAGAGAAATGGAAGAATGAGGTTCTTAAAGGCTGCGACGAAGATTCGATCATGGTTGGAGGTGGGATCGAAAGAAGGTCAAGACTATGCAATTGTTGGAGAAAATTCTACCTTATTAGTTCGCAGCGTTTTAGCTAGAAATGTTGGAATGAAAGTTGTTGATTGTGTAGCATTTGATGGTGTCGGCGAATCATCACAACGACTTTTCGATGAATTTGGATGTCCCATAGACTCACAAATCATGCCTGATTTCATTGAAACTGTTGTTGATATTGAAGATGGATGGTCTAAGAACAATGATGATGATATTGTACAAAAAGTTTTCACAACGAAATTTCAAGCTTTCAAATTTCCTGATCGTGATATAATTCACTTTAATTGTGGTGTTCATCTGTGTAAAGGAGAATGTCCAAAAGAAAATTGCAATGCAGATCATAAACGAAAAATTAACAAACCTTTGGCACGAATAGAAGTTTTTAATAGCTTGAAAGTTTTGGCTCCACAAATAGAGATTGATCGCCCTATGGAAAAAAATAAATCAAGTGGTAAGAAAAGTCAATTGAAAAGTTTTGGCCACGTGAATTTCAAAATAACGGAATTCTGTTTTTTTTGCAGCTTTTACATCATCGCCATCATCTTATCTAGGACCAGACGTGCTTTGTGTCTCTCAATCAAAACTAGCAATTGCCTTTTGCACTTTAGGAATAATATTCTTAATAGCTGTTATCATTGCTATCTTCTGTTCTCTTCGTTATTTATCACAAAGAAGAATTTATCGGTCTCGACCATCGTCTGATCATAGCGGGAGACGAAGTATTTTTTCTGTGAGTTCAGGAACAAATCCTTCTCAGTCATCTCTTGAGATCGATAGTAAGCTCTTTGCTTATGGACGAGTTTATTAGTTATAATTAGCTTTACAACTTTTCTAAACTAATCGAAGAACTGGACGACAAAATGTAATTTTTTAAAAATTATTTTTCTTGTCCTTTTCTTCTTACAATAATGTTATGTATTTTTTTTTTCATCCTAAGACTGAGAATCAATTTTCTTTATGACAAATTTTATTATCATGTTTTTCACAGAGAGAATCTAAATAAAATTGTTAAAATAAATTTGTTTAGTAATTTTATTCCGAAAATAATAACCGCTTTTAAGAATTCGAACAATCAATTTGTTGTCCGAGGCTGTCCGGGATATTTACTCGTTAATTTATTTTGAACGTTGAAAAATTTCAATTTACGCAAGATTAAAGAAATGAAAGCTTCAAAGTTTCTCCTTTTGATCAGCTTGAGCTGAGAAAATTCATATCATAAATAAAAGTTCGTCCAGTATTATTACATATTTGAATTTCAGAAGTGTTTGGTCGGATTATATGGATGCCCATTTGAAAATTTTTCTTGTGTGACAGAACTGATGGGCTTTGAAATTAAAACAACATTGAAAAAAATAATTTTTTCCAAGCTTTCAACTCAAAAAAGTGAAAAAATTCAATGAGCTATGGAGAATTTCATAACTGTAAAACGTGAAGACGGTGAAATAGTAAACAATCCAGCTGAAAGAAATATTATACTCCTTCGATATGCTGCTTTTCTGAATGAAAATGAGAACAATGCTGGAATAAACATACAAACAATTCAACAAAATCAACAGCACCACCAAGCAGTCCCTATTCAGATTATTGAACATCCACAACCAACACGCAAAAGCACTAAAGCAAATGTACAAAATGCTCAAGGAACTAATATGCAGCAAACTAATCAGAAAGTCGGAGGGTAAGTTAATACGAAACTCTGTTTTCCCCCCAAGCTAGATCCACACTTAAATAGAATTGCAAAAAAAAAAAAACGTTTCTATGACTATCTCATACTGAGACTAATTCTTTTCAGTCTTCAATGCCATCTTTGCTCTAAAGTTCTGTGCAATAGCCAGTACTTAAGCCAACATATCCGAGTTGTACATGAAAATATTCGAGGTAAAATTTTAATTTTTATTGAAAATATCTTAAAAAGCAATCTTAAGAAAAATATTTTGAATCTTTTTAGAACACGCTTGCTCGTTTTGTGACATGAAATTTGGTAGTAAAAGCCACCTGATTATTCACGAACGGTAAGAAATCAGTGATAATAATTATTGAAGAGTTTTACTTAATTTTTTTATGCTTACAGTAAACATACAGGGGAACGTCCTTATGTTTGCGATGGTAATATTTATAAAAATCTTAAAATTATGCAAATCATGACTAACATCATCCTTTTGTTTTTACATTTTAGTTTGTAACAAAGGTTTCGCGCAAAAATCCTTGTATTCTTATCACAAGAAGCGAGCCCACACCAGCAGCAATCAATAATCTCAAAAATAGATTTAAACGTGTGTTTCTTTTCGTATTTCAAGCTTATCCATTTTTATTTTTCATCTTCCCCTCCCTTTCCGTAAGTTTTACTCGCCCTCGCTCTTCCTAATGTCAGAACATGTTTGACGTAAATTCTCTGGCTTAAGGTTTATAGTTGCGGGTGGACAACTTTCATTAAATGTCGAAGATAAAATATTTTTGGATAACAATAAGGATCGTTTCGAAAAACATTTAACTAATTTGATCATATAATGTCATCGAAAAAGTTTTCGTTTGCATCATTTCGGCAGGCAATTGACAATTCCTCACGGGGAAATGGTACATCTGAATAATTAATTAATTAATTTATAAGCGAGAAAAAACTTTATTTGTCATCTTCTTCCATTTAAGATTATTATTTTCGGGAATAATCATTTAACAAATTTTAAAATTTTATAAAAATTATAATTAAGAATTAAAATTCATAAATGAAAAAAAAAGTTAAAATTAAATAAAACGTAAATCATTGAAACAAATAATTTAACGATCTTTTTTAAAAAATCAGAAGAAAGATCTTTCTGAACGTATTCCATACACTTGTGCCCCGAGCAGACCGAATCCAGTTAAATTTCAGTAGCTTCGTAATTTTCTGTTTGTGTTAAAAATCGCTGTGAAAAAAATTAAATTCGATGTAAGTTAGCGTTTTCTAAGGCTTAATTTAGAATTTAAAGTACTTATTAGTATTGAAGTGCTTGAAAATTAATAGAGTGATAAAGTATATACCAAGAAATCGTGTTAAAATTGAAATTTTCCCTGCATTATATTAAAAAGAAAAAAAAGTTAGAAATCGTAACTCCAAGAAAAAAAAACTGGTTCTGGTGCATTTATTGAAATAATCTTATTCAGTAAGCCTCCAACTGATGAGGCATATTTCCAAAATAAAGCAAGACACATAAATCGAATTTATTACAGAGCCAATTTGATGACTTAAACTTTTGCTCATAATTTCCGTGTTTATAATCGCCTTTTTCCGTCAACTTTTAGTGTATCACATAACTTTTACATCTATACTTGTTCATTTTGTTGATAAAGACGTTCTTTGTTAGAAAAATGTGTTATCAGCACATTTTCAAATCGACACTGCGGCAATTTATGCACGTTTGTTGAAAGTTTAATGTGGAGAAAGTTAATTATACGAATACGAAGTGATTATAAAGATTTGAAGTTCCCAACGTGTTCATAAACATTCTCGTTATGCTCACAGATCATATGGTGAAAACGATAATAAAAAGAAGGCAACAAATGAAAACAAATTTGAGTGTGTGTTCATACGACGAGAAGAAAAAAGACCAAAATATTTTTGATGGTTGTGCATTAGAAGATTTTGATGTTCATTCAAGCGTTATTGGGAGATCAGACAGTAACACATGAATATTGAATCGATTGATTGTTTAATGATGGCACTCTACCGCCCAGTGTGAGCCCATAAAAAGACTGTTGATTAATTAAGTTATGGCATATTGTTCTTTCACGCTCATAAAATTGTAATATTACGTAGAGTCAAAAAAAGTGTCTAGATTTGGGGTTGTCATTAAAACTGGCGAAATTTTCCATTGTATTCCGTCTAGGTCTGTTGAATTTGATAAACGTTTACTATTGACATGACGACATTTGTTTAGAGTTCGGAAAATACTAGAAATACAACTACACGTAATTTATATTTATTATGTTTTGACATTCACTTTCTCACCCATTTTCCACCCTGGTTAATATGATTTGTTCACCAGAAATGCGACGGTTCAAGACATTGTTTTGTCAATAAAAAAATAAACAACAAATGAGTATTCTCCAGACCGTTCCCAAATGTTAGTTCACATCACCTGTTTTATTCCGTTGTTAGTTCGCGTCTGCGTTCCAACAAGATAGATAATCAAAAAGTTTTTGTGTTATGAACGTTTTGAACACGAGACCGCAAAGTATTCTGCAATCGAAGTAATTTAACAAGCATCGAATTTTTTTGTAATCACAAATAACAATTACTTCTGCCTAGCTACATATTTTGCGGTTACAACGGAAAAAAAACTTGAAGACAAATGAAATCTAATTTCATCATCATTACCACCACACACCGTTGTAAACAATAAAAATTCAGCTAAGAATCGAAGTAAACTAAAAGCCATACCGTCACATCTCTCATTTCATCTCTTCTTGATTAGATGAACGAAAATACTTAAAACAATTTTTCTTCTTTTTTCGCCACCCACAAGTGACTAGAACACGCATACTCGTATTTCGTCATCGAAAGTAAAACTTTAATGCGAATGACGTTCTCTAGTTATGCAATAATTGCTCTTTTCTGAAGTTAAATATTTACTGAGAACAAAAGCATCGATTGCATGATCAAGTACAATTCAATTGAGGCTTTATTTTTCATTGTAAATAGCGATAACATTAAGATGCTGGTGTGGACTGAAGAATCTTACAGAATATTTAAAATCAAATATTTCATATTGTTCTCCGAATTTCCTTGTATAAAATTTAAAAGATACAAGTAGAAGAAAAAAACTTCCTTAAACGATTCGATTTCTACACCACACCAGCATCAGCAGTATTTAAATAAAATGTTAGACATTAACATAAAAAGCTAACAACTTGTATTCGTTTTTCTCTCGTTCCCATATGTAGGTTAATCTAAGTGAAGCTTTAAAGCAATCACTATCGAGATCATCTTATCAGCGCTTTCTTAGATTATTCTTCAAGTTACACAAAAAAGAAAATCGAGCAAAGAAAACATAATCATCTGGTGGTTTTCTTTTCTATATTTTTACTTTTGTTGATTTCTGAGTCTGGAGACGGAGATTTGTTGTAGATAAATTAATTCTTCGTTGAAACTTTTGAGACTTAAGGCAAAGACACAACAATCCAAATGGTGGAATATTACAGAATATTGGAAGTAAGCAAAACGGCAACAGATGCTGAAATAAAGAAAGCGTAAGTTTCATCATTTTGTCTCTTATCTGATTGTTTATTAAATGCTTGAGAAGACCTTCATAATCTTCTTATTATATTCAGAAATCTCTAATCAAACCAACTGTTTATTTTCGTAGATACAAAAAATTAGCTCTTAAATGGCACCCTGATAAGAATCCTGATAACTTGGATGAAGCCAACAGAAAATTTCGTGAGATCTCTGAAGCATATGAAGTGCTAAGTGATGGTAAGTTTTGTCATTTATAATCCCTGACCTTGGTCACTTTTAAATGAAATCGATTAAGATGACTCATTCCACTCGACTATCGATGAATAGATGAATAAGAATGGAAGAATTTTATTTAGAATTTGTTATCCTTATCTCTTTCTCTCTCTCTTTCTTCTTAAATAACTCAACAATTTTTGATAAAACGAAACAAAAAAAATATCCCCTGAAATTTTTAGCAAAGAAACGAAAAATCTACGATGATGTAAGAAGCGGTCGCTATGAATCAACGAAGACTTCGTCCCGCTCCCATTATCAGCCGTCTTCACGCGATTACTCTTCAAGTTATGATCGATATGATGGACCGCGCTATAACAGTTCACGTTACAGTGATTATAGCTCGAGTAATTTACGTTCGTCGATGTTTCGAGGGCTTTTTGAAAAGATTTTTTCTCGTTTCTTGGGCGGTAGATCTAAGAAAAGCTTTTTTGTCTTTTAATTGGCTTTGAATTTTTTTTGTGTGTGGTTTACTTTTTGAATTGACGATTTAATGCTTGTTCGACTGGTAAATTAAATGAATGAAACTGATTGAAACTGTCACCAGTCTGATTACGATCCACTGATTTAATTTTGCACTATATGACAACAACTGTTAATGGTTTTATCAAGTCTTAATAAAATTAAATTGGCAGAAGAAATCAAATAAAATTTTCAACAAAATTGAGAACAACACAAGCAATCGAATTGCGATCTAATTTATGTGTGTCATAAGGTTGTTGATCTCTAAATAGAAGCTTATTAGAATTTTTTTTTTGCAATTGGTAATTTTATGACATTTTAATTTGACTTTAATTTGTTTTGAATGTGCAACAAATAAAAGTTTAACAACATTTTGATGAGACTTGCTGTAAATTCAACCTTCTTGAACACGTGATATAATTTGCTTTTAGTTATTGCAAAAGCTTGATAACAGCGTTGACAAGCATTGAAATGTTGCCATTAGTGATGAAATCTAAACATTGGATAGTAATCAGTAATAACGAACAATTTTCTTTGTTCATTTAACAGCCCCAGAACAGTTTCCTTATAACTCTTGTGACTAATGAGGTTTTGTTGGAAAATTATTCTCATCTCAATATCGCAAATCACAAATGACTAATTTAATTAGCGGAAATGCTATGAAGTACCTAAAATTCATTTATCGCGTTCCTATTTGACCTTAAATTATACATCGAGTTGCTGAGTTTTTTCGCTTTACATTTTCAACTAATTATCATCTGCAGTAGTTGACATCTGACATTTTTTATAGCTTCCGGTTGACTCAACTTCATTTATGCTTAACAGAAAATTCATAAATTAAATGTGCAAATTTCTTATCGGAACTTTTTTCTGTTTCATTTGCTTTTAAATAGAGAAAAAGCGTCGTATTTATGATCAGTATGGAAAAGAAGGGCTGTTAGGACATAATGAAGGAAGTCATGGTAATCACCATCGTCGAAGACATCACGATCCATTTGAGAGTGACTTCATCTTTGGCGGATTCCCGTTCGTATTCCGTGATCCAGAAGAAGTTTTTAGAGAATTCTTTGGTGGAAGTCCTTTCGATGATATTTTCAATCAAGGACATAGCCGACGACATCATCATCAGAATGGAAATGCTGGCGGCAGTCGACATCCACATCATCGTTCGTCGCACCCGCAAAATGTCATGTCACCCTTCTTGAGTTTCTCACTGATGGACGATATGTTCTCACCACATGGTTTTGGTGGATTGAGTGCTATGAACGGTGGCTTCACATCTCTTTCAACATTCAGTAATGGTTCGCACAGTGGCGGTGGAGGTGGAAATGTCAAACGAATCAGCACATCAACTAGCTTCGTCAATGGAAAAAAAGTTGTGACGAAAAAGTGAGTGAAATGAAAAGTTTAAAAAAGAATTTTCATGTCATTTTACTAATGATGAATATTAATAAAATTTCTCTCTCCTTTCATCTTCCAGAGTCTATGAAAATGGAGTTGAAACAGTCATGTCATATGAAAATGATATTCTAAAATCAAAGACAGTAAATGGAGTACCACAAGCCATCTCCTACAATCATTAAACTTCATTTTATCTTTCTTACATCACCTTGAAGAAGCCATCACAAAAAAAGAGAAAACAAAATCAAACGAAAACCTCGCGCGTAATTTGGAAAAACTTTAACTTGTCGCTTTATTATTTTTGCTTCCATTAGATCGACTCTTGTGAAATTCAAGCAGTCTGACTTACTTTAAATAACAAAAGCATTAATCTTTATTTTCATATATTCATCAATTTATTTCTCATTCAATATAATTTTTTATTAGCCAAAAACTTTTTTTTTCTCTCATGTTGTTGAAGTTTTTTTTCCAAAATATGAAAGAAAATCGCGTGAATTAAAATAAATAAAAAGAAAAAGGTAAGAAGGAAAGTAAGGAACCAGAAGGAAAAACACTACCTACACATATTAATTAATTAATATTATTGATGAAATGAATTAAACTAGTGAATAATTAAATAATTAAAAGTTTAAATGCTTAAAAGCTTAGCGTGGCAATCGCGAGCTATGCGGAAATAATTCAAAATTTATTTTTTTCTTTTTCTTGCACCATTTTTTGTATTTTTTTTTTAATTTTTCAATAAGTAAAATGTCTAAGGGATTGTTCAGCAATGACGACGAGTGGAATGTGAACTGATATTTCGTAATAGAAGTCTGCTTATTGCCAATTCTTTTTTATAACTTAATAAAAATATTAATAATAATTTTGTTCATTAATTTGTTTTCCATTAGTCGAAATAAATTTTTCAATATCTTCTCGAGAGACAAAACTTATGAACAATCCCTTGAAAAATTTGAAGATTTTGTAATACCAAATTGAATGAAATTAAAATGCAAGAGAAGCTAAATGATGTAACTGAATTCTTTTTCTTATTTTTCTCCTAGATGAACTTTCATTTAATGATAATTTGCCTCTCACAATAATTTGAAAAATTTGAAGTTATCTTAGCTAAATAGAAACTTAAGTATGATAATAAATGAAATGAATTTCAAAAGTATCTAAAGGATCAAGTTTTTATCATGAAAACTTTCATTTCATTGAATGCATAAAGAAAATGAATTTGAGTAGAATATTTACTCCTAGTTGTGTGATTAATAATACTGTAGAAGTTGAAGCGTGACCCAAGGCCATATGACAACTGCCATTCGGTGTTTGTTAATTAGGTGGTGTCACGATAATTACTTATTAGACATTTCATATCCAACGAGACATAAAAAATATTTACTTTTACACCATCATAAAGAAATTATTTAAAGCTTTGCAAAAGCCAAAAACATTTTCACAACCACAAATCTTATACAAAGAGAATTTAAAACATTTCCTTGAAATTTGTTCTTAACGATTCATATTAGAGGTCTGCCTGTGGTATTCACATTCAAAAAAGTTTGATTCTTGCGCATTTCCATGTTGTTGAAGTTCAATGACTTACAACAAAAGATTTGGAAAACTCCAATGTGGGTTTGTCACGTCACGAGAACGTACATAAAACTTGAAGTTGTTTTATTTGAAATTTGAAAATAAAGGAAAAGCCAAGAATGGTAAATGACCGACCGCAGCCAGCTTATGACCTAGAAAAAAATATTCATCAAGATTTGCTTGTCTGGCAACACGCAACGCAACGCTTGTCATGAGAACTGACAGAGAAAACAAATCAAATCTTTTTTGAAATTGACAATAGCGAATCTGAGCGTTTAATTGAATTGTGTAACCACAAAGCGCAATGACACGATTTGAGTTTTTTTATTTTCCTTCTTTGATAGATGAGAAAAAAGTCGTAAATTGAAACGAATTAGCGGAAAATGTTTCCACAATGAAATGTCAAGCTTAAATTGATATTTCATTGTCGTAAAATAGAAATGTGAGAATGTCTCTGAAACATGACTGAAGCTACAATTTAATTTCTTTTTACTTTTTCTAAATTTATAAACAATTTTTTTCTTTTCGTTTAAAAATAGTTTCTTTGGGGAAAAATGAAAATAGAATTTTGTTTTGATAATCGTGAGTAAAAATAAAAGCGAGGAAAGCGTGAAAATTGAGGAAATCAAATAATTTTCCGAAAATAATCACTTAACATACAAACACGATGACTTTACGCTGTCAGCAGATACATTTTACATACAATTTTATAGAGAGAATGTTGATCTCGCTTTCTATTAACTAAGATTAATTATCAAGAATCTGGAATTGTCAGAAAGTTCATCGTCACACGAAAAAAAGTTAAACATTCCCAAAAGCCAAACAGGAGAAACTTTTTCACCCAACGTTATAAAAATCTTGCAAAAAAGTAATTCTTTTCATACATTGCATAACTGAAATTGAAAGTCAATAAGTTTACATTGATCAGATGATAAAAAGTTGTGTAATAATTTTTTAAATTTGAAAACAGGAAACAAAATCAAATTAAAGATGAAGAAATACATAAAACTTTATTAATTTAATTGTATTATTATTGTTGCATGTAAAAGTTATAAAAATTTTCTTTAAAATGTGCTACATAAATAAATAAATAAATAAATAAATAAAAAATAAATGCCCAGGAAAATAATAACCGAAAACAAAAAGTTACACAAATCAAACAAAAATAAATAGAAGCAAGAAGAAGAGGAAAATAAAGTCAGAGAATGACGTTTAATTGAGTAATTTAATCACAATCATTTTTAATTTTCCACCACATGCAAGTGAATGGAATCAAAAATCATTTTGTTTACAGAATTATTCAGATAAATATCGACAAATGTGCTCAAGAATATTTATTGAATTGATGATAAATAACGATAACTGAGTGAGTAATTATTTACAATGTTGCATATCATTAAAACAAATTTGATACCCAAACATACTTTCTCGTTCATTGTAAACACTTACGAAACTAATCTGATTCACTTGGAATTCAATAAACTGAAAGATGGATGGAAGTGACTTCACTACAGCAGAAAATCTTTTTTCTATCTCCATTTTATTCTTAAATGGCATGAGTAAGTCTTTTAAAAAATAAATCCACTCTTTACTACTTAGACAACATTTCTATTAGAATAGCAATAAATAAATATGAAGTCACATCACATACTTAATAAATAAGTCGAGAGAAGAGGTCAACAACATGGTGAGAATACAATTACCTACGGTTTTCGATGAAAAGAACATTTAGTTGCCTCACATATTCGTTGATAGCTTTCATTGCAAACGCAAATATTGCAAGCATTTGTTGACCACACATCGCCAATATTGCAACATTTAATCCACTTTGGACAACTTGCTGTTTTTCCATTCTCATCGCATTTACATTCTTTACATTGATATTGAATCTCTTCACCCGATACACAACCTTCCGCTATATTGACAGTTTCAAGCCCTTGAATTGTAACAACGGAAATGGTTCAAAAGATAAATTTTTTCAATGAATATTGAATGTCAGGATGACTCACACGGAACACTTTCCCTTTCACATGGCGCTCCGTTAATTGTTTGGAGAATAACACATAAAATCAACACAAAAATCACAACAAACTTCATTGTTTGAATTCAATCGTACTTTATTTGATTAATTAGAAAATGAACTTGAAAAAGGTTCATATGATGAACGGAAATTGGCGTCAATCCAAAACTGCTTTATTTAATTACAGAGGATGATTGTAAAATTAGAATGATTAAGCGTTCATTTCATTTCAGCAACAGGTGGAAAGGTCGGCTTGATTTTTGTTATTTGTTTTCATGATTTCTGGTTAACAAACTATTCCTGTGCACATGTTCGATCCATCTAGACATACACAAACATTGCATTCATCGGGTCTCCAATAGGTTCCATCTTCGCACAACGCTGGGGTACCATTTACAATGCATTCGCAAAATAGGCCTGCCTTGCCTTCTTCGACTTCTCTTATCGCTGAACCTTCAACTTTGAAGACAGCAAAAAACACCAAGAATAACGTTAAAATTACTTGAAATTTCATTTTGAAGCACTTTTCAATTCAACTTTCAATTAATTTATAAAAGAAAGATAAAAATTTTTGAGATATTTATATGAGAAATTATTTTATCTTATCTGAAAAATTATAATCAAACAGTTAAATACGAAAAGCACGTAGATAAGTGTTTTATAAAATCCTTTTCCACGAAAAGAATTTAGTTGCCCTGGCCATTATCAAAGTGCTTTTACCATTTATAATTAGAATGATAAGAAAATTAAAAACGACTTCCTTTGTGAGATAAATATTTTCATAAGATTTTAAATATTGTCGAATATTGTAAGAATCTGCGTATTTCAAGCGCTTTAGCTGATGATTTCATTCACCATATTCGGCATGCTGAAGGTTGTTGAACATTTCGGTCTTCATGAGTTTGCGAATTTGCATTGATGATTTGTAAAAGCTTCTTGTTGTATCGTTTGGCAGGTCGTTTCGTTGGTTGTGCACGTATAAGATATAACAGTTTTGGAAGAAAAAATGATTCATCATCTAATGGAATTAACAATTTAGGCTTTCCATAACACGATTTGTTTGGCGATAATGTTACGAGATTTCATTTCCTACATATCTAAATTTATTAAGTAATATTGTTGTCAATAGAAGTTAACATCACTTTCGTTCAGTTTAAAAGACTTTCATGTTTATTAAGGGTGAAATATTTTCATTGTTTTATTTCCATTCAACATCACATATAACACTTCTATATATATTTAACAATAACAAACCCCCAAGATGTTATTTTCTTTAAAATTAATAAAAGAGATCAAATGCTTTCATGTAAAATTTTTCTTTGCCAATGTCAAAACAGTTTTAATTTCAAGAAAAATTTTGTTTTCTCAACAATTTGGTCAAACATTATTGTGCAATTTAAAATTGGTTCTGTTTCATAAATTTTTTTTTGTGCGAAATTTGATGCACCACACAGTTGCAATCATGTGCATTAAAAAGTTTACTTTTCGTCATCGAGAACCTTATAGAGAATAACAAGTTTCTCGTGTGGTGGGCTGACGTTCATATCAGTTTCCTTGTAATGAATTTCGGCAATTGGCTTAAGGCCAAGTGAAAGGCAAACTGCTAGAGAACCAGCAGCGGTCGCATCACCTTTAACAACCTTGCAATGATACTTTCTTGCAATATTTTCGCTTTTCTGCATTAATTTCTTGGCAAGACCTTGACCGCGATAATTTTTGTCAACAGATAATATTCGAAACTCAAATATTCTGTCGACATTAAGCTCTTCAAACAAATCAAATTTCAAGTTTTGATCGTAGAGAAGGTTAAAGATTCTCTGAAATTTCTCATCCTGACTAGCATTTAAAGCTTCTTTTGCTTTTAAAGTTTCTCCAGGATGAAGAAATCCGTTTAGGCAAACACCTACGATGTCTCCTTTCGAATTCTGAACCGCAACCGAAACTCCATCACTCAAAGTTGCCAAACTGTGCTTCTCCAATTCTGGATGACCTTCTCCTTTGCTACTGCATAATCCAACAGCTCGATTTAAGGGCTCATCATAGAAGAAATTATTTTTTAAATGCTCAATAACTTCATCATAATGAACTGGTTTAATCATGAAAAATTCAAAGTTTTCCAGCATCTTTCCTTCCAGTTAAAATCTGAAATGAAAATCACAAAAAAAAATTCTTGTTTGAATTATTTTGCATGGAAAAGTTTTCCTTTGATCATTTAAATTTCACTAACAGTGTTGAGGGTTGACAATGTCTCTACAAGAAATTATTTTCTCTCAAAAAAGGAAATTTATTGCTTTACCAATGACTAAGAGTTGTACACTTTTTTTGTTGTTGAATAAGAAAAATTAAGTTAAAATCTCAAAGTTGTTCATGATAGAAAATAATTCATGTGTAGGTCAAGAACCTATCAATTTTTTCTGAATATATCATAAAGTCGTCTTTCTTATTCTTTATTTTCTTCTTAAACTGATCCACGCAATAAATATAAAATTTCTAATGCCTTCTTTTACAAACACGTATTGAGTTGATATGAACTAAGCAAATCTTAAAGATATTAAAGTAACCAAAGAGAATGAGAATAAAAATCCAATAAAAGAAAGAAGTTGTAGACGGCTTTGGTACTTGTTGTGAAGCCTTGAAGTCTGCACTCAATATGAATTTTTATCAGCAATCACATTGAGTCGTAGAGAGTAAAACTCGGAAGTCACATTCGTCTTGACAAAACTACGAGTTTTTTTTCTCGAGTTTCCGATGTGAATAAAAATCATTACGCCTGTCGTGCGTATCTTAAAGCTTGATTTTCTTCTTTGCTTTGTGATTTAACTTGACTTCTATTGTTAGTAACTCATGAAGGGTATATCAATCAAGATAATATTCCAATCACTCACTTCACGCTGTTATGCTTTCCGACTTATTGACGACAGCACTTGAAAACAGATCTAAAAATTATTTCTCCGACTATTAAGTTAATATAACTAGAAAAATTGAAAAATGTTTTTATCCTATAGAAATTCGTGTCGACATAAGAGGAAAATAGAGAAAATACTGAGAGTCGCTGTCGTGAAAATCCAATGAAAGATTTTCTCGTCCTTTTCCAGTGCGAGTGTGAGAGATTACTAAGATTGTTGCTGAAGAGAAAGTGTTGTTGTAAATAGAATTGTGAAGGTCGAATGACACGCATCATTTTATATCAAAAACAATCGAAAAAAAATTATCAAGACAATCAGGTATAAAAATTAACAAACATTGACACATTTTATTAATAAAGATCACAAAATTTCCCCTTCGAATTGAAAGAAAGATTCTCTCGATTGAAAGCTTTTCATCACGCATGATCATAACTGACACTGATTTTGAGAGAAAAAGAATCCTTTTTACAATCATCATATCTTATGATATCATCGTTTGTGAAAAGAAGTCAAAATCAATTTTCAATTTATTCTCTTCGAATGACATGGAATCAGGAGATTAATCGCAATAAAATTAAACGTAATGAGAAAACATTAACATTTTCATTTTAAATAGATTTAATTTTTTGTATGTATTATCTACTACCATAATGCGCCAGTTTTAAATAAGTTTTTCAAGATCAGAAATTTTGTATACGACTTTCTATCATCATATTGTTTGACTAGCTTTTATATTTTAAGTTGTATTTCACACAAAAATTAGCAGAAAAAGCTTGTTAAATGATGGTTGCATAAAAGTTTTAGCAAAGTTTCAGTACTCAACAACGAAAGGATGTGGATCAAATTCTCCAATAGAAATTCGGCTTGTAACGGAACGGTATTGGTTAATATGATGGAAAATGTAAATTAAAACCATAAACGTATAAGAAAAATTCTAAAACTGATTTCAGGGTTTTTGTTAAATAATAAAGTTTAGAAAAGTTTTGGTTGACTACAGTTCATGAACAGTTTAAAATGGTGTACAGATAAAATAGTCCATATTTAGTTCTCTAAAATCTCCAAAAAACACCATCTTTATTCTTATCATTTTTTTTAAATTCATTTCATTGATTATATGTAGATATATATTGGTACATACTGTAGTAGAATGCTTAAATGTGTTCTTTTTCTACATTGCTGCAAGAAAAGTATTCGTCTTAATTCGTTGTTAATCGCGTCATTTTTATCATTAAATTGAACTTTTTTAATGTATGTCCTGATATAAAAACGAATGCTTTTAATAATTTATGCCATTTTGACTGTTTTTTTTAAACTAACGAGACTTGAGAAATAATGAAACATAATATATTAAAAGTTGTGTTTTTCTTGGTTCTACTGGGGGTAGGGCTGGTCATTAGTGCCCCATCTCATCCACTACCCGAAGACATATCTGTGCCATCTAATCCACTAGCTGGAGACGTGTTTGGAGAGTCCCAAGATGTGTCTGCACAAGTACCCAACTTTATTTGTTGCCTCTTCGGTTTTTCTTGTTGTATACGATTTGAATAACAATCAATAATGAATGAAAATGTAAAAGAAAGAAATGTATGTAAAATGAAATTAGATGGGTTTTATTAAAAGTTTAGAGACGTTCTCTTAGGGAAAACCAAGATATATTTTTAAAAGTTCCTTCTTTCCTTTTCCACAATTTTTTGGTCACATTCCCAAGAAGGAATTTTGAGCGATAAAATTGCTACATTTCGAAAGAAAATTAATATTTTGTGAGTTAAAAATTATACTATTCCACAAAAATCAGAAATCGTTGCAGTTGAAATCTTTGTGAAATTTGTAATGATTCAATTTAACATTATTTTGTCTGATAAATTTCTGTATAAAATTTGTGATGAAATTTGTTGATCAATTTTGTTCGCAATAAATTTCCCTTTTCATTAGTTTTTCAAAACCAAGGGATATTGATAACCAAAATTTTAAATGCTTAGATAGATATGTGAAAAAACAAATTTTATTTTTTAATTATATATTGTATTTCATATTTNGAAGTCAAAATCAATTTTCAATTTATTCTCTTCGAATGACATGGAATCAGGAGATTAATCGCAATAAAATTAAACGTAATGAGAAAACATTTTCATTTTAAATAGATTTAATTTTTTGTATGTATTATCTATACTAGATACCATAATGCGCCAGTTTTAAATAAGTTTTTCAAGATCAGAAATTTTGTATACGACTTTCTATCATCATATTGTTTGACTAGCTTTTATATTTTAAGTTGTATTTCACACAAAAATTAGCAGAAAAAGCTTGTTAAATGATGGTTGCATAAAAGTTTTAGCAAAGTTTCAGTACTCAACAACGAAAGGATGTGGATCAAATTCTCCAATAGAAATTCGGCTTGTAACGGAACGGTATTGGTTAATATGATGGAAAATGTAAATTAAAACCATATTCGTATAAGAAGTATTCTAAAACTGATTTCAGGGTTTTTGTTAAATACCTAATAAAGTTTAGAAAAGTTTTGGTTGACTACAGTTTATGAACAGCTTAAAATTATGTGCTTTACCTGCATATCGCCCTTATTCAATTTTCTCAAAACTCTCCATAAACCACCATCTCTACTCTATTTGTTGTTTTAAATTCATATCATTGATTACAGATATATCTTAGTACAAACTTTTGTAGAATGCTTAAGTGTGTTTTTTCAGTATTGCTGCAAGAAAAGTGTATTCGTCTTAATTCGCAGTTAATCACCTCATTTTTATCATTAAATTGAACGTTTTTAATCGATAAAATAAACACTATCAAGGCAAGAAAGTCATAAAATTGACTAATTGACACAAGTTTTTTCAATGGATATCACAAATTTTCCTTGTAAGAAAGATTCTCTCAATTCAAAGCTTTTCATCAGGTATGATCATACATTTTGTGTACGACTTTCTATCATCATATTCTTTGATGAGCTTTTATAATTTGAGTGTTTTTTCTACATTGCTGCAAGAAAAGTCTTCGTCTTAATTCGTATTTAGTCGTGTCATTTTTATCATTAACTTGAAATTTTCTTATGTATCGCCTGCTATAAAAACGGTTGCTTCTAATCATTTATGCCATTTTGACTGTTTTTATTAAGCTAACGAGACTTGAGAAATAATGAAAAATCAAACATTAAAAGTTGTGTTCTTTTTGGTTCTACTGGGGGTAGGGCTGGTCATTAGTGCGCCATCTAATCCACTACCCGAAGACGTATCTATGCCATCAAATCCACTACCCGAAGACGTATCTATGCCATCAAATCCACTAGCCGGAGACGTGTCTGCAACAGCATCCAATATTTGGTGTTGCATTTTGGGTTTTCCTTGTTGTAGATAAAAAATGAAAATGTTAAAGAAAGAAATGTATGTAAAATATACCTAATTACATGATAATGAATAAAATTTCCGCTAAGGGAAAAACCAAGAAATATTTTAAAAAATTTGTTTTCCCTTTTCCCTAGTTTTTTTGATCATATTAAAGTTTATATTTTGTGAGTGAAAAATTATATTATATTCCACAAAAATCAGAAATCGTTGGAGAGTCTTCGTGGAATTTGTAACGATTCAATTCAATATTTTTCTGTCTGATAAATTTCTGTACAAATTCTTAGGTGAAATGTGTTTCTTGACGTTTACTTTTGTATGTAATAAACATTCCTTTCAAAGTCCCTTTTTCCAGGTTTTTGAAAACCTAGGGATTCTGATAACCCAAACTTTTGAATGCTTAGATATGTGAACGAAATTGAAAATCATTTCTTAAATGTAATTCATATTTTAATTCATTTTTCAGGTTTCACCATCTTAATTTTATAGCTTAAAAGAATAGTGCAATGATTGTCGAAAGACCTTTTGTTATTAAGATGAATAAAAAGATGATTAAATATAGTTAAATGCTCTCAAGTTTTCAAATATCCTTCACTTATTCGTCATAATTTCAACTCAATATTTGTAAAGTTGTTTCATTTGAGAAAACACTTTAATTGAGTACACGTTTTATCATCGTCATCAGAAATGGGTAGAACATACTTTTCTCGGCATGTGTGTATGTAGAACAAACAATTCCTGTGATGAGTCTATTTGTGTTTCAGTTAAGGACCAGACTAATATTTGTGAAGTTGTTTCATTTGAGATAAAGACTTCAATTGATTGCACGCTTTATTTCTTCAGTTTTAAACAGATGTTTTATGACGATTCAATAAAAAACAGATCTATACTATCATTAGCATTATCTTCCAAAAACCTTTGTTGTGAACATTTGTAATATGAATTGGGATAGAGTTTGAACGCAGGAATATATAACATTGTAAAAAAGTGAAATGAAATTGAAAAGGAAAAATGTGAAAAGTGATAAATGATTGCTGAAATAACGAAGAAAATGATTTTTGAAAGTGATCATTCCATGAAAGTAATTCCTACGTTC
Source organism: Clunio marinus (assembly GCA_900005825.1). NCBI lineage: Eukaryota > Metazoa > Arthropoda > Insecta > Diptera > Chironomidae > Clunio > Clunio marinus. The sequence goes on from CVRI01000048.1 coordinate 1,934,911, forward strand.
ATAACGAGAATCTATTAAAGTATCTTGGAAATTGTAATATTTTTTTGGAGAGCCTCACTGTTCCCCTGAACCTCACGAAAAGAAGAAGATTACATTGCAATTCATCAAGGAACTTCTTCAAAAACACAATTTTAAAAAAATAAACTTGCATCGAAACGTAAATCTGAAAATTGTAATTTGTGAAAAAAACTCATATTTTCTGTTTTCCTTATTTATTTGCTTCTTTATTGAAAGTCATTATTTTAGGTTTCATATCAATTTCAAATCAATTTTAGAAACAAAGTCAGTTAGATATTTCTCAACTTTTATGCTCATTTAAAAGTTATGGAAAGTCACCATTTATTTTAAAATAAATTTAAGTGAAATTATTTCAAACAAACTATCAAAACGAGCATGCAACATAAGCTTAAGAAGACAGAAAAATGCTTTTAAAAGTCTGCCGTGTTTAAAAATAAATTAAAATGAAAACATCGACAGAATCACAAGCGTGAGTTGTGTAAGAAAAACTTGGGGGGAAAAATCGTTTGTGTCACAAATATAATTCATAAACATAAACAAAACTGTGATGTATTGTAAGTTGAATATTCACGTTTTCTCAACCGCTTACTCTTGACTTTCACTTAAAAATAGATTCGTTTAAAATCTTTTAAAAATCACTTCCAAATATTTATCGTTGATTGAACGTTGTGATGTCGTGCAACAAGTCTTCTGTAGCTATAAAGTCTCATCGATTTCTAATAGATAAACAATCTACACATTCATTTATCATAACAACAACTTCATTTTATGAAGAAAAATTCTATTTATAATCATCATAACATTCAATCGACTTTAAAACCTTGGAAGGCCAGTATTTGTTTATGGGAATAAAATAAAAGTCATTTGTTAGAATAAATTGAAAAGCTTTTTTAATTGAAAAACGTTTCATTAAATGACTCATATTATGGCGCAGAATCTTGTTGTTGATGTTAGAAGCTACCAGAGCCCATTATCTGTAAACTTAAACTGTGCGAAATTAGTACGCTAAAGTTACTGTTATGTTAATACATGTCACATGGCGATGATCTTTCTTCTTTTGTTAGTTGTCTTATATCCTGATGTTTGTTTCAATATTAAGGTCAGTGATTGTTTGATTGTTGTTGAAAGAAGATGCTGAATATTTATAATTCTCGATTTTGTTTTTATGTGATTGATTATAACTGGATCTTTATAAGGAACTTAATTGATTTTTTGTTCTTGACTTAATTTTGAATAAAGTTTCGAACTTGAGGTATACTTGACACTCAACATTACTTGACTAATATTTTCCCTTGACTTTCAAAGTTTTTCATTTCTGATGTCAATAATTTCTTAACTTAAGAATTTTCTTTCATCACAACAACAAAATCTCAAATATGTTTTTCTTATCAGCATCTTCTACGTTATATCAAGAATATTTTAATAAAAATTAATTATGATGTAACGAGGAACAGAACTAGAACTGTAATCAATGAGTCATTAAATTCATTTCAATAAGTTCAAGTAACTTTTCTTCGCTGCAACATTATTTTAAATAGAAAGAAAATTACTGACGAGAAAAAATAAAAATCACAATCAATGTTTTAAGTTGCCTCCATTTTTTCGGGAGATTTTGGACAATCTTTAGGCTCGATGATAATCTCATCACCTGTTGCTATTTTAAAGGTGTAAAGTTGTTTACTGGGATATCTCATCTCTTTAGGTTCCATCAATTCTTCGTAACTTCTATCAATGTAGAATAATCGCATTTTATTAGCTGGATGACCAAAAAGTTTTTCAAGACGAAGTTTGAGATCGGAGACGGTTCTAGAATCATAAAAATTTTGTAAAAGATTGCAAGAAGTTGTCAATAAACTTAACTCACCGGTAAATATTAACATATCGGACCTCATTTCGATCTTTGAATGTAAATTTTATTTGAACTCTGAAATAAATTTTAAGTGAATTCTGAATCTGAATAAAGTCAAAATCTTGCCTTACTTTTTCTCAGGTCTCAAATCAATTTTCACCAAAGGATCCAAACGTCCATGCTTTGCTTGTAATTCGTCAAATCTTGATGGCCGCTCATTTTCTGGACGTTCCATATAATAACGAATGAAAGCTCTTTCAGCATCTTCACGTTCTTCCGATCCAATCGGTCCACCACCATTCAACACTTCGATTTGTGGCAATCGCGCGATCACAAATTGACGCCGTTCCTGTTCAGTCGAATTACATTTACTCCATAAAGGCCAATTTTGCACACGTAAATTTTTCAGAGCGGGAAATTTACTCAGTCGATCAATATCAGTCCATGAATTGATATTGGCACTGCTTAGGTTTAAAAGCTGAAGGTTTCTATTGAAAAACATGAAACGAAAAAACAATAATTATCTATTGAGTAATCGTTGAAACGACTCATTAATGATTTTTACTTGAAATGTTCGTGTGGTGTTTGATTGTCATTTGTTTCAATTTCCTCTTCGATTGGTGGTGATGGTAATGGCGATATCGACCTTAAAGGACATTCGGCAAGAAACAATGCTTCTAATTGAGGAAACACACGACCAAGTCGACAAATTTCAAACCAATCTGTTATAGGATTTCCATTCAAATGCAACTTTTTCACACCATCATGTGCGTTTGTGGTCTTGCGATAAGCGTTGCAGCATGTTGAACCTTGAATTTTAATATTATTTTTTTACATTCAATTAGTAAAGAATTTTTATTGAATTCAAACGATTTAATTATGTTCACCTTCATTGCTACCGAGACTTGATGGTGTTTCATCATCACAATTGCATTCATCGGATGGCTTACAGTTAACGAATTCCTGATCATCGTCATCTTCGATTGTATCGAGAAGAACATGAGTGTATTCGTTCAAACTTAAATGAAGTTCCTCAAGACATGGCAGAAGCTTTAAAAGTTCTTCAACATTAAACCAGTTGAGCTTTGTGTTGTTAAGCACCAAAGATCTCAAATTTGTCATTGAACAAGGCGGAGGTGCAATAATTGGCGTTTCTAATCGATTAAGGCTCAAGTTAACGAACTCAATTTTCGGCATTTGTGTCAAAATACTGAAAATCTGTTGACAGACGAAATGACAATACACATGAGAAAAGGAAAAGATTCTTATGGTTGTGCTATTTTTAAATTTCGTGAACGACATCGTGAATTGGGTCATTGTCACTAAAAACATTCAACAAACATACCTCATTCCAATTCTCAAGTTTGTTTTGTGCCAAATCAAGCTCTTTAACCGTGTTGCATTTTTTCTTCAAGTCTTCCGCTGCGCCAGCTTGATCGATTCCACAATCGTTGAGCACGAGCACTTGTGGCACGCTGTGTGAGCGTGGAAAATTTATCGAAAAAAAAATTGTTACATAAAGAAAAGAAAGATTAAGAAAACGAATAAAAATCGTTATTAGTAACACTGATCTCATGATTATGCGTTTCGATAAAGAAAATGAGTTTGAAGAAAGATGCAATAAACAACAGTTTGTGTGGAAGTGATTCATCTTCAATCGTAATAATGATAAAGCATAAATTGTCGGCTTATGGCGATTAAATAAACAATAAGGAACAAATAAAACTAATTATTAATCACCTTTGAAGGGGAGTTCGCTTTGGTAATCGAAGCATCAGAAGCTCCGGTTCAGCTTCGATGTCGCTCGTTTGTGCAAAGCCATACTTCTCTTCGAGCGCTTCCAATAATGTAGGCATGGCGTTGTAAAGTCAGAGTTACTATTCGCTTTTGTTTCTTTCTCTAGCTATTCGATGTCACAATCTCAATATCACATTTGTGGTCGTTGTTGACGTTAATTTGTCTTATTCACTTTTTTTGGTGCTTTATGTATTCGATCTGCAATTGATAATTAGGGATTTGGTAACTACCTAGGTATGATTCAATGACAAACATGACTCATTTCAACTTCAATAAACAGCGAGCGAAATATCGAAATTATTATTTAAGTCTTGAAAGCTTTAAATATTCAAGAGCTTTTATACGGTTAATCCTAATAAGAATTTAAATGATTCAAGAAGTTTAATTTACTATATTCAAATATACAAATTCACACAAGTAAGATTTAAGTGTTGTGAATGTAAAATGATTTTAACTTTGGTCTGACTTTTCTTTGACACTCCGAAAAAAATTGTTTCGTGTATTTTTTTTCTCTCTCTCGGTCGTTTGCTTCACTTCATGCGAAATTATCGCGCTGCTTATTTATTTTGTAACTTTGCTGTCTGTTGCTTTTTTCATTATTCTCCACAAGAAAGACACACACGATGATTGAAAATCGAAGAAAATTTTGCGTCAATTTAGTTGAAAAAAAAATTATTGCTAAACTTTCATTGCTTTGTTTCACTTTGTAACTAAAATATTACTTTTTTCTGTCTAACATAACACAAAGAATTTTAACACTCCAGACAAAAAGCGAAGAAATATTATCAAAACAATGTAAACAAAAAGAAACACGGAGAATTTTGAGTCGCAAAACGAAAATGAAAAGTTTCCATTTCCAAAGAGTACTTGATCAGCTGATCAACATTTACTCCGCATTAGTCAACAGCTGTAAATTATTTACGATAATGTTTGATGTTTTCACAAGGTATTTCTTATTTAAAGTAAATACTAATTGAAAGACTTTCGTTCACCGCAAATCATGAATCTGATTCGATTGGATGCTCTTTTTTATTATTATTAGGTATCATTGTTACGACGCAACGACCACTGAAACGTGTGTGTAAATATGAGAAACAAAGTAAATTATAATTTATGACTATCACTGGAAGTAATAAAATGAGTTGCCTGATTAATGTGAGTTTGAGAATCAGCCAAGAAAATATTAATGTTTATTTATTACTTTCATTACATCAGATAACTCCTAAATTGGCCTTGAGTCAGCAGCAGCGACTTTTCTTTTTCTGCTTTAACTCTTTGTTCTCTCACAACAGGAACGAAAAGTTTAAAGTTCATATCAAGTTTTCATTTATTCTAACGCGCTCTAAATAAACGCTTTTATGTGATTTATGATACTTTTAGAAACTTTTAAATATAGTTCGCACTAATCGAGGTACTAATTACACAATTCAATTTTTTTGCGTTGTTATGATGATTTGCTGTTGCACAATAACAATAACCAAAGGAAATATTCTCGATTTCCCTCTTTAGATTATAATTAAATTAACATGAAAAATATAATTATGCAATGTTACTTAAGTTTCCTTTGATTTTTTTACAACTCGAGTACTAATTAAGTTGTGAAGTGTTCCATTTATTTATAAATAACTTTTTTCTTTTTTGTTTATAAGCTTCTCGCCAGATTTTTCAAATTTTCAAGGTTTCACTCTTAATTATCACAAAGAATTTTTACCTAGCTCTTTAATTCTTTTCTTTTCATAAATATTCCAAGACGTTTCTTTGTTAGCTGCCTTACTGATTTATGAATTTGGAACAGTGGAATATATTAATTCGTCAGCGATCTCTTTGAATCTTTTGTTAAGAACTGAGGTGAAAATTGTGTTGAGTTCAGCTAGTCGAAGTTTGAGTGTTGCAAAACAAAACTTTTTCACCACATGTTCGCACTTTTCAACATAATCTTATGTTTACAAATTGTTATTCTTCTTGACCTTGCATAATTAAAAATCTTTTATATATTTAGATGATGTTTAAATCATTAATTTATTGGAATCAATTACCATACATAACATATTTACTTTTTCTATTTTTTTTTGGACATTTAAAACATTTTCCTTTATAGTTGGAGATGATGAAATAAAATATAAGCCAAACAACACTCAAAACGATAAGAAAGGTCACCAAGATATGATAAAATCTTGGTGATAAAAAATAGTTATTATCGATTTGAATTATCTTACCAACATTTCGCTCACGAATAGAATCACCGATTCAAAGTGGAATTTTTATGAGGAAAAATATTAACAGTGAATGTTTGTTTAGTGGCTTTAGAATAGAATGTCTTCATCTCCTTCATCAAGCATATTATTAACAGCTTGACGAGTATCAATACCTTGTGCAAGTAAAGCTTCTTTCAAAGCTTCTGCTTTTTTACGGGCAATTCGTTTTTTATCCTAAAATTAAAGAAATGTTAACTTATGTTTTATTTATTATTACAATTTCACTGACCTGAATCTTTTTCAAACGATAGAATTCTTCACGTTCAAGTTCGTCAAGCTCTGAGATGATATAAGCCAAAGTCCGATCAATTCTTGGGATAATGACTTTAAAAAAATCGCAATTTAAATATATTTTCTTTGTGATGTCACTTTATGAACTCACCGTGTTCAATAGCATTCACTCTGCGATTTGTAACCTTGATGACTTCGTCAAGAGTCACGAAAGATGTCTGAAGAGAAGCTAACTCAACGAGCAATTTCACTGCACTTTGATAGTTCTTCTTTAACTTTTGCAACTGTTGTCCACCACGAGCCAAACCAGCAAGTTCATAAGTATCTGATCCATCTTGATATGATTCAAATACTGGAAGAGTGACACCTGCAACGTTATCTTTCTTGGTTCGAATCTTTATTTGAGCCTTGGTGACATTCTGGAGAACAACTTGATTGAAATCTCCTGTTGTAAACTTCGCTTCAGCCAATGAAAAAGCAGCTTCCTTCATTACTTCTCCCATCAATGTTTTCGTCTGAAAAACAAGACAATGATGACTGGATGTGGGGATCATCGAGGAGTCATTTTCTTACCTCAATGATTTTGCTTAAAATCATACGGAATCGCATTTGCAAAGCATCAGCCTTTTTCTTAAGAAGTCCATGTCCTTTGTGTGCACCAGCAAGACGAGCCTTCATCAACATTTGAGCTCTTAAGGAAAGATAAAAATATTGATTATTTTGTATTTTTCGCATTATTATTAATTTCTTTTGTCAATAAGAGTTTAAATTTTAATTCTTTCTTACCCTCTTGAAGGAAAGATTGGAATCCTGTCTTTTCCTGACATTTTGATGTTAATCTAATAGCGACTCGAACAATTTAGAAAACTTTTCTTAGAGAATCACAAGATTTGTTTTTCTCTATTTTCTATCATGTGATCACTTAAAGTGCTGAAGTTTGAGGTGAAAAGGTGAATAAGATTTGAAAAAATTAAAACCGTTACAACTTATAAAATGATTTTAGAGTCAGATTTGTTTGTGCAAATCAAAGCACTAAATCAAACAAAGATAAGTTGAATATAAGGAATACCAATATTCAGCTGAAGTTCACGAATCTTTATTTATTGTTGCGTTCTGAAAAAAAAATTAAGGAAGCGCCAAGAACTTCGTTTTAAGTATCAATAATTTTTATTGTTCACTTCTTTAGGCACCAATTGTCTAACATTTTTCAATATTTTTAAATTGACTTACGTGTGTATGCTGGTACATAAATGAAAAATTGTTTAAAATCTATTGTGTGAACTTATTCCAGCGACTAACCAAGGAACTATGTACATAAATTGAATTATAAATCAAATACAGTGGAACTTCGATAAGCTGCTACTTCGATAATCAGATATCCTTGATAAGCTGATATTTTTTGGCACACACTCGAATTTGTTCGAAGTATTGCCCCGATTAACAGATATCCTCGATTAACTGATGCCCTGATAAACGGTGACGAAATTTGTATGAAAAACTGACCTCAATAAGCTGATAAACGGAAAAATTTAAAATCGGGGGTCTTCATTTACTCAGTTGCTCAAAATTCGAATGGCGCGAATTTTTATAATACTATTAATTCATCCTCTAACTAGCATTATAGTATAATAAACTATAATAGATAAGTTAAAATAATAGTAAAATGATATAATATTGGGGATTGTCGGCTTAAAATTATATTTTTATGTTTCTTCAACACCCTCAAATCCTTGATAAGCAGATATCCTCGATTAACAGATAATTTTTTGTGTCCCTTGAAATATCTGTTTATCAAAGTTTCACTGTATTATCAACAATAAATTTCCTTGGAATTGTTATGATTGAGTTTTAAATTAAATCTTACTCATAACTACAATTCCTCTTAATCCTTTCTTCAAGTCTTGTCAAATTCATCGATTTAGGAAAANAAAATTGTTTAAAATCTATTGTGTGAACTTATTCCAGCGACTAACCAAGGAACTATGTACATAAATTGAATTATAAATCAAATACTTGAAACAAGTTATCAGAAAAAATCACAAGAAATTTTTTTAATGTCAAGAAAATTTTAAATTTAGTAAGATGATTACATAAAAAATGGCTGAAATATCATCATAAAGTTGAGTGGATCAGATAGTAAGTACATAAAATATTTAAAAATATCATTGAAAATAATCTTAACTTATTAAAAATAAATTAAATCCAAGAAATTTTTAATGATTACGTGGAAGCTACCGGATTCGCGTCAACTTGTAAGTTCTTCTAATGTTTATCAAGTTTCATATTTACACTGAGAAGTTATCGTGAATCATTAAATTAACTTAACACTAGAATGCTTTACGATACGATGCGCTGTAAATTGGCTGAGATTTATTGAAATGTTGGAGATGCTTATCAGCATGCTTGCTGTAAATAGAAGAGAAATAAACAAAAGTAAGTCACAATATTGTTTTTTTTCTATGAAATATAAATGACAAACCTGCATTCGCAATGAATTTATCTCATATCCGCCTTTACTTTGCATTTGACTTTGAAGGATTGTCAAATGTTGGGATGACAATTCAGCTTCATTGGATCCAATGTGGCCTGAAATTATTAATTTGGTTTCAAATGAAACCTTGACACACATAATTAACAATTTTTTATCGTCAAACCTGTATGAACGAAGTTCGTCGGATTGCCAATCATTGATCGATCGATTCTCAAACGTTGATGGCGTCTTCTTGTTGGGCTCGGCTGCTGTTGCATGCAGCAAGAAAAAAGCTGAATCATGATATCTCCGGTACCGGCCATCTTTTTACTGCCGGGATTTTTGATAATCGACGGAATTTTGACGGCTTTGTAGGCTGGAACCGTAAACGGATGAAATCGAGTTAAGGCAACTAGTCGATGAAGACTCCGATGAAAACTAATCGTTTCGTGGGAAGGCCAAGAAATCAGTCTTAAGATAGGTGTTAACTGCAATGAAAAGGTAAGGCAAGAATTGCAAATTAATCATCAAACCTCGCTACAATTACAAAGATTTTTACTAGCAAATACAAAATGCCAAACAAAAACTAAAGTTCAATGTCATAAATGTTGTGTCGTGTCAAGATTTTCATTTCAAATATCTACAAACAAATGTTTGTGACTTTTATGAAAAGAGAAAGACAAGAAAGAGAGAGCGTGTGACATATGGGCTCATGACATCAACAAAATGTCCACAACATACTTTCCGCGTTTTGTTTTCTTTGCATAATAAAGAAGTTTTTTTGCCCACGCCTCAAAAATGTCGTTTCTGCTCTTTCAACTTAATGGATGAGCGAATGTTTATCTAACAAAGTACTTTGTCTAATCTTTCTTCCATGCGACTTGATTAAATATTGCATGAGAAGCATAACGGGTTGGGTTTTACCATTATTTGAATTCATTTTGTTTCCTTTTCTCAATTTTTGCAAATTTATTCTCTATGGAAGTTGTCTAAAATTTATTTTTCGGAATTTTGAACAAAACATGAATATATCTTTTCTTAATTCACGTTTTTCTCTTTTCGTTCGTTGTTGATTTTCTTAATTGAGAAATTTCACACTTCATTAAAAGTACTTTAGTGCTTTACGAGCATTCTTTTCACTCACTTCATACTAAATATTCAACTTTATACTTTAATCAAGTTTCTTCACGCCTAGCTTCATATATGTTTATGGAAATTTTTGGCTCAAATTTCTTCAACAGGAAGGAATTAGTCTGTTGAGTCCGTAATCATATGTTTTTTAATGAATATTAATATGAAATGTTTAAAGTTCTTGCATTTCACTTAATAAGCTTAAACGATGAACTATACGATAAGCTCATAATTTCAGGTTTTATTCAAAGAATAGTTTTGTTTATTATGCCATCAGTATAAGTCTAGCAAATGTTTTAAAGGAGTTACTAAGATTTCAAAATTATACATTCACTTAAAAATAGATCAACCACATCGAAAAACTTGCTTGGAATAATAATATCTGTTCAAATAGCAACTGAAAATACTGTCGTCCCATTTAAAAACAACGCAACTAAAATAAAGTCGATTCACTGAATCAACAAGATATTCCAGCTCTGAAGAACAACGTAAAAGTAGAATAAAATAAAGAAGATTTACAGAATAAATCTTTTCTGATAACAAATTGAAACTTCATCTTAAATAAATAAGAACTTGAAACGATTTTGAGTTTATTACATTCGCTGTGAGGGCTTCTAAGAAGTGTTCAAATAAATTTAAATTCATAGAGCTTAGTGTGGGTGTTGTATTTGAACAATGCTTAACCACAAAGCGTGAGCACTTAATCTTCATAAATTAATTTTTTTTCTTCTTTTGTCTAGTTAATTTGATTTGAATCATTTATGGAGCTTTTATAAAAAACAATTTCTTTGCAGCTTGTAATATTTGCTACGATTAGAAACCTGTTAACTCTAACACTTCTTTCAACCAGTCCAGTGAGTTGATAATAAAATAAATCTAGGTAATGGCTTGGGACTCTTTCCCGTAATTCTTTTTTTTTTTCGCAGTCATTACACCTCATTCGCATACGCTTCAAAGCCCAAAACCTGTTCTTTTCATTAACTTAAGCGGTTCTTTGTTTGCTTGCCCATTTATTAAAAAAATAGACAATTTTTGTTTCTCTTGTTCCATGACCTCACACTTGATCTGCTGGAAAACTTTACAACTTTACGAAGGGAGCAGACAAATTTCGAACAATCTACATAGAATATCTGAAGGTTGTGCTCAAAGCGTTAAAGCAATCAAATCAAACTTTCAGATTAAAAAACAAATTATTCGCTGCCAGGAAATCCATTAAAAAGTTGAAAACTTTTTTCGACATTTGTTGCATTAAAATCATTTTGTTTGCTTCGACATCCGCGACTGATGGATTTGTATCAAATTTAATGTTGTTTTATATTTTATATGCGGATAGATGAACTCAAAATGTCAATTAGTGAAAACGATTTCGATTTTTTTCTGCACTTGAAGATTTAATACGAACAAGAAGCTTATGGGATGCTGTCAGCTTCTTTTTTATCAGAGGTTCGCTTGTTCACAAGCCTTTCTCTTTCTTTTCGAATCGCAACATGAAAGAAACCTTCAGATTTTTAGCATTTTTTTTCTGCACTTTTCAAACAACTTTTTTATTTTTTTTCGCTGATAAACTTTCGATTTAATAGCTTTGAAGGAGCTCATTTATTTCACATTTTTTTCTTTCTCAAGAAATATGAAAGATTGATTAAAATTCACAGTTGAGCGACGATGCTCAAATTATCACCTTTTTAACTTTCACGAAGCTTCGTCGTTGAATTTGTCATTAAAATTATCAACTTCTGTGTTTGCTCACTTTGATGAGTAATCATTCATACTCAACATGTTTTCTGTACTTATTTCTTGGGTTTTTAATTTTTATGACTCTTTCGTGTTAGCAACTAACAAAACTTTCATTTCCTAGAATTTCGTTTGTTTTCATATAAATATCCAGTCTTTAAAGTCACTTAAATAACAATTTTAATATTTTTCTCTAATATTTTAAACTTATTTTCAATGATAATCCAGAAAATGTTGATTTTAAAATTAATTTCTCCACGAGAATTAGATAAAAACGCTTCATTAACAATCCAAAGCTTGAACAAGACTGATCGACAACGTATGAAACGTGGAGAAAAAATGAGCGAACAAAACGAACCAGCAAACGAAAATTTCTCTCTAAATAATGTAACATCGGCATTATTTCGATTTTGTGTGAGTTCAAATGATGAAGTTTCCATTTCATGAGACATACCTATTTCCGGTGACTATCTACTCTCTAATATCTAATAAAAGCTGAGAAGATGACACTACCACTGATAGTTTCATTTACGTTTAATTTTATTTACTTGCCATTACTTTTAACTTGCCCCTACTTTTCATGAGAATAAAAACAAGAGAAAGAGTTTCTTGAATGGGCCGAGCAAGGGGAAGCTCATCACTAACTGGAAAATTTAATCCATTTAAATTCAAAAAAGTATTTTTAAATCTTCACTACCTATTAATGTTTTATAAAGTTTTAAGCAAATAATTAAAATTGCTCAGATTAAACATTTCTAAAGATACAATGATGAGCCCTTAATATTTTATTTTTGAATCTCTCTTGTTTTTCGTTCCTTATTTTTTCTGTTTTCGTGCACTTCTCTGTTGTTTTTGTCTCTAACCGTTATGTGCTGGTGGATGATGAGAATTTTCCTTTTCGTGTTTAGTAAAAACGTGTATTTTTTGTTCTTAGTCAATTGTTGAGTTAATTTTAATACATCATTAAGCAGCAGCTACAATATACAGCGGAATAACAACTGTGACATATATTCCACATCAAACATTTTTGTTTCTCTATTGTCAGTTTAGGCTGGTTGATTCGACGAAAACTCTTTTTTTTTTACTCGATGGAAATAACGATTCTCATGCATGCATCAAAACGTTGAAACTATCAGTAGAAGGGTCATCTCAAGTCTCGCAAGACATGATCACGCCGACATTTTCTTGAGTTTTTTTCCTTATCTATGGTAAAATGGAAAAGACTTAAATGGAACTTGAATTGCCTTAAACTTGAGTCAAGGTTTCCCTTTAGTTCTCGTCCATTTGAACCAGTTTTTAATGAAACAAAGCATTGCAGAAAAAGTACATTAACCGTGAATGCAAAAATTATACAATTTCATGCACAATCGAACGAACTTGAAAGCCACAAAGTAGAAGCATGATAGATAATATAAATTAATTACAGATACCTCTGATTGACTACAGTGATGAACAAATTCGCAAACCGTAATTCAATTATTTCAACCTGTTTAATGATTTCAAAAAAAAAAAAGCTTTAATCGCTTGCAATTCTCATGGTCATTAACTTAAGAGAATGAAGATCGGAACCTTCTGTTGCCTGTTAACTTCTATGATTGAATCGATCTTCCATCAGTTTTCAACTACGCTATGATTTAATAGCATGATTGTTAACTATTTATCGGAAACTGCTTGATAAATTATCGTGCAATAAATAAGAATGAATGTCGGGAATTTGGAAATGGATGACTGAAATCCTTGAAATCTCGTCTGTTTCCAATCAAGCTTAGAAAGAGAATTTCTTGCCATGAGAATTCATCAGAAAACTATTAAAGAAAAATAATTAAATGATAATTTAATGCATTTTTTTCTCTTCATGACTTCTTTCATTGAAAAATAAATCACTAATGACTTTTAAGAATCCTTTGCGTTGATTCAAGTATGTAAGTAAGTGATTTCATGTTCAATGAAGAGATGGAAAGGGCAGAAGAATTGCAATAAAAGCGAAAGATATTTTAGTGCAAGTCATATGTAGCCTTCAATTAATGATATAGGTTCTATGATATAGGAAGTTGCATGCGAGTTTTGCCTTTGTATTGCTTCGATTGAACGCGAATGGTCTTTGTTGATATTTTTATTTATTATTCAATGCTGCAGTTTACAGACATATGAAGTGCAACGAACGACCAATCGAAAAGTTGATGTTGTTAATATTAAAACATTTGTGAAAGAAATTTTGCACTCTAATCAAAGTTAATAATCATGAAAGACAAATTACAAATGGAAAGTTGGCGGATGAAAAATATAATTCAAATATTACTGACAACACTTTCTTATGCAATGAAAATATGGAAACGACTAAAAGTTGCTACTTGTGTTACTTTGAATGTTCTTGTTTGAGAACTTTCTTCGATTCTTCTTCCAGTTCTTAAATGTGTCAGCCAACTGTGGGTCTAAGTAGAACACTCTACTAGAACCCGTAATTAAATTATGTCACAAGTGAACGTTTGAGGCTTTAAAGGAAGTTGATGAACGACTTATTACACTGTGCAGTTTCTTTCGCAATTGTTTTTCGTTTTTTGGGTCATTAAAGAAGCGCACAAACAATCGCGATCGCTTTAAGAAGTTTTTAATTACATGAAAGAGTTTTATGACCGATTTTAGTTTCATAAACTGACCCAAATCTCCAATGAATAGTTGCATGCGTGTGCGAAGAAAGGAAAAGCCGAGATGATAAATTTTCACTCATTTTCATTGCTTTTCAAGACATCAAATGGCGAGAACATTGCGTGGTGTAATCGGAAAATGTTCGCTACTATTTCATTTCAATGTTTGATGCATAAAGTTTACGACATGACGAAAAATCTTCGATTTCGAATTGCGCAAGAATCGCTCATTTGCTCATAATTTTTTCATTCATGCGTTTGACCCAAAAATGAGAAGAAAAGAAAAGATTTTCGTTGATATTTTGCTTTATTCAGTTCACATCAGTTCTGAAGTTTTAGTGATCAATAAATTAATTAAAATCCATCAAGTCAGAACTTGTCAGCGCTTTTATGTTGTTGTATCGTTAGTTTGAGAATTAATCACCCCCGCGAATCATTTATGAAGCGATGATGCAACCAATCATGAGTTTGACATTTGGAAATTTCTGTTGCACTTCAAAGTGATGAAGTTCATGAACAGACGCAGTTTTGTTATTCAACTAGACTTGTGGAAGAGTAAAATGAGGAAATTTTCGTCACTACAAACTTCGATTTTCCATCAAGTTTTCCATCACAACAACAATCAGAAGAAAATGAATCACGCTTTGTGCGAACCTTTGTGCATGTCTAGACAAGAATCCAATATCAATGCAGGAAGATTCTGAGTCACAAAGAGAGAAATTTCTCCGAAAATAGATAAAAGAAAATCCGGAATTTGAATTGATGAAGTTGTAGCAGCTGAATTGAGAATTGAACTGCATATCTTTGACAATTTAAATTCATTGACTTCAATTTCTTTCTTTGTTTCGTTCAAAATCACGATTTAAATCATTTTACATCGAATCATTAGCAAGTTAATTAAACAATTTGTCGAGTAGCTGAACATGAAAATGGAATCGATTGACATAAAATGTAAATGAAATCGCTAATCGCGATCGGATCACTTGGAAGCCAATTATGGATCTCACTCGATGCAGTCTGATTATGCAAGCAGAACGCGCATGAACTCAACGAGTCGCAACAAATTCATTTATTGTCAATTAGTAGACTGCACAGCTCCACCATTCAGTTGCTGTCGAAATGTCATTGCTGCTGATGATATTTAAGTGGCACCATTGAGATATTCGATATGAAGATGACTCAATTAATTCACGGAAACAGGAAACATTCTCACTGATTTCTTGTTCACTTATGACATGTAAGCAAGCAGTCGTGAGACCAGCGAGAGTCATGGAAGTTTACAATCTAAAATCGTTCGACACTCGACAGCCAATTTCATAAATAAAAATAAAAGAAATGAAAGGAAGAAAATAAAAACTTTTATGCAGAAATCATTAAGAATGAAATCATAAATCAGTTGCGTAATTATTTATTTATTTATGATCTGAATGAACGCGAAAAAACTTTCTGCAAATTATCTCGAGTCGAGTTCATGTCGTTCATTTGTTGTCTCAGTGATAACGACTCCAATTTCTCACTGCTTATTGTGTTTACGTAACTTTGGAGTTCTCATGTAAATTTGACTGGTGAAAGTTCACTTGAAAAAGTAAAACATTCAAAATTTATTGCAATGACTCAATAAACCTTGTTGTGATGCGTCAGAATATAAAAGTCAAAAATTGATGGCAATGAAATTTTGAGTAACCAGAAATTTATATTTGGAACATGAACTTGAATCACTTGCATTCACGTCCATGTTACGATGTTAAAAAAAACTTGGACATAAACACCATAAAACAAGATATAAAACAATGACTTGGAGATTAAACTGTCGCTGATAGCTGTCTTCACAAATGAAAGGTTTAAGTCAACAAAATAAACTTTGAAAACACTTTGAAGCTCATACACCTAACTTGACCGTCAAGTTAATCACGCCCAATTGAAGAAGCATTTAAACAGGTTGAAATAAATAAAGTGCGGTTTGCAAAATCGTTCATCACGTCGGTAAGCAATTGAAACCTCTGTGATTAATCATACTTATCATGCTTCTACTTTGTGGCTTTCAAGTCCGTTTGATTGTGCATGAAATTGTATAGTTTCTGCGTTTATGCTTGACTTGTTTTCTGCAACAGTTTGTTGCATTAGAAACTGTTTGAAATGGACGAGAACTAATGGAAAGAACCTCGAGTGATGTTAGGTTTCATGTGAAATGCTACTTAACCCTCTCTTAGCTTCAGTCATTGATATTGTTGACAAAACTAGAAACTTGAGACTCTTGACCAGATCTTGTGAGTTCAATGATGACCTTTCTAATGATAATGATGCTTTGCATTTCAAGAGCACTCTCAAGCCTATTATGTATATCCAAATATTTTCTCAAAATTTCAGATTGTAAAATATTTTATTAACACATTGCTAACGAAATCGATTTCATTCGCAGATGTGTGACGATTTAAATGAATGCTTGTTTCGATGTAAATATTTCATAATAATGACAGAAGAAGAAAAAGAAAAAATAACAGAAATTTGGACAAACTTTCACTTGTGATCCCAAAAATAGCATTTGAGTTGTTCAGTGACATGGAACGACACCTAAGATGTTAAATTTTGCATACAAATCTTAACACAATTGAGCAGTTAGTTTTCCAAATTCGCCCGCTGTTTGCAAACAATTCATTGGAGAGAAATTTGTCAAAGTCGAGTCACTGCCTTCTTTCTTTCTTCA
Organism: Clunio marinus; assembly: GCA_900005825.1. NCBI lineage: Eukaryota > Metazoa > Arthropoda > Insecta > Diptera > Chironomidae > Clunio > Clunio marinus. The sequence continues at coordinate 1,951,742 of CVRI01000048.1, forward strand.
TTTCCATTAAAAAACTATTCACAAACATCGCTTGAAGCAAGAGAGAAGGAAAAGTATGTGATCATTTACGTAATTTACGATCCAAAAGATCTTAAAAGATCCATTTGTATAATGTTAACGACGCTTGATTTTGATCTCATGTAATAATCCATTAATCATGAACGATGCTTATCACTCATATTGTTGAGTCTTGTTTTGTGTCCAAATATGAACGTCAAAGTGTAAAACATATGAGATCTGATAATAGCTTCGACTTATCATGGAAAGCTCTGTTCAAATGATTGAATTATTGTGCAATATGTAAGTGGTTACAAGTAATCACAAGGTAAACCACCAACGCGACGGAAACACCTTTAAACTTTCACCAAAAAGAGTTAACTTTTATTTTCAAGATGTTCAGCATAAATAACTGATACTTTCAATGTTGATTGTTAATATATTAAAGCTAAGAAGATATTAAATTAAAATGAAACGCCTGTTTGATTTTTGTCTTCAAGTCAACATAAATCATTTGATGTTCGATTTCACTTACTTTTAACAACACTTTTCAATCCTGTTTATGAATGTTTAAAGCTTCAAATCATGATGAGAAGATTTTTTTTTATTAATTTATGGTGATGTATGCATATGTGACAAAGCTAAACTTTTACGGAACATCATTTTGACAGAGTAAGAGGGTTAAAAGTCATTTAGATTAGCATGGCTTAAGAAATTATGATGTAAGAGAGAAAAAAATTATTCAAATTACTTAATGAAGTCAATCAATTCATCATCCTACAAAAAGCCTTGAAAGTGTTGATGGTTATTACAACTCTCACTTATTATCGTCATGACAGAAGCTTTAAAAATGTAATTAATCTCGTTTTACTTTACATAGATATTGGTGAATGTTACACAAGAGGTTTCTGATCATGACTTGATGTTTTAATGAGATTTTGTTTTGTTTGGAGGTTTTACTACATTTTGAAGATATTTAAAAATCTCCATTAACATTAAAAACTTTTCAAAATGAAGTAAAATTCTCTTTGGAAGTTTTAAATCAAAACTTTGTTGAGAACAATCGATAAACTGAAATTTCATGTAAGCCGCCAATGATGTCGACAAAAAGCATGACAAATGAAACTTTAAAAATCAGACTAAGTTGAAAACTGAAAGCTTATGATTTACAACTTCGAAGCATCTTTTCAATCTCGAACCCAGCCCAGTAATTTAAATGTCATGTTACAGCATTCAGAACGAGAAGAAATTTCACTTTTTCTGCCGAATCCAACAATGCATAGAGAGAAGCATAAGAAAAGAAATTTATGATCGCATTTGCACCATCGCTGATGCTTGCTTTCAATTCCATTGTTCTTTGGAATGAAGTCTGAGGAATTTTTGAAAACCATTGTGTCTACAAGACGTACATATTTTCAGCATTTATTCCAATCTGGTCAGATTCATTGAGATGGAAATAAAGAATGAAATTGGCTTTAAATTTTTTAAACTTTCGCTTTTTGTTTTTTACTCAATGTCGGGGGTTTCTTCTTGGTCAATTAAATAAAAAACGCTTTACAACTTAATTTCTCCGAGTTTTATTTTTTTTATTTGCGTGTTCAACTCTATAATTAATATTTGCTAATGTAAGTAGAGAATATCTAATTTGGATATTTTTTGTTTTGTTAAGTTTAAAGAGATGGATGTATGGAATTTAGTTTTACGCTGACACAAAGGCAACCGAATATGTTAAGTATTCAGGAAATGGCAGACAATTACAGTTAAACCATCACATGTCACAACATTAACTTGTATTAGCTTCCTGAAAAAATACTTAAAATATATTTTTATGAAAACATTTGTTGAATAAAATAAATTCAATACAAATTCTTGCATACCGAGTCTGATCAATTTTGCGCAGTTAATTTAATCACTTTATGTATTTTTTCACTTGAACTTTTTTATTGTGATTTCGATTTTTATTTAAGAAACGAAGAAGAACTCTGCCAACACATAAGTAAGCAAAATAATTTCAAATGTGGGTTAACAGCATGAAGAGAGAAGGAAAATTTCAAGACTTTCATTTTTATATGAAGCATCAAAAAAGTCATAAAGTGAGTGATGGAAAGGTAAACATAATGATTATGATTATGATACAGAAGATTAACTAACGCTCAATGAGAGTTTGTTTCTTTCTTTTGCTATCGAAATGGTTCGTTAAATTTGTTCCAATTCTTATTCATGTTTTTAATCATGAAGAACATGCACCTGTAAGTTGCAATTTGGAGTAACTCAAATCTTTTATTTCTGCATCATCTCAAACGCACACTAATTGGAATACGCATTAGACATACTTCGATGATACCGTTAAGTAATAAAAATTAATGTTCATAAATTTTTTATCCCGCTGAATCGAGCTAGAACGTTTCATTATTTATTCTGTTATTAATTTAAATAGCCGAGAACCTTAAAGATTTTTCTCTTTTTTTGGAGCGATCATTGGAAGTCGTTCAAGTGTAGAAACTTCTATAAAAGAATTAGAAGGAAATGAAAACTTTAAAACTTGAATAGACTTTTCTCTTCTTTCTATGCTGTTGGACATAAATGTAAAGTCTTTGATCAGCAAATGTTATCGACATATGCAACAAAATCAAAGCTGGCAACATCGCATTGCTTGCTGGTTTTTTCTTCTTCTCAATTTTCTCATTCGTTTTATTCAGTCTTTGATGAATCACTCGGTCGTTAGCATCGCTTATTATTCAATGCTGATGTGTGTTGCGGTTTATATTGGATAACAACAATTCAAAACATAAATTTATTACCAAGTATTTAGTGAAGTGTTCGTTATTAGGCATTGATAAAGAGAACTTCATCTCATGGAATTATAATTTTTTGGAATAAACTTCAAGGTGAATGTCGCAAGAAAAACATAAAATCAAACGCCACACTTAAAATCGAGAGAAAATTCTGAGTTTGTGTGTTGTTGTGACTTTATAATTGATTCAGCATGAGCTAGAGTGGAGAGAAATTTATAATGGAAACCAATCGAAATCGATTTGGAATGATGCTATTCGATCGTGAATTTAATTGAAAAGTATCGATTGACATTTTTGGATCATCAAGATTGCTTTAAATACTGCTTACATACATATATTGATTTTAATAGAGAACGTTGAGAAATAAAAATGTGTGTTCTTAGTTCGTTGAACTTTCAATCGATGATGCTTTAAAGCGTGACAATTTGGAAATAAAATTAGAAATCTCATAGATAATTTGTTAACAAAATCTTTTATGATATTTGACATCGCAATCAATATATTTACATGCTTTCGTATCATTCACATTTACTTAATTAACAGGAAGCAAATATGTGCAATTCACCACGAACCACAATTTAAACTTTACGGTCGAACATTAACTGAATAAATGTTTGCCGATCTTATGTTATAAATGGCATTAAGTCACGCAGGATTTCATACTCAATTAGCTTGATTGAATAAGCTTTAACGTGGCTGGTTAGATAGTTGTTCTGTGTTGATTTTGAAAGCTTGATAATAACAGATTACAAAAAATGGGTAAATCACGTGTGAAAACTGTTTCCCATCATCACTGAACTACTTCACTACTCAATTTTATATTTGTTTATAAACGTTTTACTTTTTCATATTTTTCACGTGAACTTTCACAAGTCAAATTTACATGAGAACTGCAAAGTTACGTAAACACAATAAGCAGTGAGAAATTGGAGTCGTTATCACTGAGACAATAAATGAACGACATGAACTCGACTCGAGATAATTTGCAGAAAGTTTTTCGCGTTCATTTAGATCATAAATAAAAAAATAAATAAATAAATAATTACGCAACTGATTTATGATTTCATTCTTTAT
>CVRI01000049.1:0-224147 GCA_900005825.1 Clunio marinus
GATTTCGATACATCTGATCTTGGTGGAAGTTGAACAGTGTTAATTGCACTTGATATGGGGACAGCAGTCAATAGTTTGATTAAAGCAATGTCGTTGGCAAGAGTTGAAGGATCCCAATCTTCATGAACGTAATGTCCAGAAGCTGTTATTTTCACAGGCATATTATTTTTATTTATCGATCCAAAGTAAGCCTGAGCGCCAGTATAATCTCTTACACAGTGAGCTGCTGTGGTGAGCCATTGAGTGGTAATCAAAGTGCCTCCACAGAATATACTAACTCCAGGACGGTAAATAATTAGATATGCGTAATATGGGAATTGGTTAGTAGCAGCAATGCTTCCATAGACGATTCTTGTGCTTCTAAGCTTTGTTACATTCGCCAAAATATCGTCGAAAATTTCATCTGGAAGAATCTCAAAATTCACAAATCCATCAACTTCTTTCAACGGTTCAGGCTCGGGTTCAACAATTAACGTTTTCTCATCGACATCACCGGTAATCTCATCAATTTCCACATCTCCAATTAATGCAAATTCTTCACTTTCAACAGATTTGCTTAAAGCAATTTCCAAAAAACCAAATATTAACAACAATTTTATTAAACTTTTCATTTTGCACGAAAGAAAGACCCCGAATAACTGTGTGAAGATGAATGCGATATTCTTTTATACAATCTTTATCTCGTTATCATTTAAAGCATTATCTGGCATTATCAAATTATACTGCGTAAGCTAATTGCTGGAAATAACTTGAATAAAGCATTTAGCAAACATTTGAGCCGAAAAGTAGGAGTGTCAACTATTTTAATGATTCATTTACAACCGCACATGTTCCTGTGATTTTTTATGCATGGAATTTTCTGTTATTATTACAGAAGCTGTTGCTTACAAATCTCTTCATAAATATATTTTCAAAATGACGCATTCTTTAGTGTGATAGTCTCATTTCTTAAGAGGAAGTGAAAATTTAGCAGTTTATTTAACTGATAAGCGGAGCAAACAAGAATTTTTTTTCTTTCCTGTTTTTTATTCCTTCGTCATTTGTGTACAAACATTCAAAACTTTGATTTCATCATTTTAAGGTAAACTTTTCCACTAATTAATATTTAAATAAAATTAACATAATTAAGTTATGCGTCAAATAATCAGTTATGATGATGTCAATATCTTTATTGAACTTAATTTCTTTCCATTTGGAAAACAACTTTCTCGTGTAGATTCTTCGCCTAAGTTGTAGATTTCACGTTGATCATTTTATCTGAAAAAGAAGGAATTTGTTAAAACATTTCTTAAAAAAATCCTGAAACTTTTCATACATTTCACCCTTTTATGAATTGCAGGCTTTTTGGTACATGTGATTTTATTAGATCAAGAAAAATAGAACCCAAGGCCAAGCCTTGAAATGCCTATATGGAAAAATATCGATTGGTCCTAAATTTTCTTTATCAAGTGCTGTTTTACATTCACAAGAAATGCAAATTGTATGCTAAAGTAAATAATTTTTTTTGAACAAGTTCAAAGTTTTTAATGAAAGTGGGAAAAAGTCAACCTATACAACTACGACTAAACGATACATTTCCAATATCTTTTATCCTTTCTATTAAGTTTAAGTCATTATTGTAACGGTTTTTTTTTCAAATTTTATTACAGAATCTGCTCAAATTGAATGGTGCCGAAGTTAAAAACAATAACAAAGTGACATAAACTCACTTAGAAAATATTTAAAAGAAAAAATAATATTTAAAATACAAAATGATTAGAAATGTTATTATTCTCTATGCTTTTAAAAGAAATCAACCTTTAATCTCCAAAGTGCCTTCAAGCTTATTCAGATCAGTGCACAATTCAAGATATAAATTTTCTGAGGAAAATGTAAATTTTAGTGATTTAGGAGATGAGTTTGTAAGCCATGTTGATGAGCCTAGTAAAAAAGTAACCTTTCAACAAGTCCTTGAGACTTATCAGTCTAAGTTTGGAGTGTCCAGAGATGAAGCTAAAGAACTCGTTCTCGAAGGAAAGACAAAGTTTAAAATTTCTTTGGAAAAAATAAGCCAAACTTTCAAATTATTAGCGGCGTTTAAAATTTCTCTTGACAATATCAATAAGAATAATTGGGTAATTACTGCTCCTTTAGGTAAATTAAATACTTACAAGTTCTCTTTTTTTATGTTTAAATTTCTTTTTCTGCTTAAAAATATAATTTTCAGAGTATTTAGAAGGAAAACTTCGAGCGATTGAAAATCTTGAACCTCGTGATATCAACGACTTCTTCCCTCTTATTAATGCCGATACTTTAGCCTTGTTAAAAGCTTCTAATATAGTCAAGAAAGAAAGGAATGAAATACCAAAAGGAAACAGAATTTACTACATTGCAGATCGATTAAATATTGAACCTGTTTTACTATCGCAATATGTTGCCAAACACATGTTCATCTTTGAAGTTCCATTCACTTTTATAATAAATAATTTGGATTTAATGTTAGAGTTTGGAATGTCATCCGAAAACATTATGAGAAATTTAAGTGCTTTTCGTTGCTTTCCATCATCAGCAAGACAACGTCTTGAACGTTGTCGTTCAGTAGGAATGAAAAATCTCAAACCGTGGCTGATGAGAACGCCTGACAAAAGACTGAATTTGGTTTTAGCTCGATCAATAAAGAAAATAGAAACAATCGGCGATAAATCTATAGCTGAATATTTATCAGAACGCTTGAATACGGATATTGAAGAAATGAATTATATTTTATCTAAAAACAAAAAGATTCTCTCAACTCATGTGCCAAAGGTAATTTTAAATATTTTATTTAGAAGTCACAAATAATTTTCATGATACAATTAATTTCTTAATTACTTTCAGATTAAAGATTTCCTCGACTTTCTTCTTATTGAAGAGAAGTTTACTCAAGAACGCGTATTATCTTCAATTACTATTCTTTGTCACTCGCTCGAAACAACAAGACAACGTCTTGACGTACTTAAAAAACTTGGTCATCCTCCTTCAACATTAGCAATCTTGTGTCAATCCAAACGAAAATATGATTCATACATTAATAAAATATTAGAAAGTAAAAAATAAAAAAAATTAAATAACTTTTTGAATACATAAATAATTTTTTTAAGCTTACTTTCGTGATCAAACGTCTACTGATTTCAGAATTTATACTATTTATAAACACCGAACATTCATTATGATCTTTTACATGTTTACAAGACTTTTAATAAGAAGTTGAAAAATCCATAAGCGCTTTTAATAACATTACTGTATGTCTCCAAATCTATGTTCACAATGCCAAATGCTGAATATCCTTGTTTCCTTTGCATCTCTCCGATCATGATCAAAATGTTTTTCTTTATTGAAATGTCTTTAATTTCATACCATTTCGAACAGTACAATGATTCTTGAAGCTTTTCACACTGTCGATGAATAAATTATTAAAATATTTCATAGATTGGAAGAAAGTATCACTGAATAAATTATAACTAAAATTTCATCGTCAAAATTCTCACCATAGTTGACAAAATGCTGCCAAGAAAACAATAAATAAATAATTGAGATGCTATAGCTGACATAATTGTGATAGACATGATATCAATTTCAGATGTTAATTTAATCAAAGTAGAAACTGCCATTCCAAATGATGTCAGAAGTTGAATGAAACTCATTATATTGAACACTTCACTTGACGTCTCAATGAGATGAAGAACACGCAAATGCTTCTTAACAAAAATTTTTATAAAATCTCGATTTGTTTGTCGATCAATTTTTGAAGCATAAATGCAACAAACTGACAGTTCAGCTACACAATGCAATGTGAACAGCATAAAAAGGGCATCGATTCCTTAAATGATTTTAATCAGTCTCAAATAGATCAATTTTTAATTCCTTTTCTTACCAATTATCAAAAGATTAACTGACATATACAAAATCAAAAATGCAACATTGACTTCATGAGATGGATGAGAATTAGATCTAAATGAATGGCAATGGTTCATCAAAGATGTAAACATGATTAAAATTTTCAACAAACCTTGTCCAAGGAACCTTAACATAAATCGGCATTCCCATTGTTGGTATGAAAATTAAAGATCCAAGAATTAAAACCAATGTGACTAAGAAATAAAAAACTGCGAGTGCTGCAATGACAACTCTTATAATTCTTTTATATTTCTTGTCAGACTCCATTTCTTCCAAAGTTTTATTCTCGGATATTTCCACCATTTTTCCCTTGAACTCGTGAATGTTGTCAATTTTCCCACAAAACACAAAAAGTTTAGAAAAAACCTTTAAATATTTGTAAACTCGATCATGAATTGAAAAGCTTTGAAATGAAGAAAAGTTTAATTTCATTTACCTGAATCATCATTAAAAATCCAAAAATTGTTGAGAATTGTTTTTCCCTATCAGCTGTAAAATCATAGAAAATGTTTTTGAGAAAGACAAAAGAGTAGAACGAAAGATAAATTGAAAATTTAATCCAAAATCTTCTGGAAATTTCTCGTCTTCCACCAAAAATGTTAAGTGCTGTGAATTTAATTAAGTTGAGTTAATTGAAAACTGAATGTTTATCTATCTATCTATAAAAAAGAAATCTCACATAAAATATTGAAAATACTTTCAATAAATTTAATTTCCAAATTATAATTGGCGTTACTTATTAAAAACTTGTCAAATAATTTCTTAATACGATTCATTCCGAGTTGTGGTTTTGTTAACACTGAACAGGCGAGAGAACTTTAATCACTTAATATCAAAATGAAAATCCTTTTATATGTAAAATAAGGACGGAAGAATTATAATTAAAGTACAATTATAATTAACAAGTAGGGAGTCTCCTTACTATATAATTAAGCTTACAAAGATAGTTCATAAGACAACTTTTGTAATCACAATTATTTTTATAAAATGTGGGAAATTTCTTACTTTTTGTCAATTTTCACTCATCCTGAATTTTAAAGAATAATTCTAATACAGTGGACATTCTTTATAAGAATTCTCCTTGTAAGTAAAATGCTCTTTATAAGCCACACACTCATATTAAGAAGTAATGTTCAAAAAAGTTCTTTATAGGAAGAAGCTCTTTATGGAGTCACTCCCTTCAAAATTCTTATAAAGAAAGTTCACTGTAGATACATTGTTAATACGATAATTTGGAAAGGTAAATCGCCTAGCTTCGCCTTAAAATGTCAATTAGATAATGAAATAAAAGACTCAAGTTTAATATTTAATACATTTATTTCGATTTATTAGTGAGAATTGTTTTCTTTTACAAATAGTTAATAATTTCTGATGATAACTGAAAAAAAAATCATCTCAAATTCATATCTAAAAATTTTCAAGCAGGGAACTTCAAGTTAACTATATAAAAATATTAATTTTAACTTTATCTGGTTACATGTTTTCATTTTTGTCTACATTTATCTATTGATTTCGGGACTTGCTCTACTTTTCTTGTTTGAAATACAATCAGAGTTTAAATTTTCTATCGAAATTTAGCTTATCAAATAAAATTTAAACTCTGGTTTGAAATTCGTTGCAGTGGGTTTGGAAGAAAACTTTTTACTTTGAAAACTGATAGTTCTTATTAAGTAAAGGACTTGGATGAGTTGATGTAATTACATTTTAATGTTCACTCCTTCTAATGTAATGTTCTTGGCTTTCTTGTTATCTCAAACAATTTATACAAATTAAGTTGAAGAAATATTTTATTATTTTTATTTCCATTAATTTTGAAGTTGCTTGTATGTTTCAACTGTGAAATTGATCTCTTTTCTTTAATCCCTATCATGGGTGTAAGTGAGTTAATAGGAGTAAGTTTAATTGCATGAAAATGACAGTAAATGAATTAAAAATTTGAAGATTTCTTGATAAGAGAGCGAATAAGAATGAGAAACGAAAGATTCACTTTAACAACAATTTAACTTCAAACATGAAACTTTCAATGACTTAACGGATCTCAACAAAACTTTTTATGGCATTCGATGTAAATATGTAGAAATGAAAACAAAACAAAAAGGAAAATGATTGAAAATATTTAAAATAAAATTAATGTCTTGATGATGGTTTGTTGAATTGGCAGTTTGATTTCACCACCACGTTGATGTTAACAGATGACGAGTAAAAATAATTTTAATTCTGCTTGTACTGTGCGAGCTTCTGTTGAAGAAGCGACAGACGTTGTGCAGGAATATGATCGACCTGTGAAAAAATAATATATTTAGTTAAATTATCAGTTTGTAAATTAATAAACTTACATCTTTTCTTGTTAAAGTTGTTAGGCGTGATTGAATTTGATTAAGATTCAAATTCTCATCTGCAATTTTGTTATCCATCGGTTCATTCTCATCATTCTGCAACTTTCCTCGTACTCGATACATGTTCAATTTTTGCATCCAAACGTCAGCATTACTTGAGTTACCAACAGCTTGATTTCGAACTTGATTTTCATCACCGTTCACTTCATCTTCGTCTTGATTATTGTTTGTGTTATTTTGTGACAGTTGTTTGAGTTCAGCAAGTCCATTATTGATGTAGGTTTGAAAATATGGACTTGCACCACGAAGGAACGGCTGAATGTCAACTTCTGGATGCTTTTCAACAAACTCACTCAGTTGTTTAAGACCAAGTTGTGAAGTTTCTTTATCAGATATCAGTTTAAAGATGTTCGATACTTGATCATGTGTCGTTCGTTTCATTCGATCTTGAGATCTTTGTTGAGAAGAGACACTGCCTTGTTGATTGTTATGATCACTGGAGTTAGCTGTTGGTTGTTCTTTCTGTTCAAATGATTAAAATGAAATAGTTTAAAGAAAAATTTTCCTAACTTAAATTATAACTTACTTTAAGAATTCTCAACACATAAGTGTTAAGTTCAGAGTGCTTAGGAATGTTGTTAAGATGTTGGACGATGGCGCCTCCTTTGATCTTTGTCATATTATGAATGATTGTTTTGATCGTTCTCATTGGAGTATCAGAAGGTCGTTGTGCCCACCATTGTGTTGGTAATGCCAGCATAAAATCATGAATTTCCATCAATAAAGCTTCATAATCCAATTCATCAACACGTTCAGGTATTAATTTAACATTACGCCAAATGCACTTCATCAAGAGTTCGGTGAATTTTGGCAGGGCACTTCCGGAACAAGTTTCTTTAAGAAGTCTCACAAGGGCACTAAATAAGAATAAAATTTCATTTAGAAAATTTTCATTCAGTTCTATTCATTTTTAACTCACCAGTTCAAATGTGTGAAACTACATCGGTCAAGTATCTTCAAGCAAATGCTGTTGATAACTTTTATAAACTCTTCCCCAGCTCCAAATTTATGATCTGACATCAAACCCAGAAGCACAGCAATCAGATTTTTAATGCTTTCTAAGCTAAGATTTTGACCGAGTGTTTTTGAATTGAAGAAATTGAAAAGGCTGCTCAAAAGTGGCTGGTAAAGTGTGACGGCTTCCATTACAGGACGTTGCGAAAGATGCTAATATTCGTGATGAATAATTAATTAAATAAATAAATATTTATAAGGATATGAAATTACCTTAAATTGTTCTAAAACACTTTGAATGTAAATCTCATCGTAATCACGTAAAACTGCTTGTTTCTCTTGTGATTCCAAAATATCAGACAACTCATTCAATGAAGCATGCGATACCAATCGATCGGGATGTCCAATACCTTTAATCATGCTGAGAAGTTTGGTGTCGAGTCGTGGCGATGTTTCCATAAGATTAACAAGTTCGGGTGCTGGTGCTGTTGCAGGTCTCGTTGGTGGTGACGAATAATGTTGAAGACTGGAAGCGGAATACACATTAGCTGTTTGTGGACGTGTTGGAATTTTTGATAAAAGATGTTGTAAACGATCAGTCGGATATGTTACACCATTGCTTGGAATTAAACGAATTGGTTGTTCAGTAAATGACAAATCAAGTGGAGAAAGTTGAGTTTGTTTGATCTGATCAGCTCGAACCCAATCTTTCTCAATGTCAGCAATAAGCTCAGCATTAAGTTTGAAAGGTCCTGACACAGATCGCTGTGCATTTTGGGCTGCTTGCTCATACATTCTGTATAATAATTTTGATTTAAGAAAGAAAGGAAAATTCAAATTATTTAAAGAGAAAAAAATTGAGAAATATAATTAAAAAAGTAACAATCACAATCCCCGCAGATTTTCCTTTAATTGTCTACAAGAAATTACCATGCAATGACGAATAAACGAATAATAAAAGAATTTACAAGTTAGAAAAGGTTTGAGAACCACTGGAACAAATGCAACAATCACAAATTTTTCATTTTTTTTTTTAAACGTACGAATGAATATTGTTGTCGTCAAGGGGAAACAAAGGTTCCCCCCAATCAGGTGATTGAATGTCGTCGATATATTTCCTGATCAAATTATAATCATCTTCGACTATATCGAATGATGTACTGAAAATCAAATTTTTACCATTTCTTGTTTCTTATAAACTTAAAAAACTGAAATAAAGAGAAGAAAATAAAAAAAAATTCTTTTACTCACCGATTTGTGACTGGATGTGAATCTTCTTCAGATGGTAATTCTTCTTCACCAGAAAGCTCTCGTTGATCATCATCACGATCTATTGGAACATTGACAATCTCAACATGACTTGGTGACGGTTTCAATTCAGCAGCTTGCTTTGGACTCTTTTTACTTCTTTTTATTCTCTCATCCAACATTGATAAATCCTTTTCGTTCAATTGTCCAATCATTTTGTAGACTCTTTCGCCAGCAAGCTCATGTGCTTTGACAATACAATTAAGTGCAGCAGATCGAACTGAATTATCGCGATCACTAATTTGTCGTGCGATTTCTTTGAGTGCATGTTGTGGTGTCGGTTGACAAACACTCAAATTATATGTTTCAATTAGATATCCAAGCTCATCAAGACATTCCGTACGTTGTCGTGCATTCTTCGACTTCAAGGCATCCATGACATAAGCAAACACCTTGGAGAATGAATAAACATGACAAATTTGACGTAGAAGATGTCGAACACCATTGCGAACAGCATCTTTTGGATCACCGATTTTTGTTAACAAATGTGGAATAAAACTCGATCCTTCAACATCTGTTAAGCTGTGTTGGACTTCAACAAGTCTTTGGAATACTAAATTAAGATATTCCAACCCTTTCAACAACACTGATGGATTTGTGTCGTAAAATCTCAATGAAAGCCATTTAAGAACCAAATCAAGATTACAAATAAGTCCTTGGAAATTTTCATTCAAATCTTCTATCAATGATTCGATCACTTTCAAATGATAACGAAAATCATCGTGAAACATGTTCGCCATAAGACTTTTATTAACATTTGCATTGTTCATTTGTTCCTTCAATAAATCGGTAAACTCTTCACGTGGAGTTGTAAAATTCCATTTTAGAACTTTCATCTTTTGTTCATCTAATAATCGTTGATGTTTTGAATTATTAATTTGGAATAATGGTGACAAGTCAACATCTTCTTCTTTCTTTTTATTTGAACTTGCATTTGCTGATCCTGGCTTTGAACCACCACCAGCACCACCTTTAATCGCTTTGCTACTTGCTGACTTCATAACTTTCTTCTCTTCCATCACTGGCGCTTGTTGTTTTCCTTTCGGTAAAGGTTTGACTGGCAGATTTGGTCGTGCTTTGTCCAAAGCTGCTTGAATATCTTTCTTTGTCGCTGGCTTTTGTTTATCCATCGCTTTCATCATCGCATCATATCCCAAATGCATCATAATTCCCAACACACATTCATTTGCATTCTTTCTTACATCAGCATTACGATCACAAATGTTTGCATAAAGATGCGGCAAACATGCAATGAGTTCTTCTTTGTTGATGCTTTTTGTTGGCATATTTGGAAGTTTCTCAGCCATCCATCCCCAAACTTCAGTTTTTAATGATGGCGTTCCGCTCTTTAAAGCATCAGCAAACATTTCTCCATCAAAGAATTCTTTATATCCACATTGATCCCCCCATGTGTTGATACATGTGATGCAAGCTGATCGAAGATAAGCTTTATTGTCACCAAGGCCACGCAAGATTCCAGGAAAGAGAATTCGAACATGTTGCTTACATGACGGACCCATACTTGTTGCTAATTGTTGACAAATCTCAACCGCTGTTTGTGCTATCTTTGCATTGCTGTCAATTAAACGTTGAGCAAGAATAGGCGGCAATTCACCAAGATTTGATTTGATGAGTTTATGTTCGTTGAGAATTCCTTGAAATTTCACCAAACCTTCGTTGCGTGTCTTCCAATTTTTGTCACTAATTTCAGCAATTAATGATTCAGTAATCATTGGGGAAATGTCAATGCGTGGCAGAAGATCATTGGGATTAATTGTTACAACTGGTGATCCATCATCGTCACCACCAGCATCATCATCGTCATCGTCTCCTGATGTTTTCATTCCATTCGCTTGAGGTCCACGCGTTGCAGTCGGCGGCTTTTGTCCAACAAACTTATCGAACTCACTTTGAATCTGTTGCTTTAATGCTGGCTTTTCATTGTCAAAGAACATCATCAAAGTATTTCCCATGTACAGAAACATTGTTCCAAGTAAGTTAATTGTTGCTTGTCGAACTGTTGGATTTGTGCTATTGACACCTTTCTTAGCATCGTCAATCATCAATTTTGGATTTATTTGAAAGCCAAAATCTTTGATCGCTTGACTCACCCATAACAGTGATTCTTGTTGAACTTTCGGTGATTTCTGTTCGAAGGCAAATGTCATGACTTTCGACACAACATATTCGAGTTTGATAGCTTCAGCGATTGATGATAAAGCAGCAGCAGCAGATGAGCTGTTCTTAGGATCGCCAAGTTTTTCTGTGATATCATTGACAATGTAATCAGCACTTGTTACTGATATTCCAAAGCTATCAACAATTTGTGTGACTGCATCAAGACGAAGCTTTAAAACTTGGAAGTTTGTGTCTTTGAGGCCAGGTTTTTTAGCAAGAACTCTCACAAGGACTTGTGTGTGACCGCATTTAGCATCAAATGACGACAGTAATTGTTGAAATGATTCAATCGATGATAAACGAGTTTTCCAGTTAGTATCAACTAAACCAGAGATGACATCTGAAGGCAGAATCTCCGTTGCAATCTCATCAACTTCTTCTTGTGACATGTCGCGTTCCATTGGCAAGACATTTTTTGAACTTGCTGACTTTGAAATGCCTGATGATGATTTCTTAATTGGTGCTTTCTTTTGAACAGCTGCTGATGCTGGTCGAGCTACTGGTTTTGGTTCACTTGATCCACCTTTTGGAGCTGCCTTTGCAGGTGCTGTTTGCGGTCGCGGTTCTTTCTTTGCTGCAGGAATTTTCACTGTTATCACTGCTTTCTCACAATATTCTTTAATCTTCTCCATCTTTAATGGATCAACTTCAGTCAAGAATGGCGCAATGTTCTTCTCACCAACAAGCTTCATTGCTGTTCCAATCGCTTCTGCTGATGCATCGCGAACAGTTGGATCTGATTCATTGAGTGTCTTCAACAAAGCTGTGACATAAGATTTGAGAAGTTTCTTGTTGAGAATTGTTGGAATTGTTTTCGTGAATGAACGTGCAAGAAACATTGCAGTTTCTGACTTGACGCTTGGATTTTTGTTTGTTAATGCGGCAAGAATATCTTCCTGGATCGCTTCAAGATTTGTTGACGGATAAATTGCATCGACAGCTTCACGCAATGCTGACACAACATTTGGTTTCTTCTCCTTGAACTTCTCGAGAATTCCTCCAATACATGCAACAGCATAAGGTTGAAATTTCTTCGATAATCCTTTCGCAAGCATTGCAAGACATTTTCCAGCCAAGGCAACAAGCACCACATTTGTGTCTTTCGTTATAACTTTCTTTAATGCTCTCACTAGGTCACCATAGTCGCCTGTTTGAAGCTTCGGATTCTGCACTAATGAATCCAAAGCATCGAGAGCTTCCTTTCTTTCCTGCCATTTCTTTGCTTCGAGTTTCTCGTAAAAGTCTTTTGGAAGCTTCGATAGAATGTCAACTGGATCAATGAGATCCATTGGATCGATTTCAACTCCTCCACTTTCAGCATCATCCCCTATAAAATTTAAAAACTTTTTCTTAAAATAATTTCTAAAACGGCAAAATTTCATAAAATTTTACCTTCATCATCACCTTCAACGTCATTTGATGCGACAGCTTCGAGAATTTGCTTTTGTTGTTGCGATCGTAGATATCGAGTCGGAATTGCTTTTTCATTTTTCACTTTCTCAAATTCAGCTTCAAGTTCAGTCAGAACAACTTGAGGAAGCGACTGAATTTGTGTTTTAAAAACTGGTCCAATCCATCTGAAGATTTCAATTGTCAACTGTTTAGATTCATCACGTACTGTCTTGTCACGATCGCTGAGTAGTGCAGGAATCTTTTTGACAAGCGGCTTAACGCTCACGACTTTTGCTCCAAATTCGCGTAAAGCAAGAAGCGCAGTCGACACACATGTTGCGACAATTTTAGGATTTTTCTGGTCGAAGCCTTTGATGAGTTCGTCAATGACAACTTCGTGTTTCTCAATTTCGATGTACATCAAAGCAATTTGTATGCCCAGTTCCTTTGTCTTTGCTTTTGGTGCTCCAAGGCATTTTGTGACAATTCCACTGATGACTTCACCGACAGTCTTTCCAGCGATTCCACAGTTTTCAACAAATAAAAGAGCAGCTTCAAGGCCTTTCTCTTGAGCCACTGCATTGCTATCCACAACAAACTTTTTTATTAGTCCAAGATATTTGTTCCATTCCGGCGACTTCTCGTCGTCAATCTCACGGAATTTCTTTGCTGCTTCTTCATATCCGTCAACACGAGCTTTCCATAGTTTATGAACACAACGTTCATCAACTGGTAATTTCTTATATTCTGTATCCTCTTCCATTACTTCAATTAGTTAAATAAATAAAAAAAATCAATGAACAAATCAAAACGAAGACTCAGTTGAGACTGTTTGAAACATAAGCTGATTTGAAATGTTCTTTATATCTGTTTTTTCTTTGACGATTCTCTACTGCTGCTCTCCTAGAATGAAAAGGAAAAAAGTCAGACGTAAGTAAATGACAAATGGCAAGAATTTCCGATGAAAACAATAAATTATTTTAAGCCTAATTAAACCACAGACAATGCAGATAAAATTAGTCGAACGTGAAGTACTCGATCGATTAACATTGCCCAATAAATCATGAAAACTTTATTTTTGGAGAAATCTTCTTTTTGCGCTTGTGCAAAATTGAATGAAAAAGAAAACGTTTGAGAGAAGATTTTTTTTGATGATGGAACTGACGGAACAACATTTGTTGTTGTTGTTGTGGAAAAAGTAGAAGAAAAAATGATGACAAATACGTTAGAAATGCCAACAAATGCATTATGAGGATGAAAAAAGATTAGAACATGCAGTTTCCAGAGTTGGACATAGCGACACATCGATGTTGTGTTCTATTTTTGGCCCACTTAGCCATTTGAGAAAGAAGAATACTGTGAAACTTATTTCTACTGCGAAGAAAAAAAGAAAACGCATTTTCTCATAATGCAATTCAATGCGGTTTCTGTTGTAAATGATATTATTTACGACAAGATATTTCATCGTGGGTGGATAGCTATTAAACTGGACAAATTTATTGATAAATTAAGCTTTCAGACATTTCTAACGGTTTCTTTTCACTGATGCTTCGTTTTTTACCTTTATAAGACATTTAACAGTTGTTCATTCACTTTACCTTGGGTTTATCTGATGGTAGAAGGATTCAAGTTAAGCTATTAGCAGTTTTTACAACTATTAAATGTCAATTTTACTGATTAAATAAAATTTTCGCAGAACTTTGACTTTCTTTTTATCCAAACACTCTCTCACTCTCTGAGTCTTGTATACCCCTTTTTGTAAGACGTACAATAGCCGCACATTTGAAAATATTTACACCGTTAAAATTTATCCGTTGCTCGTCTTTTATTATAATATTTAATAAAAAATAAATGATGTCATCGAAATTTGCAATAAATATTAAGAAACTTATGTCATCTAATGAAATACTCTTGCATGCATTGCAATGAAATATTTTCGTATAAAGACAGATTCCAAGAAGTCAAATTAACATAATGATGAATATGCATTTTGTGACCTTCCACCTCTGCCCAATTTATTCACATAGAGAAACATAAATTTATATTTTTCTTTTCCGTTTTTGTTTTTGGTTCATCAAGTTCACATTAATTGTGAATTAATTTATTTCCTCTTTTCTTTTTGAATCTCTTAAAACATCAAAAAAATGCACAGAAAAAAATTTAATCCAATCATTACATTTGCAAAAAATGAGCATGAAATGAGAGTTATAAATGATAAGAATCTTCGCCACTTCATTTTAATAATTTTTACATTAATTTATGATGTTGTTTAATGAATACAATAATACAAAGTTAATTTTACCATCTAAATTTATGTTTTTTTTTCTTTTGTTTGTTTTTCATTTCTTCCTCCGATTTCAAATTAATGATGAACCGAATGGTGGTCTTTATTCAATTGTTAATTTCTTAGGATTGTTCATCATGTTCTACAAGAGTTGATTATTTTTTTGCCTCCTCCAGGTCTGGAATTGCTTCATCATCTGAATCTTCTTCATTATCGATGTCATCGAAAGATGGTTTTCCATCCATATCGCCTCCCATACCTCCCATACCTCCCATGCCGCCCATTCCTCCGGTTCCCATATTAGCCATTAAATCATTAAAGTTACCCATGTCACCAAAGCCTCCAGCACCACCACCACCTTGTCCCGCATCTGAATCATCATCAGATCCCTCATCCTTCCATTTATTGAAGTCAACTTTAAGCCAATGTGGTTTCTTTTTATCATTTGTCAGGGATGGCCAGTACTCTGAGGCGGTATCAGCTTTATTGATGATAAATTCATAACATCGGCCACTATTTTTACTCTTAATTTTTTCGGGATTGATTTTTTTATAGAAGTTCATTGTCACTTCATGATGTTTGTTCTCAGGAAGGCCAACGGCTTTGAAAAAAAGTGAATCTTCTGTGAATCTAAGGATGAAATTGTGTTAAAATTTATGTTTCACATAATTGAGTGAGAAAAAATTACTTTATTTCAGGATCTTTTGTTTCCACGTTGAATGTAACGAAAAGAACATCATTTCTTTGAGCCCAAATAACTGGGGGAGGTGTCCTAGAAACCATAAAAACAAACGGAAAAAATTAACTTTTTGTAGGTTATGAAAAGAAAGCTAAATTAAAATCAGTTCTTTCTCAATTGAACCTAAAACTTTGATGAATAGATTAAAATCTTTTGAGAAGTAAATATTTTAAACGAGAATATGATATTATTAACATATGACTTCATAAGAACATTCTAGACAAAGTCATTTTTGAAGTTCTAAAACACGCCGATAAAAGCGAGAAAAAACACTATTAAACCCCATTCTTCCAGGTTCCATTGATATTTACAACATTTACTAATAAACAAAGAATAATTTAAAGCTTACACTGTCGTCGACGACATTCTAATTAATTATTTTAAGCGGTATATTGAATTTCAGATAATGAGAAAATTCTAAAGTTTTTCAATTACTAAACGTACTCTAATGCATCAGCAGCGGCACCTACGATTGTATTTTGGGGCATTAAAGCAGCTTCAATAACAACTAACGTAGTTTCTCGAGGGCATTCAATCAATTTTTTCTTTGAGATCTTACGAAACATTTTGAAGTTGAAAATTACTTGAAAATCATCGAAATCAGCTCAATTTCTGTTTGTTACATACCAATTTTCAAGAGAGTACAGTATTTTAGTAATTTATTTGATTTTAGGTCCTAAAAGGTATCAAATAAGTGCAGAAAACATGTTGAGAGCCTGTGCAGGTCAATTGGTTAATGTGATGCGCGGATCATTTGGCGTTTCGCGTCTTGGAGCTATCGGCGCTATCCGTAATTCCTCACATTCAACAGAAACAGATTCTGAGTTTGATGCTCGTTACGAGGCATATTTCAATCGAGCAGACATTGATGGATGGGAGGCTCGTAAAGCAATGAATGATTTATTGGGCATGGATTTGATTCCTGAACCAAAAATTGTCATCGCTGCATTAAAAGCTTGTCGTCGTCTTAATGATTATGCTCTTGCCATCAGATGGCTTGAGGGTGTTGGTGATAGTTGTGGTGACAAAAAGAAGGAAATCTGGCCATATATGCTCCAGGAAATTCGTCCAACACTCAACGAATTGGGGATGGAAACACCAGAAGAGTTGGGATATGATCAACCCGAACTCGCTTTGAAATCAGTTTTCGAGATGTAAATTAATAAAGCTATAAGTAAACAGCTAACATTCGTAAGACTATTTCTGGATGAACCATGTTATGTAATATTTTTTTCCTTTCTCTGTGAGCACTGAATTATGGACAGAAATAAATATTGGAATTAGTGCTTCTTTAGTGAAAATTCATAAATAAGCATCTTGTTTTATTGATTCTCTATATACCAAAATAAAAAGCTGTCACCGAAAAATATCTTCATGGCTAAATCTTCATCATAATATTTATTAAATGCTGAATAAAATCGAATATGTCTTCAGAATACTTCTGATTTATTTGCTGTACCAATCTTTGAGGATTTTTGCTGCATCATGAAGTGTTTCATCATTTTTGATGTAGCAAAAGCGAATGTAATTTTCCCCGAGATGTTTGTTGGGTTTCGTATAAAAAGCTGAAGGCGGAATTCCTTGTAACGAAATATTTTTAGTCATCCACTTTGTAAAACGATAATCTTTAAATTCATCGCTCTCAGAGCTTAAATCAACTTTATCTGCATTGTGAGACCAATCAGCAATCATGAAGTAACCAGCTTCAGGCAGTGTTACTTGAAAACCAGTTTCAGTTAGAAACTTCGCCATATAGTCTCGTTTATCTGTCAGTTCAACTGCTAAAGATTTAAAGAATGATTCACTTGAATTTAATCTTGTCAATTCAAATTCAAATGCCATCGCTGTAGCTTCTTGTAGTGGCGTTGCACATGTGTAAACTGCATTCTGATGAACCAGTTGTAAGTTTCGTAAAAGATTTGCTGGTCCATAACTCCATCCAAGCTTCCATCCAGTGACACTGAAAGTTTTTCCAGCTGATCCAATCGTAATTGTTCGTTCCCACATTCCAGGAAGAGTATTGATGCGAATATGTTTAGCTGGTTCAAACACCATATGTTCGTATACTTCATCGCTGATCACAAGAACATTCCACTTCTTACAAAGATCAGCAATCATTTCAAGTTCGTCAAGTTTAAAAACTAAATGCACATGTGAATGTTAATTTGATTAAATTATTTTAAAGATTATTCTTTAATTTACCTTTTCCCAAAGGATTATGAGGAGTGTTAAGAATGATTGCTTTCGTCTTCTCATTGAAAAGCTTTTCAAACTCAACAGGATCAAGTTTCCAATCAGCTGCTGATAAAACGCCACTTTTGGTAGGTTTAAGGGCTATTGATCGAACAACCCCGCCAGCAGATTTTATTTGATCGTAATAACAATCATAGAATGGCTCAATGATGATAACTTCATCGCCATCATCAACATGTCCAGTAATTGCAGAATATAAACTCTGATAAGCACCAACGGTCACAAGAACTTCAGTGTTTGGATTAATTTCACGACCAATCAGATGGGAATATAATTTAGCGATTGCTTGGACTAATCTTGGATGTCCAAATCCACGAGTGTATTGATTAAGGAGATGATTTCCATGAGAAACTTCTGACAATGCTTCAGTGACATAATGTGGTGGAGCATAATCAGGAAAACCTTGTCCTAAATTCACTTTCGGCTTATGTTTCAATGCAAGCGCGACATATTCAACCCTGAGACAGAATTTTGTCAATAAACTTCTTAATTCTATAATTATTTCTTACCAAACACTTTCTGAGGTATCTTGAAATCTTTTCGGTGGTCCAAATTTATCTGAATTGGCGGAAGACATTGTTCTCGTCGCGATCAAAGGAATTCTGGAAGAATAAAATCCAACACAACTTTTAAATCTGGCGAGCATCTAGTAATTTAAAAGAAATTAAAATGACGAGATAATTTTGACTTATACAGCAGTGATAGCTTACACCAATAGAGATATTTGATAATAGCGATTAAAACAAATTTATTGTATTTTACGTCTATGTTTGAACAAGACATTCACTGATAAGCAAATAAACTCAATACAGTGAAGACCGAGAAGAGAAAACTTACAAAATTAGAAAAAAATTTGATAGTTGCATGATTTCTCAGCGTTTACTTTACTTACGAGAGAATGAAATTCAACTGAATGTATGTTCAATTTAAGGAAATTGAAAGGAACTCCAATGTAAAACTTACGGTCAGTGAATAGAAAACCAGTAAGACGAGATTGCGAATATTAACTTGTTGATTTTGGGAAAGAACTAAATGACGTTACATGTAGGTTTGAACAGAAATTTTATTTTTAATGAAACTATAAAAGATTATTCAAATGACACCTAAAGATATTGTCTTTCACTTATTTATTAAATAATCAGTTACACTATTTCTGTACAACTCAAAGGTCAATTAAATGATGAGAGAAATTATGCTTCAGAGGAGTAAGAAAGCTTTCGTGGCTTTAGAACAAAGTTGTACTAAAATCTCTGATGTTTCATGTCATTGTTGCACGTTTTAAGCATCAAAACATTGAGATCTTTACAAATTTACCTGACATCACTTTTGAATAATCCTACCATGTGTTTACAAAAATAATCAAATTCTAATTTTTAACTTTTTAATTGTAGAATAAAAAAAATACTTTGTGAAATATTAAATATATTAAAAACCAAGTGTGAAAATGAGTAAATTACAAAACAAACAAAAGATTAAAAAGAATAAACATCCAAATGAATCGAAAAATTCTTCTAAAATTAAAAATAATGAAATTTCTAAAAAGGTAGAAAAAGTTTCTGTGAATGCTGATGCTCCTTCAAAGCCAAGTATCTTAACGAAGAAAACAATTTCAAAAACCACAAGTAAACTACCAGATGTCAAGGACTTTTGGAATTTAGAAGTAAAACAAAACTCAAAAAAGCAAAAGGCAGTCGAAGATGATGATGACAGTCGCAATGTGAAAAAGCAAAGACTTACAGGAGCTGAACGATATCAAAGATACATTGATGAAGAAGAAAGAATAAGAAAGATTGAAGAGGAACTTGCTGATCCCAACATCGATCCTCACACACCAGATCAGTTTGAAAGAGCACTTTTAAAAGATAGAAACAGCAGTTTCATGTGGATCAAGTATATGGCATTCCATCTTGAAACAGCAGAAACTGAAAAGGCTCGTGCTGTTGCAAAAAGAGCTTTAGCAGCGATTAACTTCCGAGAAGAAGGAGAATTGTTGAACGTTTGGATTGCTCTTTTGAATCTTGAAATTCGTTTTGGCACGGATGACAACTACAACGAAACACTTCGAGAAGCTGTTCAAAGAAATGATCCCTTCAAAGTTTATTCTCGCACACTTACAGTGTTACTTGAAATGGAGAAATTTGAGGAATCGAACAATTTTGTTGACATACTGAAGAAGAAGTTCAAGCCGCTTCCTGATATGTGGCTGCAAGTTAGCGAAGCGTATTTAAAAATGAAAAACGAGAAACAAGCAAAAGAAATTCTCCCAAAATCATTATTAAGTCTTAAGGAGAGAGATCGTAAGTTAATTATTCAAGAGTTTAATTTCTGATTAATTAATTATTTTTTAATTTAAGATGTTGAGTACATGGTTAAATATGCATTAATGGCAAGCAGATACGACTTAAACGACTTCTCACAAACAATCTTTGAGAAGATCCTCTCAAGTTATAACAAAAAACTTCCAGTGTGGTTCACTTACATTAACATGATGACGAAAACTGGTGAAGTTGACATTGCGCGATCTTTATTTGAACGAATTTTAGTTATTCAATTTCCAATGAAAAAATTAAAAACAATTTTTCAAAAGTACGTCGAATTTGAGACCCGACATGGTAATGCTTCTAATATTTCAAAAATTAAGAAAATGGCAAGAAATATGTTAGAACAGGAAGCTGGATCTGAATAAAAAAAATTACAAAAGTATTTCGTTTGACATTTTTAATGTTTATTTACATTCTTCTCTTCATAAAATTTTGCGGGGATGAACAGGATGATTCAATTTGCTTAAATCAGGAGTATTTTTTTCGTATTCTGTTATGAGTTTCATGGCTTCTTCAGCAACTGCCCATTCTTCGGGATTCTCTTTCTTGAAATTATTGTACCATTTTGTGATAAGAGGGAATTCATCGAAAGTTATCTCAACTGCTTCCAAACAAATTATTGTTGATACAAACGCAAAGTCAGCAATGGTCACGTTATCAGAAACGGCATATTTCTTTCCAACTCTTTTCAAATATTCTTCAAAAGTTGATAAGACATCTTGAACTTTCTTGAGACCTTCCGCATCTCGTTGATACTAAAAAATGATTTTTTTTAATCTTTGAATGAGGAAGTTAAAATTTCATTGAACTTACATCAAAGAAAATTGGATCAATGGCGTATCTTAATATTGGTGGGTACAGATATGCCATGTTAAAACACATACGTTGAGTTATCAAAGCTCTTACATTTGGGTCTTGAGGAAAGATTGAAGCATTTGGAGCATATTTGTCACACAAATATTGTGAGATTGCAATATGTTCACTCAGTAAAAATCCATCGTCATCAAGAACAGGAATTTGACGTTGAGGGTTCAACTTGGCGTATTCATCAGTGAAATGTTCTCCAGAATTGTAGCTGATATCAATAAGTTCGTAAGGAATGTTTAAAGCCTTTAGCGTTGTGCGACAAGTTAAACTGGGTGGACCATCACATACCGAGTATAGTTTCATCGTCTAATTAACGAATAGTAAATTTTATTTAATAAGTCTAATAATTATTTACTTAATTCAAGTACATACGATAAAAAGCTGCAGTTAAAGTTTGAAATGTTTCTTTTCTAGCAGAGATTAAGTGAATTTAACACAACTTGTTTCCAAGGAGAATAAATGCAGACTGAGTAGAACAGCGTTTTAGTTGATACAAATTTGTCTCTTCTTGATCGTGATAAAACCTTATGAAATGACTCTAATGATTGATTCGTTATTTATTACCATTAAAGAGATTTTGTTTTAATACATTTTATTCAGTGGTTCAAAGATTTACTCTCTCTTCTAAGCTGATAACAAAAGCTGCACTTCTTTTATTTAATACACATTTTATTTTCTTCTGTTTTATTGTTTGAAAAGATTTTTGAAATATTTCTCGCGAGAACTTTCATGAAGCTATTGAAGAGAAATTTGGCAACGTTGCCCAACTTGTCACACATGTTTTTATTATGATTTTTGCCGCAAGTTTTGGCAAGAACAAAAATAGCAATTAAAAACGTTAATTAGAGTAACAAAACAATGAATTTATTACCGAAAACATCTGAAGAGTTTGCTACGAAGGAATATTGGAATAAATTCTTTCAAAAGCGAGGAAAATCTGCATTTGATTGGTAAATAATAGCTTTCTTCTATCTTGAAATTAGATTGAAAGTTCTGATAATTTTAGGTACGGTGAATATCCAGAATTATGTGGAGTTTTAAGCAAATACATTAAAACAATAGATCAAATTTTAATGGTAATTAAAATTTAAGAAAATTAATAAATTTTTAAATTGTTATTTAAACTATTTTCAGGTTGGCTGCGGTAATTCGAAGTTATCAGTTGATATGTTTGACGTAGGCTATAAATCGATCACAAACATTGATATCTCTGAAGTTGTCATTGAGCAAATGAAGAAAACATATCGCGATCGTGGAGATTGTAAATGGATAACAATGGACGCGACTTCTATGAGTTTCGACAACGATTCTTATTCTGTCGTGTTAGACAAAGGAACGCTCGATGCAATGATGAGTGAAGAAAGTGAGTCGATCAATGAAATGGTCGAGAAATATTTTTCAGAAGTGACAAGAGTGTTGAAGACCATGGGGAGATACGTTTGCGTGTCATTGCTACAAGAGCACATCATAAAGTCACTTTTAGACTTCTTTCCGAAAAATAATTTCTTGTTTCGTGTTGTGAGATGTCTGGAAGCTGAATCAAAGACTTCCACTACAAATGAAGATGGTTCATCAATGCCAGTGTTTCTTATTGTTGCTACAAAGTTAATGAAACTTCCAAATGTTATTCTTGAGATTTCACATGATGGTGAGGCGATTGAGAGACTTCAAGATGCAAACGTTTTAACAAATTCCATTCTCACAACACAACGAGCTTCAATGATTCGCAATGGTCTAATAAGAAAAAGTAATTTCGATGATGAAATCAATTTCGATCTTTATCGTCCCAATGAAAATATTCCTCGATTTTCACTTTTCATTCTCGATCAGAAAATGTCAGCCAAGGGCGGTGATTATGCGGCTTTCATTTGTCCACAAGGCCGTGAATGTGAATGGCTTTTTGCTTCAAAGCAAGGAAGACGAAAACTTCTCGAATCAGCACAACATTCACGTTTAGCGATTGTTACGATGCATCGAGATCAAACTTACACATCGCTTGATGATGTCAAATTAGAGTTGAATGAAACAGTCAAATCTTTTGCTCCGAGAAATTTAAAAGATTCAAGTAAAATTCCATTCCTCTCTTTGGGATCTGATGTTGGCACAAGGAAGATCATCTGTAGGGGAAGAAGCGGTTTATCCGGTGAATTTGTCGTTGAAGATGTTACATTAGATACTGGAAAAACTTTCAGACGTTTAATTTTCCTCAGCAATCAAAACGTCATTCAATCAGAAGCGATGCTTAGAAATGTGAAGAAGAAGAATGTGATTGACTTCAGTTTCTTATCGTGTCAACATCACGCTTATATGATTCTTGGCATGCAAACAGTGCCATCAAAACATAAGCATTTGGTCATTGGATTGGGTGGCGGAGGTTTAATCAACTTCATTTATCATCATTTGAAAGATTTCAATACAACTGTCGTTGAAATTGATCCAGAAATTGTAAACATTGCGAAGGAACATTTTGGCGTTGTTGAAGATAAAAGTCGAATGGAAATTGTTGTTGATGATGGTTTGGATTACCTCAAAAAGATGTCAGAAGATAAAAAATTGTTTCAATCAATTCTCTTTGATGTTGATAGTAAAGATCAATCATTTGGCATTAGTTGCCCACCAAAAGAATTTTTAGAAATTGAAATTCTTGAAATTGTTAAAATTTTACTTCCATCGAATGGAATCTTCATATTAAATTTACTTTGTCGCGATCAGGACAGTCGAGAACAAGCGATTGTGAAGTTAAAGAAAATGTTCTCGTCTGTTTATTCTTATAAACTTGAAGAAGATGTCAATGAAATCTTTTATTGCTTCAAAGAAAATCCTCCAAAGATTGAAGAAACTTTCAAGCAATCTGGAAAGAAACTCAACACAATTAAGAAAGAAACAATCGACATCAGCAATTTAATGAAAAACTTTAAATTGATTTGAATTTTCTTTTTTAATAAATTTTTTCTTTAATTTTCTCTAACGAACATGAGTTTTCATATGATTTTTGAAATGAGTTTTCCTTAGGTAACTTTTATTACAAACTTTGCAAGTATTTTCAGCAAAACATTTTTGTCGATAACTTTCATCGTGAAGAAATTTCATGTGTCGTTGATATAAAATTCTTCGTCGAAATTTCACATTGCAAATATTACAAACATGATTTTGTTCCATGTGAGATTCAACGTGACTTGCTCGTGCTGATGAAGTTTTATAAGCTTTGTCGCAATGTGGACATGGATACGGTCGAATGTTTGTATGAGAACGAATGTGAGTCTTCAAATCTCCTTGATCTTTGCATCTTTTTCCACAAAAATGACTGAAAGAAGAATCGATGAGTGCTTAAATAAATTTAATTAAGATAAACAGCAACTCACCATGCAAACACCACCAAACCAGTGGCAACTTTCAAATGATGTAAAATTTCGCTTTTCCTGAAAAAACTTCTGTCGCAATGATCGCACAAATATCGTTTCTCTTTGCATATTTTAGTGTGAGCTAACTTCTCATAAACAGTATCGAATTGCATCTTACAAAAACTGCAAGCAATTTCAAGATCGGGAAAGATGTCAGGATGACATTGTCGCAAATGATTCCCAAAGGAAAGTGTTGGAATTCCTTCAAATACACGTCCATCAAACGGACAAATAAAAGCTAACGAATGAAAGATCAACAAATGATTTTTGCATTCATTTTCAGTGAGAAATTTTTGTAGACAATGACCACAAGTTGGAGCATTCTCATCAATAATTTCCGGCATGTCATCAATTTCAGTAATGAAAGTTTCACCATTTCGATGCACAACTCCATTAGCAATAATTGGTTCACGTAAACTTTCAGGCGCTTCTCGATGTCGTGAAAGATGAATCTCGAAGTCGTCGTTTGTACAGAAGAACATTTTGCAGCTTTCACATTCAGGAAATTGAACATGAGGCGTAATAACATCGAAAATTCTGTGGCAATTCTTATGAACCTGCAAATGATTTTCACCGTCAAATCTTAGATGGCAACTGTGACATGAATGTTTGTTAGGGAATCGAACAATCAACGTTGTGTGAGTCTTTTGTAAATGAATCCTAAATCGTCCTCGCAAGTCAGTCACATATTTACATAACGAACAATGCCACCCCTGTTCAATTCCATTTTCTGTCACAATGTCTGTTTGTTGACTTTGCAATTGCTCCTGAATCCAAAGTTTTTGATCGTAGCTTGAATGTACATCAATTACTTTTCGAGACATATTTTCAATCTTAACATCACTGGATTCAAGTGCAGATTCATTTAAATGAAGTTTTAAATGTTGTCGAAACATGCTTTCAGATTTAAAATGTTCGTGATCACAACGATTACAACTCCATTGAGTTTTGTATCCCATTGGAGTTTGAATTAAATAAGATCCTTGTTTAAGTTCGTTTCTCATCCATTGTCGTTGTTCTTTTGATTGAAAATTTGATTTTTGATATTTTTTTGGTCTTATTTTTTGAGAAATTTTATGTTTTGGTAAGATTTCGTTTACTAGAGGAGTTGCCTTAGGTTCGTAATCATCTTGATAATTAGTTAAAGTAATGAAATCTAAAGGTTCATCCTTTATAATTGTTGAGTCGTCTTCAGCAAACTCATATGATACAATGGCATCTTCATTGTCTTTAAGGTTTACAACATTTAATTCCATCATCTCAGCTTCTTGTAAATCTTCACATACTTCTGAATCGATTAAATCATTGCAAATATTTAACTGTTGATTGAGATCTATATTATTGGAATCTAAATGAATAGCTAGGAGCTTTGAGAACTTTGAAACGATGCAATCTGTTTCTAAGGAATCAAGAAACGCCATAACCATCTCAATTATTTGAATTTTACGAATGTCAGAAGGTTTCGCATGCTTTCGTCCTTTTTGTTTCATAACATAAAACTGTGAGAGTTGATCCTTACAATTAACACACACGAGATTATTTCCTTCATCATCAATCTAGAAAAAAATTAGAAAATGTAATTAAGCTTCGTAATAAATTATAATTTTACCTTTATTTGCATCAAATCCATTAAGAGTTGTCCAAAATCTATGTAAACTTGATTGATGATTAACGAGTTAGTGTCCATGTGAATTAAATTTTTAGTTTCTGTGCAAAAATAACATTGTTCTTGAGGAAAATCCATAATTGTTTTTAATTTTTATATGATTGTTATTATTTAATCAAAACATAACTTTAACTTCAGCACTTTCGTTAAGTTTTGATTTTCCGTTAAACTTCAGCACTTTTTTGTTTACACAAAATATACGAGAAATTGTTAACTAAACTATATTTAATATTGGTGACAGTCAAAAGGTTGTCGTAGAAATAAATTAATTTAAAATGATTTCTGATGAAACAATGAAGACTTTGTGCTCCAAGTTGGTTCCATTAAATTATTTAGTAAGAAAATATTTGAACCAATTTTAAATGAGATTTTAAAAAATTCAATTAACTTTTAGAATATTGCATCAGATGCCAGAAAGCAGAGAGAAAAGATAATTCAGCAACTTTTTGAGAAAAGAAAAATTCCAGAATCAGGATTTGATGATATCGTGATAGAAACTTTAGTAACTGAAATATCTCAACTTGATTCCAACAATTTTCCTTCAAAGTGTGGAGTTGGAGAGCGGGAAGCTAGAATTGCTTGTGGTAAGCTCACATAGAATTCTTTTCTATCATTTAAATTTATATTTCATCCTCAGATCTTGTCAGACGTCGACATTATGGACTTGGACATGGAGTTGGAAGATCTGGTGACATTTGTGAAAATCAACCCAAAGCTGCTGGTTCAAGTATTCTAAACCAACTCACTAACATTTTGACTCTTGATCTCATCAAAATGATGGGAATTAGAAGTATTGAGAAGAGTATTTTACTTCCAATGGCCACAGGAATGTCGCTCATGCTTTGCTTTCTAACATTGAAGTCACAAAGATCATCCGAAGCTAAGTACGTTCTATGGTCGAGAATCGATCAAAAGTCTTGTTTCAAATGCATCACGACTGCAAATCTCATCCCTGTCATAATCAATCCAATAAGAAATGAAGATGAATTGCAAACAAATCTCACTGAATTTGAAAATCAAATTAAAATTCTCGGCGAAGATAAAATTGTTTGCATTGTTTCAACAACTTCTTGCTTTGCTCCACGTGGCTGTGATGACATCGAGGGCTTAGCGGTTCTCGCAAAGAAACATAACATTCCTCATGTGATCAATAACGCTTATGGGTTACAAACAACATTCTTAACACATCAAATTGAGCAAGGAATAAAAGAGGGCAATGTTGATATCTTTGTTCAGTCGACTGATAAGAATTTATTAGTTCCAGTAGGGGGTGCAATCATTGCTGGTCCACACAAAAAACTAATCGATGACATTGCCAAACACTATGCTGGTCGAGGGTCGTCATCACAAACTCTTGACGTATTTATGACGATTCTCAGTTTAGGTCGTGATGGATATATGAAACTTGTTCGGGATCGAAAGGAAAACTTTAATTATTTAAAAGAAAGGTTTGAAATTTTAGCAGAGAAGCACAAGGAAAATATTTTAAATACTAAACGTAATCCAATATCAATTGCAATGACATTGAAGAATTTTGATGAAAATAATGTTTCAATGATTGGTTCAATGCTTTTTACTCGAGGTGTTAGTGGTTGTCGTGTGATTACAACAAAAGATGACAAAGCAATTGATGGTTACTTGTTTCAAGGTTGGGGAAGTCATGTCACAGATTTAATTAACAACACACCATACATAACAGCCGCAGCAAGTATCGGCATTACAAAGATCGACATTGATGCATTCATCGATAAACTCGATAAAGTTCTTCTTAAAGTTAGAAACAATAAAGAGAGTTGATGATCTTTATTTGAACGCTTTTTTTATTTTCTAAAATGAAGTTTTTTTTATGATCACTGGCGCTGACGATCCCACATCCGCTCCCGAACTCCACTTTTAGTCTGTCGCGATTGCGTGAAAACAATAGAAAAAAACCAAAATAAAGAAGAATATGCGACAATCATGAAGTTTAATTTTTTTCTGGGTTGACAAACATCAATCGTTCAGTTGAAAAGCGTTTCGAACCATTTGATTGTGCTTTCGAAATCTGTGTTAGATTCTCTTTCTTTTGATTCAGTTTCGGGTTTGTGACACGAAGCATTGTACATGCGATTTAACTTGTAAACATCATTCAGAGAAAATTTATCGCGTTGTCCTAATTGTGTAACATTTCGCAATGGAATGATTGTGTCGTTGCCATTTTTTGAAAATGCTTTTCTACTGTAATGCATGATTGATTCGTAGTCGTAGGAAGTTCCGTAATCGGTGACGATACTTTTGTTGTATTTTTTAAAGTTTGATTCATGACCATCCAAGATGTTCTCCCAAACAATCTCAATGTAATCGTCACGATTTGATGAACTGTGTTGATGGGCAAAACCAGCTGCGTGCAGAAATTCGTGAATCACTGTCCCTTTCTTAACACATTTCGGCGAATTCACATTAAGTTGTTGCCCACCTTCATTCTGCATTCCCACAGATGACCAGCAACCTTCACGATTTCCTGTCACAACAACC
The DNA here is from genome assembly GCA_900005825.1 of Clunio marinus. Classification (NCBI taxonomy): domain Eukaryota; kingdom Metazoa; phylum Arthropoda; class Insecta; order Diptera; family Chironomidae; genus Clunio; species Clunio marinus. The sequence continues at coordinate 28,189 of CVRI01000049.1, forward strand.
CAATTTTCATCTTTCGAATTGTACGGTTTAAACCGAAGACAGGTTTTTTCATGATATTCGAGCATTGCTGACATGATCACCAACAACTCGTCGTCACTAAAATGATCTTCTTCGATATAGAAAGGAATTGTCGCATTGGGCCATCGTAACGTTTCATTAAGTATTCCATTTCTTATTTCATTGCTGTAAGTCATTATGTCACCTTCATAAAGGCCGCTTTTCTCCCAAATAAATCCTTCATCGTCATCATTATATTGAACATAATTACTGAAATCTTTAACACCAAAAACTTTTAAGAATGAAATTAATTTAATTTAACTACACTCACACTCATTGCCATGTGAATTAAATGCATCTGGATTAATTCCATACTTGACTTGTGGTGGAACAATTTGAAGTCCAGAAATTAATTTACTTCCAAAGATATTTACAAAATTGCTTGCTATTAGTAGAAGGCAAGTTAACATTTTATATTTCTTTGAACTGTTTAAATTTTGAGCGAATCAATTTATAAGACATTCGTGAATTCTTATCATCATTGTATGCAATTATTATTCCCTGCGTGTACTTAGCACTGTTTGTAGATAAAAATCCACAGCGAAATGTCAGCAGCTGTCCCGTATCAGAACAATTCGTATTCAATTCAAAACACATGTCTGAAAACATTAAATGCTTCCTTTTTTTGGCAACAAACTGATTCTTTACGCGCTACATAAGCCCTCAGAGAAATTAAGTTCTTTTTTTACTTTATTTAATTCATTCACTTCGCGCTGTTAACGAATTACGAAAAGCAGTCCACGCGACACAAATAAAAGAGATCGCCTTTCGGTCCCTCGATGTATCATTAAGTATTGAAATTTATTATTATGCCAAGACCGAAAGTCTACAGCTGCCCCAATTTTTTTTTGTTCTCGTTGTCTTCCTTTTTTATTGTGAGGCACGAATGAGACGATGAAAAAAATACTTTTTATGATTGCGATCGACTAAATATTATACATACACCTGGAGATGTTCATTGTGAGTTTCTTAAGGCTTAAGATTTTAAAAAGAAATTACTGACAAGTCATATGCAAAAGATCATCACATTCAAATCAAAAACCGCAACGATTCATCCAAGCTTGATAAATGAAGTTTTGATTACACAAATGACATGGAAGAAAATTCCATTGCGTAATGATTCATTAATGTTTCGCTTCAAAGCCACCCCGACACCAAATTGGATCATCAATTTTAATTTTTTTCTAAGCAATGATGAATCGGATGGAATGTAAAAATAAAAAGGGATTCGTAGAATGCATCCAGGAAAGGTGTCGAGAGTAGGTAAGATTTCTGATCCCAAGCAGATGACATACGAACATAAAGAATGTGGAAATCGATGAATGATGAGTTTGAAATTGTTCATGTTATTGTTTAAGGATAATCGATGGATGCAACTTCTCGAAGCATTTATTTTCTCAGTGAAGTTTTGTCACGTGGATTCAGCATGTCACGTCATGATTGTTTGCTTACCCTTCGATATCCCTTGTCGCAGATCGTATCGCTATTTTACCATATTTACTTTAAAGATCAAAGACTAGTGTTAAGAGGAATTAAATGAAGTTATAGCGTTTATTTCTTAAAGGACATGAATAGAATAATCGTCATGATCTGATGACTTTCTTTTCCTTACCAGCAGAAGTTAATTATTTAGAAAAATTTGTTATTGTTGCACATTAATGACACACTCTGCTTAACATTCCTTCATTTTATTTATTTAATGATCGTAACTTATTATTTTAAATGTAATCTTGAATATGTAATAAGAAAAATTTAGTTTTGTTAATTGTAAATGAAACCATGTTGGTTCTCAAACCTTTTTAAACTTTACGAAAGATTCCCAAACGTTTTGATATCCTTTTCTCATCAAAGTGAGAGCAAATCTTTTTTGTTCTAGTGAATAAAAATCTATAAAGTGATATTTAGATTGTAAAAACGTATTTTTTAATGCTTCAAGGCTTAGAGGCTTCTTTTTAAGGATAAATAAAATATTTAATGTCTCGTTTGAAAGACAACGAATTCCTATGATCTAACGGATTCTTTCTGTTCATTGTTTATTCACGAACATCCTTTTCTCTTTCTTAAATAACCACTAGACTTAAAATACTCATAAAATCTCATTTATGAAAGGCAAACAATCTCCAAAATTAAATATTTTGTACAAACATCCTCCAGAAACGAGGCGATTTCTATCGTCAGAAGCAAATTTCAAAACTCCAATTTCATAAAGATTTTCAGGGTTCTATTGTGTCGCTTTACTCCAGGTGTTTTACTTATGTTTGTACCTTAAACTGATTTTTTTCTCTCCTTCTTTTTATTTTTTGTAGCATTCTTTTGTTCGTTAAGGATTTTCTTATTTTTTTTCGCAACCAAAGTGGTGCGTTCATTCCATATGTGCTCCGAATAATCTTCTGCTTCGACAATAGGAAATAATAAATTTACTCATGACTGACTCTACATGAGGCTTCTGAAACAACACACTTGAAACCGTGGCATCGGTTGTTTGATGGATGGAGAAGATTTATTTAAACATGTTTTAGCGTGTCTTTGAAGAATGTTTTTCTATCGCGTAAGCGACTACCTGAACACGAGTTTTCAGTTGTACAATATAAATATATCTCCTAACTCCCCTAAATAGCTTCCTTCTTTTTACAGATTTGCACGTCTGTTTGAAAAATTGCAGGCCATTTTTCAGCCACACAAATTTGCCGGAAAGGAAGGAAAACACCGCCAAATACTATTTCATTTCATGACTCCATTGTGTCTAAGGTGACAACTCTCTGAGGGATTGCAAATATCTAAATGCGCAATAAAAATTTCAAGCATAATCGATTTTTTCTTTACTCTCTTAGCCAAATGATGATTCATCGTAATGAAAATGTAACAGAGGGGAAATTTGCGATTCCGAATAGCTTGTTGAATGACGTAATTTTCCATTGAAAAATAAAACATTTTCCAACCCTACATGTAAGTAAGAAAATTTTAGTTTCAATCATTGATGTATAATTTCAATTTCCCGTTGAAGATTTTCATCATATTTCGAAGTGTTTCTTTATATTTTATGTCTTTAGCATGAAAATTTTTCCAAGGGTTGGATTAATGTTGCCAACATTTATGATAGATAAATGCGGAACTAAATTCTCGTTGAAATCAACGTTAACCATGATCTTAACTATTATAGAACAACACCATAAATACCATGAAGGTTTAAATTTCAAACTTTCTGAATAGTAAATTAAATAAAAGCGATTCCTTTATGCTAATTCACCCTAACTTATCCCATTTGTTGAACTTCCAATGAATTTTCAAGGACACCTTTTTCCTTCTTCTAAACATTCATTTTTTGGTTGTTGTACTTGGGACATTATGGCATCATAAAACTAAATACTGTAACACTGGAGGGTTTAGGATGATTGAAAATTTACCATGCACATTCCTATTTTTATTTGAATATGGTGAAGTTAAACGATTGTTTCATGAACATTTTTGTCAGCGTGAAAGCTTTCAATAAATTCAGAATAATGGGGAAGTAAACAAATATCAACATGAAAATAATTGTCTTCAACTTTATCGAATACTTCACAAATAATTATGAAAGTTGAATTAGAATTTTATTAAAATTTTGATATTTTTGAAGTTATAAGGGAAGTTAAAGACCAGAAAGTTCAACTTGAAGCCCATTAGATTGCTCGAAATTTACACAGAACAAATATTCATGCATTATATTCACATAAGGGTCGACTTTTAAAAATCTCCAATAAATCATTTATGTTTAACATCTCGCTGTTGAATAAAACTTTAATGAAAGTAAAGCCGTAAAAGCATTAAATAAATATCACATCCTTTTCTATTCTGTTTGTTCACGTCGATTTATAACGCGAAACGACAAGAAATTAAGAACATAAAAACCTTTTGCACAAAGTCGCTCAAAACAATTAAAATCCAGAAAAATCCATAAATTTTATCGCTAAACAAAGACGAGAAATTTATTTACGAGCGATCTATTGTTATGAATGTTCTTCTTTTATTTTTAGTTAAACTAAGTAGATATACGATTTCGATAAAAGTAGCTTCTTATTGCCCTTTGCTGAAAAGTAAAAAGAATAAAAGTGATCGTCAGTTTCCAGTTCAGTTGTAAACGAGCCGTGACAAAATTTTCAACCTTATATCATTCAACTTACAAACAGAAGTTGTAAAAAAGTCTTTAAAGAAAATCGTAATTCGAAGCGAAACCAAAACGCGTTTCTTGACAAAAGGAGAAGAAATTGGATGGAAATTATGAATGGAAGACGACGTAAAAAAGTTTTTTTTTATGAATTTGAAGATATTAATAAATAAGAAAATTAACCGAGATAAATCAGTTTGATTCATTAGCGTGAGGATTCATGCTTATGATGGGGATATTCCTGTCACTTCTCCTTTTACGACCTTAAATGAATTTCTGTCAACCCCGGCTTTTTGTCATTGTTAGCGAGAAATTTATGATGAATTAAATTAATTGCTGATTTGTTTGTACTTAACAATCGTAAGATCAGCGGTGAATTCCTTGAATTTATTAAACTAGAAAATCTTGATTAAACAACCAATAAAAGAATGTTTGAGATAAAATATTTATTTTCATATGTCTTGTTGATCATTCGTCTTCTAAATTTTACAACTTCTTGCGAAAAAAAGTCTTCATGGTGAAATCGAAGGTTTTGTTCTTTTAAAAGAAGTTAACTTTACAACTTCTGAAATAATAAAAATTTGAAATTCAACCCTTTTCAACCCTCTCTAAAAGAAATCTACTTACGAATGGCTTCATAACTTTCACTTTAGTGATAGATATTGACGTGTTAAAATATAAAAATTCATTACACGACTTTAAAAAAACTTGCATAATTTGTTTTTACGATTATTACTCTGAGAAATAATTTTATTGTTATGAGTCTTATGAGACTTATGACAACGATTTTGTTAAAGAATATTCTTAACGATCAGACTTAGGACCTTTGGCTGATGAGGAAAAAATTGAATTCTTGTGATTTTTTATTTTAATATTTTATTGGCAGTTACTAAATGTTATTTGTTCAATCAGTTTAGTGACGAGTGAATTAAAATTGATACACAATAAAACTTTTAAAGGAATGTAAATCATCGGGTAAAAATTTCATTCATAACCAGAAACCGATAATCGGCATTATCGAGAATTTTTTAAGTTTCACATGTTCAAAGAACTCATCACGTTAACTACATAGCTTTGGGCAGAGATGTACAACAGTTAAACGATTAATGAACCAACATTTCAGCGAAGGCTTTAAGTACTTATTTGTAGCACGTCATCGAGGTTACAAAGAAAAATCAATTAAAATTATTTATTGTTTATTAATTGCTCCCGACATCGTGTTTAATTGGAGGAGTTTTTAAAACAAAACGTATTTGTCAATAAAAGTCTCTTTTTTCTCTTTGAGTTTTAATAGATTCGAAGTCATTAAATGAAGGTGGGTTTAAAAAGCAAGCAATAAATCTTCGCTACAAATCGAAATCAATGAACGGTGCAGTTATAAACATAACACATGCAATGCGAGAAAATGAATTCACAAGCCTGATGATGGTGAGAATAAATCTTTTTTGGGCTATTTTATGTTATTAAAATTGCTTATGTTGAATCAAGTTATGTTTATTAATGATTTAATGTTGATTAAGTATGCACATAGAGATTCATGATCATTAAAAAGATTACAAAGCAACACCAATAATGATTAGTAAAGCTCATTTGCAGTCTTTAAAATGTTTTACAACACTTTATTAAAAGAAGAATAATCAAAGTTTGAGCTTAAGGCGGTTTCGAAGATCAGATATTCAGTGTTACATTTACACAGATATTTATACCGTTGCTATTGTCAGTTAAATACTGGGTTCAATCAAATTGATTTCAAATAACTTTTTTACAAAATTTAATATGAAAATCTCAATGACCAATTAGACTTTTAATATTTTCTTATTTTAGTATCGTTGACAACCTCTCTAGATCAATCGCTTGTTCATATTTATTCTTGTGTTTAATACCTTCATGCCCATCTCTTTAATAAGCATAACAATAGAATGATGAAAATTAATTTATTACGCCAGATTTTCTCTTCAATATTTCAAGTTCAAAATTGTCTCCTCGTTGCGATTTAAACGAGTTACACTTGAAACTTTTGTTTGTGAATTTTTTTTTCATGTTTATTTTGATTATTTTTCATTGTGAAAATAACAAACGAATCCTGCAGGGAGAACAAGAGATTTGATGAAAAGAAAATAAATTAGATTTCTGTTCATAAGCGACACAACCCAACGTTTCATTACTATCCGCGCATTAAAAGAATAATTTTTGCAAAAAGAAATTTGAATATCAAAAGACGAATATTTATGATTCAGAAGAGTGAAATAAGAAATGACAGAAGAATAAAAAAGGGTTAAACTGATTAAAAACATATTAATGTCCACTGTAAAGGTTATTGTTGAATGTCCTAATAGAAATTTCTTTCGCTTGATGAAATTGTATTCGAAAGGGTAATAAAAGTCCCGACTTAGCGTTATTTATCAAAATAAAAACTTAAAATCAGCAAGAAAAAAGGTTTTTGCAAGATTCTCTCACATTACGGATTATTTAACAATCATAAAGAGTTAAAATTTCTGCCACATAAACAGTCAAAATTATTAATTGCTTAATCCAATTCTATTGTTGCTAGGGTTATAAACTTGTAGATATTTAAATTATTTTTTTAAGTTTATTTAACAAATGCGTTCAAAATTTTCTTCTTAAACCTTATAGTGTTGATGTTCAACATTACCAATGTGATCGTTCATCCAACCATTCAAATCATATCCTGGATACAATTTTTAATAAAACAATTTACAATATTCTTCTAAAAATATTCAACCCTTTCTTAACTAACCATCTAACTTCATGAACTAGAAAAATAAAATAATTTTTTACGTCGTTACATCGTTAGTAGAATAAAAGAAGCATCGGAATTTTCTTACTAGAATTCACTGAGTTTGCGATATTAAAAAGAGATTAAAATTTATAGCTGTTTCAAGTTACACTTTTTGAATCTTTTGTTTGTAACGAACCCTTTCAATAGCGTTTCCCTTCTATTCAAGAATCTGAGAAGGGTGGCGGTTTCATTCCAGCCCAGTTCTTATGAGTTAGTTGTATGATTTAAAGAGATGAATCTTTAAGTTTAGTTAGATTCTACCGTGAGAATAACACGAAACAACAAGATCATGTTTGGAATATCAGAATGCATGCAATGAGAGGTGGTTTGTTGTGTCCAAACATTTATGAATGCAAGAAATAAACAAGAAATAATTTCTCAACAGAAGCAGAACTGTTTTTCGGTATGAGTCAAAGTGATTGGAAGTTGCTGAGTTTGATTTCTCATTGGAGAAAATTAAATAAATATAAAATATGTAAATGAGTTTTCAGACTATTAAAAAGTTATTTTTCTTTGTTTACTTCCGAACGATTATGTTTAATGCTTAAAGCTTAAATTGTCATTAATGCTTAATTTTATTATTAATTTAAGAAAAATATTATAGAAAATACTGAGGATGGATTAGCATAAATAAATCCGAAACTAGTCGGTAGAAAGGAGTCAAAGAAAAATTGCTTTTTTATAGTCTGAAATGTCATTTAAAGTTTTAACAAACATAAGACGTAAATTCGCGTATTAAGTTCATTAAAAATAATTAGTGAAATTATTGTCATAACTTTATTCTACGGAATTTTTAAAGTCAAAATGATTATCAGACTAGTTGGACTTCAATGTTAGCAACATTCTTTAAGATGAGATCATAAGAAAAATGAAAGATTTCTTACAATTGCATAAGACATTAATTCAAACGTTTCTTGAAGCAATTTCTCGATTACTAGAAGTGCAAGTGCAGTTGTGCTTCTTCGAATTCTTTTGCAATTCTTGTCATCGGGAGTCATGCTTTGATAGGTCACATAGGAGTTGAACTATTCTTGATGTTATCATTAAAAAGATATGATTTCTAATCGGTAAAACTTCAATAAATATAATTGAACACTTAAAACGATAACAGAGAAAATGCTTAGGGCTACGGGAGATCGTCCCAAAAGATCAAATCCAAATAATAAAAAACAAAACTTCTTCAAGGCATGCAATTAAGGGACATCAAAGCAGATTCGGAATCACTTTAATTTATTCACGAATAACAGAAGAAATGATTGAGAAAAGATGAAATGAATTGTGAAATTGGAGAAGTCTAAACTTTTAACATAATACATAGATGATTATAATGTTTGCCTGAAACGATAATTATAGTAAGATCAGATAAAACTCTAACGTCGGTTCACTGCTTTCCATCTTTTTTCTCTGCTCTTGTTATTTCTAAATATTTGAATTCTAGTTCATTGCTTGAAAAAGAGATACTTGAAGTTGGAAAAGTTCAGGATTCATAATTATGTTAAACTTATTAAAGGATATGCTATTTGATTTGTATTATCTACTGTTAATATTATTATAAAATAGGGGAAGACAAAACGTTTTTGTCGATAGAAAAGCTAAGAAAGTAAGAAGCGATTTCCTTTAAGAAATTATTCGCTGCTGTTTTTCACATCCCTTCGCTTTAATTTTCAACTTAGGAAACACTTTTGAATGTTAATCATATTCAATTCAACGTATGCAGACTTCTTTCATGATTTCTCATCATATATAATTTATATTTATGCGGACAAGCACAAGATGAACAGGAAACGTATGAAGGCCTTTACCATTTAACAAACTTCCATTGAAATCTAGCGAGTAAATAATAATTAAACGGTATTGTTTTGTTATTTGATATCAGAATAATAGAAATCTGGATCTTCAAGAGCTACTTTTTTGTTGCTTCTCTTGTATGTATATTTGTTGTTCTCACACGGAACTTTACCTTTTTCTCTGTCTGACATGACGTGATATTTGAGGTTCCTTTTCCATCATTGATTGAAGTCTTTTGTTGTGAATCAACGTGCTTGTGATGGATTTCTTATTTCTTTCTTTTTTTGTTGAGAATTTATTTCGGGGACAAATTTTCCAGCCTCTTTCCTGGCTTTTAATTTTTTAGCTATTCTATTCATGTCGAGTAATGTATCACAGCATAAATGAAGCATAATCACCAAAAATTGTTCATGCTTTCATATACAACTACTAAGATTCAATTTCTCATCATCTTAGAGATTAATTTCTCATTGTTATTTCACTAAACTCAATTTAATCCTTTTCTGCCCATTTTCTACTCGAGCTGAAGATTTTCCATCCGACTTAGCAGACAAATTTTCATCTTACTTTGCTTGTGAAACATAAAAGAGAAAGATAAAAAATTGGCACAAGAAAAAAAGAAACGAAATCTACTTTTGGATTCCTTTTTGTTAAATATTTTAATTTTCATCTTCTTTTGAGTGAATTTCTTTCCCTTTAACTTTTTTTTTCTCAGAAATTCTTTTTACGTTTTCCTTTGTTCATTTTTGCCTAAAACTAGAGATTTATTATTTCCCTAAAACCGGTTTAGAACATTTCTTGTTTGTTCCATTTTATTCTTCAAACGTTTCTTTTTGCGATGCTGTAAATGCAATTGTTTCGGATAATTAATTTAGAATTAATCATCAATTTGTGATGGTATTAATAGGAATACATTTAACTTAGAAATTGTCAATAAAATTTAATAACTTTGGACTTAAATGCATACTTAGATACGTGGAAATCTAATGCGTATTTATGTTAAGAAATGATTTTATGTTTAGTTAACATTGTGCTACTTTCCTAACGATGTTCTGACAGCTTAAAGAGAAATTGCTAAGGTGATGTTTCTATGCATCTAGAGCTCAAACTTCAATATAAAATTTAATTAGATATTTCCTGTAAGACTATAAACCCTCATCAATGTACTACGCTTGTGCCAATGCCAAGTATTTTGTGCTTCGCTTCATTTAAGTATGATTTCATCTGGATCGAATTGGTTAATGTGTCGATTAACAGCTGAACGTTGTTTTTCCTTCTAATAACGTTTCCTAAAGCAGATCCTGGCACGTTTTCCTATCAGATCCTTCTTATTACCATCAGTTTTGTAATTTCTGTTTCCATTGTTTAAAAAACTTTTCATTTTATCATCATTCTTCCCGCAGCACACAAATAAGTTTGTAAACATTTGAAAAGTTTCACTTATTAATCTCACCTGCTCGTTGTTGTACAAGAATTTAATAACGATATAAACAAAATTTCGTGTATTTTTATATCATTCTAACGATAAAGTTATGATGGATTCATCATTTCGAAAATTTATTCATTTGATCAGCTCATTTCGTGTTTCACATCTAGTGGAGCCGGAAGGATCCCGCATTATTCAATGTCCAATCATTTCTTCAATTTATTTCTTCGCTAGACATCTGCTTTTGTTTTGAAAATTTATTTTCTTAAAAAGAAATTGAGATTTCAAAGACGTTCGCAGAACATACATTATAACTTCCTTTTATAATAATTTCTTCATTTAAAATTTTTATCTGACATAAATGTTGGTTAAGCTTTTATTGAAGTTTTCTTTATTTAAGGTTGGATACATTGCAAAACGCCATTAAAGACTTTTTAATAATATGTTTTTATGTAATTTTGTAGAAGAAATTTCTCTGACGCAATCTATTAGACAAATGTCAATGTTTAAAAATACTAACAGATATAAAATTATAATTGTTATTAAGTTTATTGTAAATTTATGTAATCAAAATCGTTCTCGAATGTTGTCCATAGGCGTTGTTTGTTTATTATTGATGAAGTCAATCAGGACTCACATAAAAACAGAATATGAATTAATACATTAATTGCAGATGTATGAACATAAATAATCTTCAGCATGGTGAGCTATTATAAAACGATATAAAGATATCAAGTAAAGAAAGAGTTTTATCGGACATTAAATGGCTCGTGCATGACTTTAATTTATCTGTGAATAAACTTAATTAGTAAAAAACGGAATGTTGAGATTAAAACTCGGCAGCTCAAAGGTAGATAAACATCAAAATGTTAGATGAATGTTGATAGCATGATGAAGTGCTAATTATTAATGCGTTTTAAAGTTAACAGATGAAATAAATATTCTGGCAATGCCATATGCAGTTAAGACTTTCGATAATCGTTAAACGTTTAATAATTAAAATTTGAAACGTCTGATTAATTTGTTTGTGAAGAATTTTTCTCTTTTTTTTGGCCAACATGTTTTGAAAGAATCATAAATAAAGTAAAAAAACCATCACGACAGGTGATCCCGTTCACTCTCAGGGTCATTTGTCCAATGCTTAATTTTATTAGTCAAATAATTTTTTTCTTCTTATGAGAGAGAGAAAAGTAATTTTTATATTTTACTTTACGACTTGCCACTAAGAATATTGAATATTCAAGACGTTTTCATGAAGAGAATATTCGTCGATTTTATGATGCACTTTTGAGTGTAATTTCGACGAAGTTTTATTACGGCAATTGACTTTCTAATGGTCCAGTTTTGACTCCTTCTGAGAAAGGCAAGCAAATGGTTTACTTTGGATTGCTTTATGAGCTCAAATAATTGTAAGAAAATTAAAAAATTGTTTAAATTTGCATTTTATCGCTTCAAGAAATTTCATTTTACGATCGACGTTGTTCAGCAGACTTCCAAGAAATATGAAGATTCACTTTTGACCACCATCTTCTTACTTTCTTTCTTTCTTTGCATTCAAAATTTGCAAAATTCTTTTAAAAGCAGATGATTTACTTCTTTGCATTTACAATTTACACCTGCAAATGCAGTTTTGCTTAAACATTTAAAGATTCTTTATGCAGATTTTCTTTCGTTTCGGCGTTTGAAAGAATTGCAAATGGTCAGTTAAGGAATGTGACAATATTGATCAGGTAGATGAAATTTCTTCACATAAATGAAAGCAAATCTTCATAGATTTCAATCATAAGCAGTTTCTACAGAATTAAAAGCTAAAATCTTTATTATTGTCTTGAAATTACCAAATTTCTCTCGAAATCTTTTCTATCACTTAAGAAAAAAATATTTCAAGTAAGAAGAAATCGACGATGAGTAACAGCAAGCGGAAACATGAAGAAAACATGCAAAGCAGCAAGAATTGCTTTCCCATTGTGTGTGAAATGAAAGTCTTGACCGTGAAAATTCCGTTAAAAGTCGTCACATTACTAAGCTCTACCACGTGCTGATCTATTCAAAGGCCCGTCGCATTCTATTGTTTGACTCTTTATGATGCTGGAAAGAAAAAATTTATGATTTTGATTGAAACTCTGAATGCTCTTTTCACCGTTCTTTGTTACTATTGTGTAAGTTCTTAGCGATGATTTATTATTTGATCACTGATTAAAGTCAAAGTTGATTAGTTTGTCGATTCATTCAACTTTAAGTTGCATTTCGTGATGAGTCAAGACACTGCAACCACAAGCCACCTGTTGCACAAAATACAATCTTTTAAAACAAAATGTGAATTTAATTTCCACAAAACTTTTCCTTCCTTAAAAATAAAAAAGTTCAAACAGTTGGCTCATTCACATTTGGGAATTAATGATTACCTACTTCCATTGCATCCAACTTAAGGATAATTTCTCAGATGTTCAAGGAAATTAAGAAAGAATCTTAAAGTGTTTTCATCCAATCTGTATGATAATGTGAAAGAGGAAGACACAACTCAAAGAGGTCAAATGTTCATCAAAAAAACGAAGCAGTGAAGATGAATGAAGTTGATACAAGAGGATTGATGCAGTTTTTCCTGTTTATATTTTCCTTCTTTTGGCATCATCTACTCCTTATCAATATCTTTCAAAAAATCATCACTAAAAAGCGGATATTCTTATTCAAAAGACGATCAATGTTGAGTTGATGAAAACCCTTTTGAGTTTCTACCAAATTAACGATAATATTTTTATTTCTTTTCATGCTATTTTTTTTGCACTGCTGCGTAAATTTCAAGTTCAACCCTTTCCTTTCCTTTATTTCATTGTGAGATTCATTCGGTTGTTGTTGGTTGCATGTTTGCATGGAAGAATTTTGAAACTTGAAAGGTTTCTTTGAAGCTTAAAATATGCCAGGTGGAAGACGTTGGTTGGATCCATTTGAAGTCTTCACATATCCTGCTTAATCTTAACTGTAATTAAAAATCTCTTATTCATTTCTGATTAATGTCGTTTAGGGTTCGCGAAATGCCAAGTGATGCAGAAAATTGCATTCTTTCTCGAATATTTAATAGAGGAATTATCACACAAGAAATTATTTATTTATTCAGTATTTAAATCAAGAAATGGGGTGATGATTGAATGTCTGTGAACCTAAAGTGGCAATTCTTTTTCCACTTTAAATTTAATCCATGCATAACTGATGCAATTTTGATCTCAATTATGTTGTCAAATGAGATTTTAAATTATTTGTTTAAGAGTGGATGAAATGGAAGCTTCGACGAGTTGTTGCTCGATGACGACAAGCATTTGAATAGTAAAATCTTACGACGAAAAAAACATTCAAATCCTTCTATTAAAAATGATATTTTTTTATGTTGTCCAACTGTCATCTAAATTTTCAGTTGTTGGTATTGTCAAAAGTCGACTTATTGCCTTAGAGAATCAACAAAAAATAAAATAATATTTCCGAGGAAGGAGCAGCTGGCAGTGAAACAACATTCGAAGCGAACCAACTAATAAAAGAAAATAAAATTTTCCTACCTTTTCTCTTTAATGGTGCGTACCTTTATGCTTCGAAGCAGCATATGAACGAAATTATATTTCTTTTATGTTCTTCGACCATGTCTTTATTTATGTTTCTATGGAAATTTTCGGCTTTAGTTTGTGCAAAAATTATTCCAAGCGAAAATTTGCTGCTGCTGATTTCATTTTTTTTTATTTTTCGTAGAATATTTAAGTAGGACTTGAAAAAGCATTAATATAAATACAAACATAGATCAAATGATGTTGATTAAAATGAAATGAAAGAAATGAGATTAAGTTTTGGACAGGAAATTGGGTGGACAATGATGAACTGAGACTCATAAATTGTGTCTTGTGAATTCAGATGCAACCAGCTCACCTAATGCTCTAGAAAAAAGTAACCGAAGCTGATCAACTTCTTTTTCTTCCCCTTCTATAGACCGACGCAAACATTTCCCATCGGTTACCCAAGCCGAAACCGGTTTCAAATTTTGCTCATTTACTCTTTGCGTCTGCTGCTTGGCTTTTTGGCTGAAAGAATGTACTTTTGTGTGTTTGTTGTCGGTCGCTGTATCACCTTTTTGTTGAAATTGGCAAAAGCAATGAATTGACTGAATAAATGATGGAAAACCTTTTTCTTTGATTTACACATGAATCTGATAAGTTTGAATACACAATTTGGGTTGGAAGTTTCACTTCCTTAATCACATAAAATCAAGTTTTTAATGTTGATTCAATCGTAAACTGATCACCTTTTCTGGGATATTAAAATAAATGTGTAGATATTAAAATGGGAAGCAAAAATTTAACATCATTTGATGTTCGTCTCATTCACCTTTAATAAAGGTGAAAATTTCTCCAACTGGTTGACTACAAAAATTGCACATTTCATGCTCGAATAAATGAATGAAATTATTTTACCAAATATTACGTTGCACAATTCATCATCGTAAGTCATAATCATGCGATTTTTAGCTTTCAATTCATGTCAAAAAAACTACATCTGCTCCATGAAAAATTCCTTTTGTTTCGGAAACTTTTACCAAGAAAGGAGTTTCATACGATTGTGTCATGATCAGATGATTTGTTCTTCCTGCTTGCCTGCTTGCCATTGAATTTTATAATTTCAATGCCATTAAAATTGAAATTTGTTTTTAATTTCTTCATACAAGAGAAATTTCGCCAATTTCCATCTGCTGATGCTAATAAATGTTGAATGTTGACGAAGATTAAGCGGTCAGTTAATTTTTTTAGTTTTATATCATCAGATGTAACCGACGAAGAAATTATTTAACAAGAAAAGAGAAAAATGTATAACGAAATGATACCAACAATTTAAATTCAGAAAACCTTCAAACATCTGCTAAAAATATGAAACGGAAAACAATTCGCAATGTCGTAAAATTCAAGCATTAAACGAATAGTTATCAAGATCAAGAATTTTAGCATAAAAATGTTTTCGAAGAAATATGATTTTATCATCAAAGCAAACCTCACATTTCATAATCATTGGAGTTGGCAAATTAATGTTGTTTTCTGTTTTCACCTGCAAAGATTTTTCATCGTTATCGTTAATTGATATTTTTGACATTCTTTGTGTTAATGCTAAAATTTCTTACATCGCGATTACCAATAAATAAGAGAAAAACTCTTGAATATGAAAGAAAAAAACTAATGCTTTAAACTGCAGCATTGAACATCATAAAAACGTGCTCACGAAGATGCTAAAATATCCCAAAAATGAAAATAATTAAAAACCAGGTAAGAAAAAAGGTTCTTCTATTGACAGAGAAAAGATTATGTAGCAGTAGAATACACAAGAAATAAGCATTAAGCAACATATGAATTGTGCCTTGTTCCCCTGACGAAATATTGAACACTCGCAAAAAATAAGAACACAAAAGCGAGAACAGATTACGAAAGAGAATAAGCAAGAAAAAAGGGGAAACCATTTATTATGAAAATAAATTTTCAAGTCAGTCAATGTCGGTCTGTACAGTTGAACATGTTGCGACTCATAAAATTTTATGGAACAAATTAATTTTGTTACCAAAATAAGATTTAATTTAATTTAATTTTATGAAATGAAAATTTTCAACTTTTCCGACTTGTTATTTCCTGCAACTCAATACAAACACACGATATGTTTTATAAGAAAAAGAATAAACGCTTTTGGTGTTGTTACATTCAATTCTTCTCACAGGTCATCCGTCTCTCCCCACTTCTCTCAGCGTAGAGTCGCATTTTGTTGTTGTAGCCTCTTTTTCCAACTGATCATTTTATTTTACAGAAAAAAGAGTTTTTTAGTTACATTCATTCAATCACTCGAAAAGCGTGGTTGTGATCGGTTGGTAAATAACCGTTGTCGTGTCGCTCTCGATCAGAGCGTCAAAGAAGAACATCGAATGTTCCTTTCTTTCATTAGTTGTGCTTCGTGGAAAAATATGAGATTGTTACCGTGATGTGATAAGGAAATATATAAAAATCGACATTTTAGTGAAATTATGAAGTGACAACGTAGAAAAAAATAAAAGAAATATGAACAAACGCATGTGATTCAGAGATATTTTTCGCTCTCAACGACGTCGTCATCAGCGGCGCTTTAGTTGATAAACTTTTGTGCAAAACGTGAACAAGAAGAGAGAAAAGTAACTTTGCGATGTCGTAGAATGAATTAAATTGAATTATCCAAGCATACATAAGGAGATGAAAAATGAATTGATCCCCGAGCGCTGAATAATGTGAAGTTGTTGTGAGTTTAGGTTTCTTACGAAATTGCGCCAATTTATGCATTTTAAACTGACCAAGCGGCTGAGACGAAAATAAATCGAAGTCATGAAGCTTTGGATTTCCCAATGAAACTCTGTTTTATTTTTTTTTCATGGTGAGTATTAAGTTGAAAGTGATACAAGTGATGATTTTCTACATAAAAAAAATAAATGATATAACAAAGATCGAGGCGTGTGCTTAAGATTTCTTTTAATAATTATAATTGGTAAAAGAAATTGCGTGAAAATAGAACAATTTAGATAATTTTGAAATGAAATGAGGTTGAAAGAAGAGAATCATGGAAAAGTTAGAATTTTTTTTATTTCATACTGATGAATGCTTTTTGATGGACGTGTTGGAAAAACATAAAAAATTAGCATAAAATTGCCTTCTTGTGGTTTTATTTTATATTTTTTTCGGTTCTTCATTCTTCATAAAAGAATTTCTGACGGCAGATCTGAAAAATGATTCTCAGAAACTTCATTTGGAGAAAATTATATGGCACGTTATATTCTAATTTCCATTAAAAATTCCGGCAAAAATAGGGGAAAAGATGAAAATAATGGTTCAGAGATTATCAAACTTTTTTCGTAATGAGATGAAAAGTTTGAGAATCATTTGTTGATATTCGTGTCTTTTTTGCATTCCTCTGAGATTCTAATAAAATCGTGTCTCTTGAGCTCATAATATTAATGATATATCAAGATATTACATAAATGAAAATCGTCTTTGGTTCGTGGTTTAAATATTTTTTGTTCTCATCTTAATTCTAACGTTTTCATGGGCTCGATATCGTGCTTGCTTATTTATTTACTTTTTTTTCGTGAATGCCATTTAATAAATGAAATGAACCGTTAAACATTTCGAAGCTTCTTATTTTCGTTTGTCTTCTTATTGTGTTTATTTTGTGCCTCGCTTTGATATGAAACAGTTTTGTTGCTGAGTCTTGATTTACGGCTCCGTTGTCGCATCTTGAATTTAGTAATGCTTTTGTGATTAAAATTTACATTAATAGCGCTAAATTCTTCTATTCGACAACAAACATCGGAAACGGCTTTTTTAATACTCTACTTGGCCACGTAGAATTGTTCTGGTGACTAATTTCTTGTGATTCACATTCTAAAATAAAACAAAAAAAAAGTAAACGCAAATGCTCTGTTTCGACATGTTCACCGAATGCTCTCAAAGTTTGAAGAAAAATACGGAAAGAAGCCAAACGACGACATATGCTTCGAAAACATATAAAATTTAATAAGAAAAAATAATAATTACGAATGATGATAACAAATCGTTATATTGAGAAAGAAAATACAAAAAAAAGGCTCCAGGAAGAGACGTGAAATTAAAGCTTAAGACGACATCGGTTGCCATCTGCTACTTGCTGCCTTTTATGTTAGTCTCATGCATCATGCACAACAAGTTAAAGTTTAAATGGAAAATAATGTGAAGGATCTTAATTATGTACCAATTTGAATTGCCTTTTGATGTCTTGAAAGTTAAAACATTTGACTTGATAGCAGCGTTTAAGAATGTTTGAATTTTCAAGCTCAACAAGTTTATCCTTGAATGTTTTTCATTCAATTCTTAATTTTAAATTCTGATCTTTTATTGACCAATCGTGTAAAATATACATTTAAATGTTCGTATTAATGTTTGAGTAACACATGTTGACAGGAAGCTAACTCAATTTTATATTCGAATCAGTTGAAATCCAAGTGTAAGCGTGATGATTGCAATGAATTATTGAAGCTTAAAAACATACACAAAATGCTACCTAGCAAGAAGTTAAATAAATAACAAAAAATCAACGAATTCAAAAAGCCTGGTGACTGACAAAGCGAGACACATAAAAAACGTTTTTTTTTCTCCAATTCCCCCCATTCAAGTTTACATGAGGAAAACAGTGAAACGACACACCAGAAGATTGAATAAAATTGATTACGTAATGAAGTCGCGTTAAAGTCTTTCTTTATATACTTTTCTTCTTCCACGAATTTCGCTTTATATTTGCGCGAGATTTTTGCGTCATAATATTTTGTCCGGTTACGTCTTTAACTTTCTGATCGGATGTGAGTTTCATGCAAATCTACTCCAAAGCAGGAAAGAATGCGAAACAGTAGGATAAGAAGTTTCGATAGCGAAAACAATAAACCTGTTGATTTGGAGAGATGTCGTTGGACCACAGTGTCGCACGAGGACGGTCATTCAGCTACCTAGCACAAGCTTTTCAGGTTTTATTGTTTTGCTGCCAATTTTGGAAGTTAATTAAAAACTGTTTTTGTTCAACTGTGTCCGTCTCGAGTAAGAATTTTCTTTTCTTATTTTTATTTTCGGCAAGTCGCGAGATTTTAAGATTATGACGATGCATCTTCGGCTTTTTATCATTTCATTGAAACAGCAGAAGAAAACCACGAACAAAGACGACTCGCGAAAGGAGATAAAGATTGAAACTTAAGATTTATTTGATGTTGCGAAGCATAAAGAAAAATGGTTTACGAAATGAGGCCGCGAATGTTGAACAATGATGATAAAATTCGTGGAAAAATATCGATTGGAGTATGGAAGAGAAATTAGAAGAGCGTCGCGTTTTATGGCCGCAAGGCCCACCGAAAATCGAATACCACACAATAAAAATGGCAGCAAAAAAAATTGGCAAGCAAATTGCAAGCATCTTGCTTAAGGCGATTTACAAAACTTTACCGCGCAGGTATCTATTTAGAAAAATAAAAATTTGAAGAGCCATTTTTGAGAAATGAAGCTGATTAAAGTGTTCACGATAATTTTCCTTCTTGCACGTTACGGTATTTCTTCAGACACGATGATGAAACAAAACCCTGGAGGAACAACTTGCCCCCTTAAGTAAAGAAATGACCAAAATCAAATGTTGCGTGTTTCTTTGTAATTTATTCATTTTAACAGAGCAACATGACTTTATTCTTTAAAGAATTTAATTAGAATTTATGCTGATCTTTGCTGACGATTGGATGTCCAAGAATATCCGGAAAAATAGCAGAGCATGAAAAATATTTCAAAGTGGAATAATTTTAATTCTTTTCTTTCTTTATTCACGTTACTTCCATTTTTCATACCTCTAATCAAAAGTCTTAATTTAATAAAAAGTTTTTCAGTGAAAACTTCCGCTAAAATGTTCCATCGTAATTGCTAGCAATGAGATTGTCAAGTCGGTTTTTGATTGGGAAAGTGTAACAGCTGTTTGTATTTATCAATCGATTCAATTGTACCTCAAGGTGTGCTTCTAAACGAGCTCAATCGCTTATCTAAGAGTTGACATTTTTTTCTACTAATTTTAATGTGGTAATAAAAAGGAGTTGCATGTGTTAGCTAACGATAAATTTATGTGTGAAATATTCATCAACGATTGAAATTTAAATTTAGAGAATTATTCAAAAATATTTTTCTTAATTTATCATCAGAACTGAAAAATCATTTCGTTCTATTCTTTCTTCCTTTCATGTCTACATCACCAATAAGTACACACAAACTGTTCTTTCGTAAAATAACTGTACAACATTAACCGAAACCAAACAAACAAATTAAAAGAACTTTTCTGATTCTCTTCTCGCGACGACACACCGAACCGATTCTTCATATGAAACGTAGAGATGAAAATTAACATTTCGTTTGTCGTTTTTCTCTCTTTCTCACAGATCCAACATCGCAACATCTTACCATGACACATCGACTTAACGCGATTTTTCTTCTCCTGTCTTCAACTTCACCGATTCCACTTCATCATCTGATGTCGTTTTTTTGCTTTGACGGGGCACAGCTTTTTTTGGACATTTGTTTGCTTGAACGTCTGGAACGAGACGAGGTGAGTCGATGGATGATCAATTTACTTGTTGAACTCGTGTTCTTAAAATAATGTTGCTGTTGTTGTTGTTATTGCTCGCTGCTGTTCAGTTATAATAATTTCAACAACATCAGTCTGCTTATTGAGAAATTAACGTTCCATGTCCAAAATAAAAGGAAGATTTTTCTCTTTTTTTTCGTTTTGGATTTGCACAATGCATCTTATTAGCATAAAGCAGTTTCATCTGAGTATAAAACGATAATTCATAACTTACATTACCTTAAACGTTCATCGCTATTCTTTTTTGATATTATTTTTTGAGAAAAAGTTATGCAGAATCTTCTGAAAAATAATAAAAACAAGAAACTCGAAACAATTCCGTTAAACTTGACAACGGAATTCCTCGCTGCGATCGCTTTCGAATCGTGTAAAGAAATTCACCGCGGAAACTTAAATTTTGGACACCTTAATTTAATTATGAAGTCTGTTGTAGTTTTCTGCTTTCAAAAAATAATACAAAAAGATGTGAAAAATCAGTTCCATTGAATTATGAGAATTTCGAAAGTAAATATTGATAATTTTTAAATAAAAAATCAATAACTGAGTGATTTAGTTTTGCAAAACTGAAGTCTATAAAGAAAAAAGAAATCAATTTCAACGATTGGCTGCAATCTTCTATCTTGAATAATGTTGAACATAAAACATCGTTGACAGTCGTGCTTAATGTAAATTTCTCATACCTAGTCTAATGTTATAATCAAGTTTCAATCGTCTGGTCGATTTGTTTCCTTATTTATGATACACGACTTACACACGTCACATGTTGTTGATGTGTGACGAGATCAAAAGAATCGTAAAATAGAAGAAAAAAAGAATTTTTACAGACAAAGCATTCGAAATAAAATAAGTCAATAAATCTTGCTTAAACTTATTACAATTATTTTCGATCATCTTGTTCTTCTCCGTGAATTATCTCGGAATAATCTTAAATGAATGGATAGAAAAAGGCAGTTAGAGAGAGAGAAAACGAGCGAAGAAGTAACAACAAAGTCAATTTGAATTCAATTATTTAATTCTATTGAACGGTCGATTTCGATTTGATCGTGCGCGGGACTTTTTCTTCTTCTTTTATTCTCCTTAGTACTTTTGAGGTAATATTTTGATTTTTACCAATCGATTGTAAATGAAGAAGAAAGAAAGAATGAAATGAAGGGCAGAAGCAACAGCAGCAGCAACAGAAAAAAAGTTTCCGTTATTCAAGAACATCGTATAAGAAGCTACGTTGAATTTGAGTTTCAAAGCGTTTGCAAGTTCAAGTTGATGTCATTGGCAGTATTGTCACTGATTTTCAATCGCGCGATTCAACGCTCGTTAATTGCATACACGCTTGGGTTTCTCAAAATAAATAAATAAATAAATAAATAAAAACTCGCATCACGACAATTGCAATGACGTGCTTTTAACAGTCAAAGCGATTGAATGAAAAATGTTTTTAAAAAACAAAGATTCACTGGTGAGACGATGAATTGTTCACAATTAAGCTTGATATCCGTTCTTTAGTCGCCGATTTTTTTTTGTGGACTACGTTGTTGATCGGACGTTATCTTCAAATTACCACGAAAATGAAATCCACACGCCATAATGTGCCTTCCGCCATTTATCACAATTTTTTGCTCGCTTGCTGACCAAAACGCGAGTGTATTAAATTTTAAATGAAACTTAATTTTTATTGCATCAATGGCTCTTGAAACGATTCTTCGATTCTTTAAACAACAAAACAGAAACCCTCGAAATAAAAGAGTTGTATTCGTCTTGGCATCCAACATCGTAAGTAGTAAATGAATGTCATTAAAATCCACCACAAAATATTTATTAATGTTCGAAATTTTACTCGAGACTCTGTTTTTAAACAAAAAATGATGTTTTTCAATTTTCGCGGATGGTTAAAAAGATTTTAACGAAGGAGTTAACAGAGATGACCGCTGGCAACGATATATTCAGTGATCTTAATAACACATTCAGTACGTAGCTGGCTATCATGCTGGTCACAGTTAATGTGGAGTATTACAGACCATAATGAGAATTGTTAAATTATCATCAGCGTCTTGCGGAACTAGATATCGACGTCTTTAATTGGCTGTCGATAAATAACTCTTTTTGGTTTTATACTTTAAGTAAACCTTTATCCCCAGCTTACTTCGAACGCAATTACATATTCCGATTGTCCGTTCGACGCTATTTGATCAAGCTACAACAATAAATCATACTTCTTTACTTGGCTACTTTCTGATCTCAGATCTCATTCAAAACTGTAAGAAACAATTCTTCCTTCCATTTCAAAACAAAATAAGAACGAAAAAAATAAAAAAATACCAAAATAGAAACGAACACAAATCTCACGATGAAAACGAAGTAAATGATGAAGAAGAAGAGAATTTAACTAGCAAGATTATGATTGAAGATTACATTAATTTGATAAGAATGTATTGAATACGCGAAGGAAAGAAAAGATGATGAACTGAAATTCTTTTTAATACTACCAATGGATAGAGTTGGCTTGTGAGTCATTCATGACAGCAAGACGTGAGAATAATTATTCATGATGATAGTTCCGGAAGCTTTAAATCTAATCTTGCGTGGGACTTAATTATCTAAGTATTTAAATTCTGCCAAAATCAAAATTCTCACATTTTTAATTTATTATTGCAAAGAAAGCCAATTATCTAGGTAATCATTCGAGCTTTTCCCGGAACTTGCTTTGAAATATCTTCAACATTTCAGGTTTATCTCCTTGTGCAGTCTTTGGTCGATTACATTTATTAGATGGAATGAATTTGCTACCAGTCATAGATGTTGCTGGTCGATTAACTGTTGATTTTTCACAAGATAGCAAAGTCTGTAAGTTACGCGCTAATTTGTGAGAAGAGGATTAATGGAAGCGATATGATTAATTACTTTTGATTCGCGGACTTTACAGCCACTTGTTGATCGTTTTAAAGCTACTCCACTCATTTGATGAAGATGCTTCTCAATGTTGAATATGCCGCCTAGTTGGCCATAAGGTGTGCTTGATATTTCATTAACAACAGAATCACATGTGCGATTAAAATACTTGGCGTACTTGTGCAACACTTTTGTCTGCCAACTTTTGTCGATTGAAGGGTATTCCTCGATAAACGCTCCGAGAATCCACGGATGCTTTCGGACCTTTTCAATGGAAAGACGGAGATCGCGATTTGGATTCAACATCTTCGAGACTAAATCTTTAAACACTGAAAGAAACATAAAATTAACAACAGCTTAATTTGAGGCTGAATTTATAAATGACGAGATTCGTTTTATGCTTTTATGTGATTATAGCAACTTCAAATGTAACGTCATTCAAGTATCTCGACATATTCTTATCATTAAAATTCAATCAACAACATACGAAAAGATGCTGAGCCCATGAAAATTTGATGCTTCATTGTTTTTACGCCACGTTTTATTTCATCCAAATACAACTCACGACGACGATGAGCGCTAACGGGTTTCTTCGTTCCAATCTCAAACGGCAACCGACCCACAACCATTGCGAACAGAACAACGCCTCTAAAATCAGATTAAAAGTTTTCTTTTTTGCTTTTTCATTTCCAGTAAACAAAGAGAAATTAAAAAAATAAGTAAATTGTGTCTCGCTTACAGAGCCCAGATATCGACCTCGAAGCCGTATGGCAAAGCAGAGTGCAATTCAGGCGCAGCATATTCGGGGCTTCCACAATTCGTTAATAGCATTGATGTTTTCGAGAAACTGTTGCTTAAACCAAAATCAGTTAATTTAACTCTTCTACTTTCGACATTTACAAGAATATTTTCTAATTTAATGTCTCGATGAACAACACGATTCTCGTGCATGTGATTAACAGCTGAAGCGAGCTGACGTGCTATTGAACGAGCAGTGATTTCATCGAGTCGTCCACGTTTCTGATTTCTCACATAATCACAAAGATTTTCACCGCCATATTCAATTGCAATACAATAATGATTTCGAGTCTCCATCACTTCAAACAATGTTACAATTGCTGGATGATTAAGTCGAGACAACATGAGAGCTTCTCGCTTGAAATTCTTCTTCATGTAGCTGTCCTTCATGTCTGTGATGTTCATAGTTTTCAATGCAACAAATATTTTATGCTGACGATGTTTTGCTTCGTAAACTTTTGCGAAACTTCCTCTACCCAAACAACGACCGGTGAGATCGTAATTACCGATTCTACTCAAATGATATCGTTGACCATTCGATGACATTTCAATGAAAGCGAAACAAAATACCACAAGAAAGAAGAGATTCGCGTAAAAAAAAGTTATAAAGTTTAGAAAACTTATTGACAATTCCAACCACTTTAAAGTTGAAACTTGTCACAAAGCTTGCTGCTTGTTTTTAACACCATAAAAGAGAAAATTCAATTCAATTTCATAAGAGAAGCCATTAAAGTTTCCTTTAATTCCTTTAAAGTAAGTAACAAAACAACTGTTAGAAGTCACGAATATTCTCTCCAAAAAATAAGAAATAAATTCAATCGAAAGAATTTCCATGGAATTCTTTATTCATCAACTTAAAAACAGCTTAAAGTGTTCGAACATTTTATTACCTGTTGTTAACTGGTTAATTGAATCGAACTTATGTAGTCTTTTTTCCAAATACGATGTCGTAATTCTTCGTTTTCAATTTGATTTCCTCATCGTCTTCTCTATCGATTCGCCATCACGTCATGTCCAACAACATATAACATTCATAAAAAGAAACAATAATATTTTATTGATCAATATAGAATACAATTGTCTTATAAATATGTAAGTAAAACTCTTTAAGACTCGATTGAGAATAGGTGAGAGAGAATGGAAGGAATGTTTACGACGTGTAACAAGTACATTCTTCTATTTTTGGCCACTCTGGCAATGAAACTGTAAACGTCCGGCGCAAAAACAACAAAAATAAGCAAAATAAGTAACATTTTAAGCGCTTATGATTACCCCGAACTAACCGTTTGATCGTGGGCGCAAAGCTTATTTTTCTTGAGCCGTCTCGGAGCTTTCATGATACACAATGAGATGACATGGTTCATTTGGGCTCAAGCGAGAATTGATGATGCCGTTAATTGTTGAATTTTGATGATGAATAAGAAGATTTTCGTTGATTGTGAACGGCTTAGAAGAATTTCTTATTGAAAATGTCTTGTCGATGTCTTCTTTTTGTTAATCAAACTCTAATGGAATTTTTTTTCTTTTCCTTTATATGAGGTCTGAGATCTCCCCTATTAAGGGCAATATTACAACATCAACAATATAAAAATGTGATCCAATAATGTTCACAGGAGTGTAAATAAAAATGTTGAGCATTAAACTCACGATTCATGCATTGAATTTCATATCACACATTTTTTTATTCGCTCTTTATGTCTGTCTCTTCATTAAATTAAATCATGTTTATGGTTTCGTGTTACCGAATTTTAAGAAAACTAAAAGAGCACGAATATGAAAAAGATTTTTGTGTTTTCAAAGAGTTTAAGAAATTCTCCCACAAAGTTTATGGGGTGAAGTTTATGGATTGAGTTACCGATTTCCTTTTACGTTTTTAAATGTCTCATCTTTGAAACATTTCTCATTAGAAGAAGCACGATAGATACCTAATTGTTTCCAATTGATTGCAGAAAAAATATCAAAATTAAAGAAAAAAAGACTTCGTCAGTTCCAATTTCATATTTTATTCAGCGAGAATTTCTTTGAATCGCAAATAACAGGTTACCAACTGATATCTCGCTGATGGGTCTTCCTTCTTCTTTTGGATTCTTCTTTTAAGAAATGCTTGAACTCTTTTTTTTTGGGATTTGCTTCGTTTATTTTTGGAAATGATCGACAGCCGAGGATTTATTTTGCGCTGACCAAATCGCGTAGTCTTAACGAGAAGAAGAACTTTCTGATGTATGTACCTAAGAACTTTCGTCTTTCTCATGTTGTTTTTGAAAGAAATCTTTAATAATAGGTTTTTGCTCTGTTGATCCACTTTTCAAGAAGAAGCTATTTAAGCTGATGAATTAGAAACTTTTTTCTAGATCTTTTATTATATTTTTAATTTTTCTTTCTTTAAGAAACATGAATAATGACGAAACCAGTCTGCCAACTTCTTCGTTTTGCTTCCAAAATATTTTTCAAGATTTTTTTCTTTTATTTCGAGCATTTTTCTTTTCTTTCTTTCTTTTCTTTGTGCATCGGTCTTTTGTGGTCGGTTGCAGTTGATGCAAACTTTGGTTAATGATGCAGTTTTCAAGATCATTTCAAATTGCTGTTGATGATGATCACGGCTTTGACATTCGAAGGATTTAGTATACGTTTTGTGGATCATTAAGATGCGTTTAAGATTTCTCTCTGCCTTCGGGTGTTGACTGCATTTAAATTGCTGTTAATTGCGAAGTTTCATGACTTGATGAAATTAATTTGTCGCTCAAATATCTTCCACATGTGTTCTAATGAATTCAATATAAATGTTAAATAATTTGATGACCATTGCATTAATGAAATGTGAAAATTTTCTTTTTATCTTACAGATGTCTTCAACTCATCTCACTTGACAACATTCTGGTGGATATTAACGGTAAGTTCAACCTTAAATTTTTTTTTTTTTGAAATAAATTCTTTATTTGACCTTCACGATTGAAAATTATAAGACAAATAACACATCTCCGGAAGCAACAAACTTATAATTTATCATTTTTACTGACAAAGCGCCGAAAAAACAAAAATAATTCCACAGCATGTGTCTCTGAAAATATTCATGTTGATACTCGTTCTCCATTATGCTTAAGCACATTTTGATTAAATAAAACAACAAGTTCCATTCACGAAAAGCGAGAAACGCAAAATTAGCGATGATGAAATTTCTCAGTCGTGTGACGAGAGTTCTCATTTCTCAGAACAACTCTACGAGTAAAATTGACTTTTTAAAGCAACTAAATGTTGCGAGAATGATTTCTTTTTTGTGTATATAAGTGCTTCTTGCTTATATTCTACAAAATAAATAAACAGTTTTGATAATTTCTTACATGTGAGACGTTACATTCCAAGCAATTCCTCTATGAGTCGTAAAATGGAAACACATTGTGAAGACTTTAAGATTACAAAGTGCGATCAGTGTTGTGTTGAATCAAAAGATATTTACTGAAGTTTGTTATTTTGTGAATTGCAATTACTGAAAGAGATAAAAAGTTGATAAAAGGAAGGAGTGAATTACTATCATTTATTGGTAGGTGGGGATGGGTTTGCAATATTTCTTTGATATTTCATTGCTTTCGTTAATATTGCACTTGTCCCGGCCTATCAATGTATGAAGATTGTCAACGTTGGTGATCCTAGCAACAAATAAATTATTTATGCCAATGTTATGTCTCGCTTCGGTTATTATGCAAAAGATATTAAAAATCTTTTACGAATATAAACAAAAGCCTCGAGCCTGGATTTATGAGTACATTTTATGATGAATGGAAAGGAAAAAGAAAAACATTTTTGCGCATTTCATGAATCTCGATGGAGAATCGAAGATTTGTAGCATCAGGCGAACGAGTCGTGAGTTGAAGTGTCGTACACATTAATCATCATTTTACGTTAATTAATGCACATTCAACGTCGTTTCAAATTAAATAAACTTCAATTCGAACTCTTTTTTTTACATTTATTTGTTTATTTATCTCTTCTCGGCAAGATACGATGAAGTTTCATTTGCATTTGTGACTCTGATACCTCTGATGACTTTCTTCACCTCATCCTACGCTATTTAACAAGACTCAGTTGCGAGTTCACTTTACACAATGTTTTCTTGATGATGCTACAAATTTTTCGTGCCTTCATCGTGTTGCATTGTCGTCTTACAAAAAGAATTTCATTAAACATCGAAACTTCGTTCTCTGGTACCGTTAAGAAGTTTCGTTCACTCGCGAAAAGCTTTCTTTATGGATCATCGAATGATTTTGATTGCACGGCAAAAAGTGCAACTAAAGAAGGTCAAACCGCGCAATTATTTTAATCCCCACTCATCTCCCAACCTACAGTCTTCTAAGCTGCTAGAAATTGAAATGTTCTCATCTCAAGTCATGGCAAAATAGTCTTTATTTATTCCATTAAAATAATTCCATTTCGATTCACCATGAAACTTGATATCTTTCATCGAACAGTCGAGGCCTTTAATTAGATAACGTGGCTGAAATGATTCTCCATTGAACAACAAAAGCAATTCAATGTTCAGAATATCTTTTTCCTCTTGACAGTAGGCGAGTAATTCACAATTCAATGCAATTCTTATCGTTTCATTGCTTTTAAGGCAAATCTTTCTAACCCAAATAACTTTGTAAGAATCAAATAAATTTTTGAAATATTTTATTAATCAAGTCAATAAAGATGAGGCTTAGTTATTAATTGCATTAATATTGGAGCAGAGATAAGCTTAGCTATCTAAAACACAAAACCTTAATTATGACTACATTTTAAAGGTTTAAATAAAGTTCTTAGCTTACGGACTTTTAAAATAGTAAAAAGGTAAAAAACATAAAATTTTCTTTTATGATTACTTAATAATCGGTCGAACGATGGTATGCAATCAAAAAAGGCGCGGAAAGTGCAATACTGAATATAAACCATAAATTCAAGAATTTTTTACCGTAGAAATCATTTACGTTGACTAAAATTATCTCGTATTGATGGTGATGATGATTGCGCAATATTTCTTAACACATCTCAACTTGACATTGATTCTTGCTAACGGGGTTAACATCATCGATTTGTTCGACGAGCAAGTTCGACTTTCGCTTGTCATAATTATCATAAACTTGAATTTAGAACGATGTTCTTTAATTGACTAACGATGAGCAAATAATTAAGCGTCACTGCTGGGGCTCACTCATGTAAAAGCCTTGTGGGCACAACAGACATAACTATGCAAGAATTGTTGAAAGTTTTGACGTGTCTTTAAGCATCAGAAAGCAGTAAAATTTACATCTAATCAAATAACATCACAGCCACGCACATCGACGATCGTTAAATTTTCGAAGAACATCTGCAAATGATTCTAGATATAAATTATCTTAGTAAGGAGGTTGATGGTGATGCTTATAACTAAACGATCGTCTAAAGTATTCTTTAACATCACAAAAAGCTTTGACATGGGATGGGGTGTGCTTTAATGTTCTATTAAAAGAAGAATTTTTCTCATTTTATTTTACAGCATCTTAAGTTAGCGCCCGTCAATTTAGCGTTAAGATAATTTGTTGCGACTTTTGTTCATTCATCGTAGTTAAATATTTCTGCATGTTTTTCTGTGAATCGTTACGTGACACTGAAGGAAGTAAATTTCAATTACTCGACATGGTCGCAGCGAGACCTTTCGATGCGACGTTAAGAGGATTCCAATCAATAAACTAGGATTTATGAAGCAGAAAAAAAGTAATTGCACCGATGAGATGAAATGCAAATTCTGTTGCTTCTTTTTCTCATGTTTACGATTCTACAAAACGAAATTGCGAAGCTTTAATTCTTTCACAATTGTTTTGTGTTGAACTATAACTCAATATGCTTGTCGTGGCGATCTTCTACGGAACTTAATTTAACATTGTTCTTCATTCCGCAGGAAAAGATTGTTTACTAACTTTTCATGTTTCGCGTTTCAAATTGCCTTTGTGTGTTTGTGTTTAGAATTGAAATTGATTTTGTTAAACTCGAACAAAACTCAATTTTTGGATTTAAGCAAAAATTTATTTTTTAATTTGAATAGCTAAGAATCTTCAGAGGTTTTCACAATAAATAATCAAAAGCAACAGCGATAATTCAACTTATAACAAATTGATTTGAACTTCAACTTACAATTTCTCAACTCACACTCGCTCGCTCATCAAAATGTGCGATAAATTTCAACTTAGAATAAATGGTAGAGAACCTATTCGCCTTTTGTTTATTTGCCGCAATGTTTAACTGTAAAAAATGAATTTCTTTTGAAATAGAATAGTGAAGAATGAACGCTTTTCTTTAACGCTGTTGACGACCGAGAAGAATTATGACACGACAAGATCGTTCGGTAAAGGGGATTGTGGCCTTCGCGGAATTATGATTAATAATTGTTGTGCATTCGCGAGCTGCTGATTTGTAAAGAAAACTTACCACAATAGCATCGTCGGATTGTTTGTCTCGATTGCAATTTCTTCACGGCTTTTTAACAAATCTTCATGTCATTTCACGCGTATTGTACAGCAATTGTAATAAGATAGAGAGAGGGAGGTTAATCGTCTCATCGGAATATAATGAAAGCACTTGAACGATGACGGTGGATATATGATTGAAACTGCTTAAGGCACAAAACTTAAACTTTGCTCGTAGGATTTAAATGCGGGATGAGAGTCTGCTTCTTTATGCTTTCATTTTTCTTTCTTTTTTTATTTTTTCGCCTACTGAATGATTTTTAATTAACGATTCAGGCGAATGATTAATTGAAAATTTTGCGCTTTTTAAAACCATTCGACACGATATTTTCTGGAAGGATATTGGGATTTTGTGTCTTTAATTAAAATTGTGAACTAGCATTTAATAAGATTTCATTTGTCTCTTTAATTCCAGATAACATCGAATTAAAATTGCCAAAGGATGAACGTGAGCTGAGTTAACAAATAAACTGCAAAAACTAAACGCCATAGCGCATTCCGGTGAGTTTTTTTTTCGAACTTATTTATGCAAAAGAAATCGTTATCGTTGATCATGTGCATTGATCGTAAGTTGTTGATTCAGACATTTTAAACGATGAAGTAATTCGTGATTATAATGAATTCTCATTAGAGCCTGTGGAGCAATTTTAAGTGTTTCTTTTAATTGAAATAAATGTTAAAAACTATAAACTATCATCTGATAACAATTTTAAAGAATCCTCGAGAAGAAACTTTTGATAAGCAATAAAACATCTTGAATTGGAAAATCACGAAATGCTTTTAAAAGTTTTGTTTTTGGTATTTTTGCCATCACCATAAATTCAAAATCTTTTTACAAGATGAATGAAAGGATTTCCAGCTGCCGATTGCAAGCATTCAAGCCGAAAATATAAAGGCGATGAAATTCGATCCAGCATGAATTTATATTTTATGGGTTAATAATAAAAGCGTCGCAGTTCGTTGGTAGTTCAAATCAATGGACATTAAATGATGTTTTCGATGAACGATGAAAACTGTTGCTTCAGGATTCGATTCGCGTTTTCTTACTTAAATATTAAACAGGAAGTTGACTATCATCTTTCGTTTGCTTGCGACAAAAACCAAATTCTTACAGACACAAAATCACCGGAAAATTTCGAAGCGTAAAGAAAGCAAAAAAAAATTCATTTTTATCATTAACGTCGCGATGTTCTTCGAAAAGAAGATTTTCGGAATGTTCATTGATCTTAACGGTGAAATTTGCCGTAAAAGTGCAGGCAGAGTGGCCCATAAAAACGCAAAATGACTTTGTCGATCGTGTGCTACGACTCGAAAGCATTAAAGGATTGATTAATATTATGACCGTCATAATGCAGACGATTTTATTTCAAAAGAACTCGACGCTTATATGATCACAAAAAATCTGAAGAAAAGGTTTGCTTCTGATTGGAATTTTGTCGAAATTGTATCAATGTTCAGAGCGATTTTATTTTTTTTTTGTTTCTTGCTTCTTTTGTCGTTCGCTGCCATTACTTTTCGGTGTCTTCTCTTTTAAGAAATAAACTCGCCATGACGAGAATATCAAATGACCCAACAATTAAATCCATCATCCAATTTTTTGTTTTGTTTTTTTTTCTGGGCTGCTGTTCTTGATGATGTGTTGGAAGAATTGCTTTAATAATTTTGTTGGGTTTCTCACTGTTGGCCTTGAGAATCGATGAGTTGATATTGAGACAGAGGATTTCATGGGAAATTTCTGCAGCATTACAGTCTCGAATTAAAGTTTATGATGTTTGTTTCACTTGAAAACGAGTTTTCTGCATGGAACAGTCTCGTGTCTTGATAGCGGAAGAAACATATAGACGATGATCATTAATCGATGTTGATATTGGAAACAGAACGATTAATAAATCATAGCTAATGGCGATTTCGATGAGATCGTTAAAGCCACAAGGGATAAGATTTCGATAAGAGAATTTTATGCTTTATATGGAACGAAGGCAGATCTTTTTTGCCAGTTCCATTTGTCGAAACTTTTTTCTTTCTTTCTTTTTCGTCTTAAAGTCAAATGAAGAGAATTTATTTCATCAAAACTTTTATGAATGCAAAGAGTGAATTAATGGATTTTACAATATTTTTCATGCTTAATAAATGTCAACATTACTTAGTTCAATAACATTCATGTATTTCAATATCTGAATGTTTATAGTGTACTCATAACATATCTATCTAGGCGCAGTCTTCCTTTTACAAAGTAAAAATGCAATTTCTTTCTGTTTTTTTTTACGAAGTATTAGATAATTGTTATTTGTATGCACATAAATTGTAGTAAAAAAGAATAAGAAGCCGTGAAATGGTCGCGACATAAATGAAGAGTTATCATGTGATGTTAATATATGGAAGAATATAATTAAAGTCAATGGGTAATTATTGTATACACAAAGAAGAAAAATAAAGAATGAACTAAGATGACTTGTGTTTAAAAAAAATTAAACTTTAATTGCCAACGAACGCCAAACCGAGCGCAATTTATTCAAATGACTTTGTCTGAATGCAGATTATAAATTGACCGCAAAGAATTCTTCTGCTTTTTTATAAGTTCGCAACTAGAAAACAATCAGCCGTTGTGCTGTTATTGTTTTGTGTCTGTATGGGCGAATGCGGAAATAATTTCATTATAATGATGACGAAAATAAAAAACGATTCCGTTAAGTGAGAATTTCACGGAGAAGGTTACTTGGTGCTTAAGAACCTTACAAATGTTCCAAGTTATGAAACAAAAACAAACGAATGAGAAAATTTGAAGATGAGAAACAGAAGGATTGAAATTTCAGTCATAACTTTTTTATCTTTACCATTATTGCATATTTTTCCATTAAGAATTTTAACGAATATCTCACGTTACATCGTCAACGTCCCGATATTTAATGCACATCAGTGTTGATGAGTGTCAAATTATTTATAAAAGATTTCACGAATCTAATCAATTTTTAATGGTTAGATAATATTATGGCTTCTTTCATCGTTTCTAAACTGTTCCTTATATTATGCTTTATTACCTTCCAGCTTTTGTGAATTTAAAAACCTTAAAGATATATAAATTTAAAACAATAACCATTAAAGGCCATTTGAAGAAATTTAATTGAGAAAAGAAATTTTAATTATTCTTTCTGATCGCAAGTTTTTATTTTCCGCAAAAAGCGTTTTGAGCGGAACGTGAACAAAGGGAAAAATATTAAATATTGACGCGATTAACTGTCTTCTGTGCTCGAATTCAATTAAACATTTAAACAAATATTTTCGACGATTTTTCATAGTCATTTCAACTCATAATCCCTTCCTGCGCACAACGCGTTGTTAATTTTTCTATCGTAATCGTGGAAAAATAGAAAAAGAAAAAGAAAAGAAAAACATTCAAAATTCTTGTAAAAGAAATTATAGATGAGTAATTCCATTATACGGCGCTATGAGCTCATGGAACCAAATTAGATCTATTTTTTTGGGTTTTAATATCTTGATTGATGATAATTTTTATTCATAAATTTTCATTTTGCGTATACGATGCTAAATAATTGCAGCAATTATTCTTGAAACCCTTTCATTTGAATAAAGCATGGGATGAATTTGTTTGTTAAGTCACTTTAAAATTCAAAATCATTTGAGTAAATCTTTGGAATTATTCATCGTGAGCGTGACAAGCAACTTAAAAAAGCCCCACGAAAGCTTTTTTTCCCATTTCAACTTTTTCTTCTCTTCATTCATATATAAAGATAAATATGACAGTTGAGACAATTAACAAGAATTAAAGTTTAAACATTTAAATACTTTTATACCTTACTCGCAATTACTTCAGTTTCAATTAGCATCAGTTTCAGTTGTGACTTCCTTTTGCACAATTATGATAAATAACTCGATGATAAAAGTTAAGTAAATGCAAATTTTCGGTTTCTCTGACTGGTGTTTACTTGTTGTTTCTTTTTCTTTCTCCCGAAAATGATCATAAGCTGGGCCAATGAACCTTGTTGAACGCTGATCGTAACGAGTTGTTATTTTATTTTCTGGGCTCTTAATTCAATTTAATGCATTTTTAGTCTGCTCATTACTTATTCCATCACAATGCCACCTCTCAGCGTTTTGTATTTCATTATTAATTTAACTTACGGTATTTCGGGTGTCATGGTAGATGATGAATTAGAATTCATTTGAAATTGAGTCCAAGTAATATTTAGAAGACGACGACCCACACTTTCTAGCTGCATATGGTTCATGTCGCTCATGTCAATGAATTAATCATGGATATTCTAATTTTATTTTGAGAGGATTTAAATGGAAATAAAAAAGTGGAATAAAAATATTCTTTCAGTAATCGTTGATAAAATGTTTCATCAACTTGAAATACCTAAATAAAAGTAAAGAACTAAAGCTTCTTTTTTTTATAACATTTCAAGAGTGAAATTAAGAAATAAAATTCTTTAAAGTAATAAATTTTGTTCATCTAATTCATTGAAATATTGCTTGCTAAATTGCTTACTTTTAATGGTTTGCAGTTTATGCGAGACTTTATGACGCGCTTAAGAAGCAATTTTAAGATAATCTTTGTTGAAGGAACATTAGAAATTTCTACATGCTCACGATTGAAGTGAATTTGCTGTTTATTCGTGTTTACTGGAGATCACGTAAATGGAAGTTGATTATTGATTATCCTATCTGGGTTGAGTTTATTGACCTTGATAGATTCATAAGCTCATAAAGGTGGGAAAGGTTTAAGTTTAAATGCTTAAGGTTTATGTAGTTTATGTAATGAAATAAGCATTGCTGCATATACATGTAGGTAAGAAAAAGAATAAAAAGATTGTTTGTTTGGTTGCATGCTAATAATATCTAAGAGAAATAATTGAAGAAGATCTTAAGAGAAGACTAATTAAATTTATATATTCCATTCGAACGCGCATCTCCTACAAATATTTTCCTTTTATTACCACGGTAAATCATAAAAATATTAAATAAAAATCAATAATGTTCATAACTTCAATATTAAAATTTACATCATTATTGGGAAATTCAAATCTGGAATTATTATGTGGGACATAATCAGATCGCTGGTTGTGCATAAAATTTAATTATAATAATACTACATTGTACATATATGTATACATATATGTATCTATCGTAAATAAGTATTTGTTGCAAATTGCAATGAAATCAAATTATAGGGTTCAACTACATCGTTGCTACATTGTAGAAAAAAATAGATAATGCTGTTTTTAGCATTAACATTACAGCTACAATTTACCTACATTCTCACGATTGATTTTATGCTACAACATTTTAAAGAAAAATATGGAAGTATCTTATAATAATAAAGTAAGTTTCTGTTTTAAAAAATTTAAAGTAGTGTTGGATGTTATTTAAAGATTTAGCTGAAAACAATCTGTCTCGAACGATGAATTAATCAAGAGATAAAAATATATTGAAACATTTCCAAAATTAAACTGATTTTGTTTTTAAATATGAAGAATTCTTACAGAAAAGTTGCGACAAACTCTTCAAACATTTCATTATGATTAATCTAGACATGAACACAGAGGCAGGCGTAAATTATTTAAACATTTTTCTTCTTTGCTTTCCATATGACTGTATTGGCTTCGAGATTGTTTTATTATCAGATCGTGATTAGAATGGAAAAATAAGAAAACAAAATCTGATCGCATAGATACGTCTCGTTGAGATGAAGAGTTCATCACTTTATCAACGTTTTCAATCTTCTCCTTGTTACGGTTCTGCTGTAGATACCATTATAATTCAAAATCCATTAATTTATTTAAAAATTTCCAGAAACATGAGAAATACTGAAATATAATATTAATTATAATATCGTATCGAAATAAAAAGCAACTTGCAATACAATTGAGAGAAGTAAAATTAACTATCACGACTACAATCATGTTCGTTGGATAAAGAATGAAAAATACATGAAAACTTCTTTCTTTTTAATTTAAACAAGCCCAGTTTTGTTGTTGTTTGTTGAGTTGAACTCTACAAACAGGCGGGAAGGGAGAAACGAGAGAACTTAGTTTGAGAAAAACGGTCAGGCCGAGCTGAAAACAATAAAATTCACAAAAACAATATAAAAGAAAAGTTTTAAAATTATTTTTATATTTTTCAATGCTCTAATATGATATCTACATCGGCTTCGGCTCTTTGCAATCGTCAATAACAAACACATGCGCACAGCAGGCTTCCCAAAAACCATCGACAAAAATTTGTTTTTCATTTGAAAATTAAATTTGTAAAGCATATCAGTATTGGTAGTATTTAGATTTTCAGTTCATATTTTTTCTTCCTTTACTGCTTACGAAACGAACACATCAAATTTAATAATTTAAATAAAAGAAACGTAGTTTAACATATATCTTGTATGTTTAGAGAGTGGAAGTAAGGAATGAAAGAAAGAGAGAAAGAAAATATAAGAACTAGATGTAAATTTAGAAGTATTTTTTTTATTCATCACATTTCCCCTTTATAAACATGACAACAAAAGATTTGTTCAAACAAAACCAGACCCGGTGCTCATACGATATGAAAATATTTACATCTGCTATGCTTTTCTATAAGAAGTAGTGAGACTTAAAACAATTTTTTTTTCCTTTCTTAACTTCAACATTCAATAATTTAATGGTAAAAGAAAATAAATATATTCATATATTTTTGGGTTGGCAACATTAATAATAATAAGCAGAAGAACGAAGGAGAATGAAAGAGAAACCATAAAAAAAATACTCAAAGTCGCTCACTAACACTTCAACATCACCGGACGGAGAGCTATAAAATAAAAGTTAAATATAAAAATAAATAAAAAAAACATTAACATTCGTACGTTTTCATGAGACTCTCGGCTCCGGGAGCGGAGATTTTGTGTTAGTGTCGAGTGAGTGAGAGAGAACGAAAAATTATTGAAAAATATACGAAGTCAATTTTAAGACATTTTGTACAGAATATTAAAAAACTTTGTATGAAATAGTCGTGTTTTTAAGTTTAACGTCGAAGTGAGATAATAAAACGAACTAGAGCAGCACTGCGTGGCGTTCTTTTGGGTGGATAGAGACTCGAATAAAGATTAATTGATCATTGAGAGGGTTTTTTTGTATTCCCATGCTTAAGACTGCTGCTTCTCATGTTTTGTGACGTATTTTTTGTAAAGCAGACATTGCTGTGAGCGTGAATATTATTGAACTCAAAGTATTCGTTAGTAATTAAAGAGAAAAGAAAAAAAAATTAAAGAAGCAAGAAAGAAATTGTTTGTTAAAGTGAAGGAAAACAGCTACAAAGTGGATAACATAATTTTAAGTTTTATGAACGAAATTCAACAACAGCAACAATATTACAATATGGTCAACACAAGTAAAATGGGTGACTTGGATGTCAATTTGATTACGTTGTATGCTCGAACACCGGCCCTGTATGACAAACGTAATCCCTTCTATAAAGATAAACAGTATTCGGAACGAGCATGGAACGACATTTCAATGAAGTTGGGATACAAAGGTAATCGCTATCAGCACGATGATGTCGCTGACTTAGATACTGAAAGTCTTGATCCTTTTTCAGTTGAAATTCTTAAAGATCGCATGCTTCAACTTCGAAACCGATATAATCTTGAGAAGAGAAAAATTGAATCGATGCGATCAGCAACATGTCCAAATCCAAAATCAACGTGGGCACTGTACAAGTATTTACTCTTTTTCGACGGGCACATCAAACAACGACGATCCTACAAGATGCTCAAGAAGATACAAGACGCTGAGGCTGAGAAATCTCGTAGTAGCGATAATCGACATGAGAACTCTATGGCGAGCTCATCTAATAACGAATCATTCTCTGGTGATTTTGCCTTGATGTCTAATTTCATGCGCGATCGCAATAATTCCATGAATGAGATTAAGAATGAAGAAGATTCCGACCTTGACATGGTCGAAGCCATTCCAATACTCAACGACAATTCATCTGATTCTCAAATGTAAGACAAAACAATTTTCTTTTACTTAAACTTGTAGCTCTGTCTCAACCGGATGTCGTCACTTAACGCTGATGATTTGAATTAAATTACTTTCAGATTAAATTTTAACAATGCCAATGGTGCCAAAAACGGTAATGCTTCGAATCATCAAAATACGGAGAGCAGTCCTATAAATGATTCTTCTGGTGGTCCGCCACCAATGACCATTATTCCCCAGCATCCTTATGCTGCAACAACTACCTCAACATCCTACGACAGTTTCGCCAATCTTGATAAAAAGTTCAACAAATACAATGCATTTGGACAATTTATTGCAGCTTCATTAGCTGATTTAACTGACGATAAAGCGACCGATGTTATGCAACGAATAACAATGGAAATATTTGCAGCCCAACGCGATCTAAATTAACTTCTCATGAACATAAATAATTTAATGATTTTCCATTTTCCTTCTACATTGATTGCCAAGTAAACAACAAACCAACAAGTCCGAGGAACAATAAAACAAAACAAATTTTCATTAATTAAATATTATTGATTTAAAATACTATTTAAGTTATAAGTTCTCGACTAAATAAGTATGAGGCCATCTTCACTCATATTATTGAATAAAACCTGCATTCGTATTTTTTTATTGTATCAGAACCGCAATCGTTCAAATTTGAACAAAAATAAAGAACAATAAAGAATATCGTCGTCATTTAAGATACAAGAAATTAAATAATTCTCTATTTTGATTGAAATGTTATTGGCTTATGACTCGAATGAGCATTGAAAAAAATTATTTAGTATCTGAAATGAAATATTTATATGCATGAATATTAAGAGAAGAATTGCTTCGAATTCAAATGGCAATTATAATTCTAATATCTAATTAACAAAAGATAGGATCAAGAATATTATTAGCGACATGTTAATTGTAGATTTCAAGATAAATAACTATAAGAATAAAAAGCAAAGAAGTAAAAGCAAGAAACATTTTTGAGTTAAGTTGATGTTATTTAAAATGAATTATATAGAATATAAGAATATTTTTCATTTTTTTTAATACCTAGGGAAAAGAAGAAGAAAAAATTATAATAAAGTTCATGAAATATAAAAAAATTAAAATCGATTGCGATTTACAAAGAATGGAAAAGAAGAGAAAAAAAAAACAAAATTATGAGTTGCTTGAACTTAGCATTAGAAGCGATTTTAAATTCTCCCCTACATGCGCATCTGCCTGTTATTTAAACTAAACCTCATGAAAAAATAAATTCCAATTATATAAAATATTTTTTAATTAAATATTTTGTTTCCATTTTCGTTCGTATGTGGTCGTGAGTGTTAGTAATATTTGAGTTTAATAATTGAAGTAACAAAAGTTGGCTTTTATTTCTCAGAAAGTACATGATTCAACAATGAAATATTCACATACACAAAATATCGTTACGAAGTGAATTAAAGAAATATAAAAATTAAGATTTTACTTAGCATTCTCCATCTCATTCAACCTAAAGAAGTTTTCTTATAATGCGATTTCGTTTTCTTATTCTTAAAATTTTACATTTGTCTTAGACAAAACTTTTATTTATTTTATGATGATGATGTATTTTCTTCTACTGCTTGCTACAAGCTAGCTTGCTTACATGAAAAACGAGAATGAAAAGCCAGAACTAATACAGAAAGATTTTTTCGATATTTTTTGAATAGAGAAGAGAAGGAAAAAAATTATGATAATCTTCATAATTCATGCTTTTTCTTCTCCTTCACATTGTGAACGAACGTCGACTTTGTTGTAGTTTATTTTATATTTTTTTTTCTTTCTTTATTTCATTCTTGTCTCACTCGTAGCTTGAGTAATCGTTGTTTTTGTAGCTATGTCGATGTCTTACATTGATTTCGATTACATACAATGTGTAACATTTTAAAATCCATATTCTGTACCTCTACTTAAATATGCCTAGGTATTTAACTATTTTCAAATCATTGTTTTCTTCTCTTCCCTCCATCTCGTTTCTATTTTATTTTTCATTAAAATTTAAAAAAATTGTATATGGGCACAGGCACAGTTAAGAGACGAGAGCATTCGAAACCGAAGTGAAAAGGCAACAAACATGAAGAACCCGAAAGATTATCAGTTGAAAAGTGTTAGTGTTTGTGTATTTATGATAAGTTTCTTTTAATTTTTCGGGGCTCCCTTGCTTTTTCGACACAAAATATCATATTTGCTAAATAAAGTATAAAAATATTGAAATAGTTGAGAAAGTGTGGGTGGGAAATTAAAATTTTATTATAATATCCAACATGAACATTTAACAGATTTTTTCTTTCTTCTTTTTGTCGTTTACTTTCCTGCTCTAGTCTTTGGGTTCGACTACAATGTAAATAAATATACTTTTAGATTTCATTTATTGAAGCATTGTAGTTATTTTGTAGATAAAATGTAGAATTGTGTTCGTTAATTGGGTTGAGAGACTTAAAAATGTTTTTGTTTTATTTATTTAAAAAACAAAAAGATTTGCGATTTGTATAAAATTTATCGATCGAGGTAAACCTTTGTTGAAAAACATTTCAACTTAAATCATTCATTGACTTTAAATATTTATAGCAATTTGAAGGCGTCGAATTTAAAATGAAATTCTTTACTGGAAAAATTAATAATTCACTTGAACGATTTTAATTTGTAAATATTTTACGACACCGAGTTTCACTTTAAAATTATTTTCAAATTGAAACGAATTTTTTTTTGTATTATCGATTTAAATTCGAAACTTTTTTTAAGTAATTAATGACATGTTGACGATCACACCCCGAAAATATTTTAGAGCAAATGTCAAATAAAGAAATTAAAATTTAATCTGTGCACGACAACGTCGTAGAAAATATTATTAAATTATTTAATTTACCTGTTGTTCAACGATAACAGCTTGAATAATCTTGTTCAAATATTTTCTATTTGTAAATTGCTACGGTCCTCATTTTTTTTATTGTAAAACTTCGTTATCATAACGACGAAGGGTGCAGATAAGAAGACGAACGAATCACTAAATTTTCGATTAATGAAACAATTTACCTGCTATTGTACAAACACAATCTAGAAATAAAATATTTTAGACTATATTGAAAAGAAAATTAAAGTAATCTTTGAAGTTATCGTTGAATTTCAATCAAAATAATTTGATATCTTTCCAAACATTTTTGTGATATTCTTCGAAGCTTCCTCCCTTCCCCCTAAATATTCAAAAGCTCTCATAAAATTCTTCCGCCAGACTCAATCTATCGATTTTTTAATAAAAAAAAATTTATGGCAAGTAATAAAAAGAAAACTTTTTAGAAATCAAGTATGTTGAAGAAGGGAAAAATAATTTTTGAAACATTTCTTTTGCCATTTCATTTAAGAGAAAATTGAGAGTAAGATGAGCTTTCTTGTGGATAAATTTTCAAAAAAAAAGACTTTTCCTTGTGTGTGAGTTATCGACATGAATGTATGAGAGAAAACGTGCTACAATCGAATGTGAATAAACATTTTCAAGTTTTTATTTATGAATTCTTCAACACCCCCAACTATTCTCCTCATTCTTCATCATCATTACGATTCATGACCGTAGATGAGACTTTACTTTCTACAAACAAAATTATGCAATTATGAATCTTAATGCTGTGAAAAATATTGAGTATTATTGAGAATCTTCAACGCATGCTCGTCGATTTGATGAACAAATGAAAATTTTATTATTTAACTTAATTATTGATACAAATGACATTCAAGAGCTTCTTCATCCACATCGAAATAATTATCAAACTATCCATAATACCATTCGAGGTGAAGACGTTATGGCATTTGCACGGCACTCGCATGTCATAATATTTTAATAGAAAAGCAGTTAATGTCCGTGGAGAATTCAACTCATAAATATATCGCCGCACTGTTGTCGGCACCTAAATAGCCTGCGGAGCGACTCAATTGGAGAATAAATTCTCAATTTACACTTTAGACATAAAAGCGATTATTAAAAAGGGAAAGAAGGCTCTTCTATTAGTCAGATCTCTGTTGATGTCTTGGCACATTAGAATCATCTTATTGACTTCTTATAAGCTGAAAAATGCTTGGGGAGAAGAAAAAGAGAAGTGAGAAAATAATTTAAATGCTTCACATTATGGAATTCAATGCTTTGGACGCGCGAATCTAATATGATTAAATAATAGACAATTTGCATTTCACTTTATGTTTCATAAGCAATTCACAACAAAACTTATTTCTTATTTATATCAATTGTGCTTCGTTGCGGCTGTTACTGTGCTGGGTTGACTTCGTTTGATTGATTTATTTATTTTGCGAATGAAAAATGTTTGAGAGATTGAAAACGATTTCAAGGAAATTTCTTACTTATTCCATGCTCAACGACGACGATCAACTTTAAGATGAATTTCTTTAATCCATAAATCTGTTTATCATTCTTAGAAAGTTTTTAATCTTTTTTTATTTTTTCTTCTTCTTCCAGATTTTTGCTGTTTCAAGATGTTGATGGGAAAGAAAATTGATCTTTGTTTTAAATATTTTTAAGAAGCAGAAGTAGTTCCAGGAAGGATGAGGATTGAGCAGCAGGTAAAAGTTCTCATTTAGAAAGAAAGAATTAAAGTAAGTTTCATGTTAAAATGCATCCCAAGGAAACCAAAACAATTCTTAAATATTTAAATTAAAATTTTTTAATGACAAACTTTCCCATAAACTTAAGTAAATAAAAAATTTCTATAATGTCATTTCAGTTTATAATCATGACTAATCTCATGATTCATGTTCACAAATATATGCAACACAACTTAAAATTTCAAACCACAACAATTTCTTTATTTTCTCTTCGCTTGATCACACAAAATAGCAGCGAAATATTTGTACCTTTAATTCTAACGGTTTTCGCGACTCAATTCTTCTTTTATCTCTTCGAATTTATATTTTTTTGTTACATGTCTGATGTTGTGCCTTCGATTTTTTTTCTTCTTTCATTGCCCGCAAAACACTCCATTCAAAGTCAGATGAAAGGAAAAGAAGAAAAGAAATTGCTGCAGTTACCATCCCATGAGTCGTAGTTTTAATGAATCTTTTGTCAGTGCTGTGTCGAAATTGAACCAAGAAAATATAAGAAATGGGAAAATTGTTATTGTGACTCCTACTTCATGTGAAGAACTCTTTATAACTGTTAATTGTTCCCATCGTGTTTTATTGCTTCATTGTATAATTTATTTTAACCTGGAGAATCAACAAGAAAATATTTATCTTAAGTGACTAAATGGTTAAACAATTAAAACTGCAAATAAGTTTCCTTCTTCATTATCTACTTAAAGACTACTATTTACGGTTCACTCGGACAAGGCGTGTTCTTTTTCTTATATATTTTGCTCCTTGATCTTTACTTACTTACTTAGGATGATGTTAAGAAACAATTTGTGAACATCTTCATTGTCTCTTGTATTTCCTTACTTACAAGA
This sequence comes from Clunio marinus, assembly GCA_900005825.1. Taxonomy (NCBI): domain Eukaryota; kingdom Metazoa; phylum Arthropoda; class Insecta; order Diptera; family Chironomidae; genus Clunio; species Clunio marinus. Next base: position 72,199 of record CVRI01000049.1, read on the forward strand.
CTCTTAAAACATGACATTGTCAGAACGATAAATTGATTGCATGTAATAATCACATGCGAAACGGAGCGACAATATTAACTGCAACATCAATGACGTCATTTGAAGTCATTTGTGATGAAGACAAAATTAATGGTGTTTTCGCATCGGCGCATTTGAATCAAAGTGTGGTTAAAGTTATCATTAAAGTGCCATCGCGATGATTATATATATGCAAGTGCAAGTACATGAAAGTTAATTTCTTCTGCAACAAGATTACTTGATAATTTATACAATTATGAAATAGTTTCATTAACAACGTATGAACAATTTATAAAATGAATTAAAAAACCATTATGAGAAGTTTACAAAACTTAATTCAATTATCTAACTAATTTGTCACAAAGTATTTGTGAAAATCATAAAAGTATTGATTATCGCAAATGTATTGACAGGTTTTAAGTGAATCTGATGAATATAAGTGATAAATAAGGTGGTTTAAGTAACTTCGTAACAAGAGAACATATTTCTCAGATTAAATTGAGAGGAAGGAATTCTCTTGCATGATCAAGATCTGAGTTATTTGCTATACTGCGTTACTAACAATTGCCACCGGGCTTTAAAAAAGGAAGAAAAAAAAATGCATCAGCAACAACATAATGAAAATTGCTTGTACCATTCGCCTTCTTTTCAAAGATCTCATCGATGTTAAGTTAATAAATAATCGACGAAGGAAAATATTTCAACTCTTCATCGAATCTGCAAGTGTTTCAATAAAAAGCTGTGAATGTAATATCAATTAAAAGATCCATGATCGTGGTAAACGACGTGACTTTTACACACAAATAAAAAAATTGATAAGTAATTAATGCGATAATTGAGATCAATAAGAACTAAAGTTTATCACCTTAAATAAAACAGCGCTTGTCAAACGTTAATTCCCAGAGCTTCTGCAACATTTTATGGAAATTTGAAATGATTTTTAATTAAAATCCTAATGAGTATAGTCAGATTCTTAATAAGTCATAATAACCCACACGATATTATTTTCCTCATTTGCATTTCGTTAAGGATTTTTTATTGATCGCATAAAATACTTTGTAGCGATAGTGATCGATAAAATTTGATAGCATTCTTTACGCTTTAATAACTAATTACATTATTTTAATGGTGCTGCAATTACCCACCAGGTCTCACCCATCTCTCCCTTTAGCGTTCCGTTTAAAAAAATTAACCGATTTACACCGCCATGATAAATGATCACGAAAAAATGTTTGACTCTTAACTTGAAATTACTAACTGAAGAGCTAAAGTCATGGTCAATTTGCAGAAGGGAGCACAGGTATTGTTCTTTGGTGGCAGCCAAATTCATTCCACGCGAATAAACATTCTTAAGAATCGTTAAATTACCCGGAAAATTACTACGAATTTTGGTGCCGGACATGAAAAAAAGTTCGGTTAAGCTCCAGATGTTTCCAAGAAACCCGTCCGATCAGCCTCTCAGACAGTTACTTAGATTCACGATAAAAAATTAACTAATAACTTGTTTTATCGATTCGATTGAATATCAAGATAAACATCAATGGGTCATATTGATTAATCGCCGATATTTATTGTCGCCTCCACTTAATAATTTACCTGAAATGATTGAAACTTTATTTAATTCCCTGCCAATGGTTTTTCTTGTTTTGTATCGAAAAATATTTTCGAGCAAGGTTTCTTTTATTTTATTCTGTTTGATCAATATTATTCGAGTTGATGATCTGCTGTAAGGTCAGAAAGGTAAAAATATTGCCGTAAATACAAGGAAGCAATCTTCGATCTTTATAGAAAAATAGAAGAAATAAAATAAAATCACGAGAATCGTGCTTCATCATGTTAAATGTTTGTAAGTAACAATGACTTGAGGTCGAAGAATATCCGAGATTTATTGGTGATCATGTCGGAAATGCGCTTACAAGCAAGACGAAATTAGTAATTAAGTTGCTCGATTAAATCAACTTTTGTTTCCTACGCAGACTTAAACGTTTGCAATTAATTCTCATCTGTGATGACTTCATTCTAGATTAAACATCGCTGATCGCAGCCTTTTCCAGATTATTATTTTATTTATTTTTTATTTGCAGACAACTCGTGCTTTAGTCGAGGGATTTGCTTGGAAATCAACAACGCTTTCTGTCATTAATGGATATCACAATACTTATTTGAAAGGAGCGAAAATGGCGGTTAATTATAGGCCTGGTAAATAAAATAAAGTTAATAGCAGTATTGAATTGATATTCTTAAGGTAAACGCTTTGAACGATGATTACAAGTTTTAGATTCATTTATGGCAAATTGGAGAACTCAAGTAGGTCGAGAAAGTTGCTTTAATTGCTTAACTTTCAATTGCAATTGCACTTTTCCCGGCCTGCCCGAGAATTTTCCAACATCAACGTTGAAATGAGAAGACTGGGAATTCATACTTAAAACTGATTTAATTTGTGTAACTAAATTTTTTTGTGTTCTTCAATGGGTTCGCCCTTTTTTTAATGAGAGTGCTGTTCTTTTTTGGATATAAGAAGATTGATGCATTTGATATGGTTTCATGCACTTTTTTTTTAACAAAATCATCGAAGCAGAGAAGAATTTTTGCGACCGGAAATCCCTTAAATCGTTTTATGCTTTTTTCTTTTTTTTTTGGCAAATTATTCATGAGCGTGACAACAAAAAATGAAAAATAAAACAAAAAAATTATTATTGCAGTGAAAATGTTGACCATGACATTGCATCGTTTCATTATAATGAGTAAAGTATTCAACTCCACAATGTCTGCTGTTTTCCAATTTAATAAATAAATATTCAACTTATAAAATAATTGCATGTAATCTGTTTGGATATTTCTTCGCTTATTTAAGCATTCAGTAGTAAACTGTGTGAGATACTCTGATGAAGTAGCGCAATATTCATCTAAAAGCGACATCACGCTGCGAAGATTAATAAAGTCGATTGTACAATGCTATATTGCATTGAGATAACGTCAAGAAGATGGCAAATTTTTCTTTTCAGAACTCATTGGAAACTGCGTGTGGTATGTTACATATGAAACTTGATCGTAACATTTAATGCTGATCAAAGATGACATTTAGTACATCAATCAATTGAATGGAGTTTGTTGAAAAAAGAAACTTTAATGAACATAAATTGTTTACATTATAAAATCTCATCCAATAAGGATTCCATTGAAATCCACTTCTTGTCATGTCATCTCGAGTTCATTGACATTTTTCGTTCACAAATAAATAAAAATCTTACCACAATGCCATAAGTAAAAGCTCATAAAGTTTTATTGAGGAACCCATGCAAATTCAAAGTTATTGCATAAGATCGTAACACCAACCAAACAATGTAATCACGAAATTCGTCCAAAAAAAAATATAAATATCATCATTGCGCAACGTGGGTTAAAATCAGGGACCATCAAAGCTCCATTCGCGTTGCTTGCCACATAATTTTCAAAATACCTTTTCTTAAAATTTCTTCTTATTTTTTGAAAGTTAATCCAAAGAAGAATTTTGTGGTTTCTTTTTGACTTGTCATGAAAATATGTAAGTTAATGTTTGGAGGGTATTTACTCGTTCATTTCACTATCATTAGTCATTTAAAGTTATGTAAATAATTGAAAACTTGGACATGATTTCAAGTAATCATCGCCAATGCTTTCTCTCCCACATCATTTAACGACGACAGGATCGCAATCAATTCGCAATGTGCTAATGGTTTTAATGAATTAACATTTTATTACTTACAAGCAGCAAGACTGGAAGTACATCAGTAACCCACAACAGCAACAACAACATCACACTCAAAATTGAAACCTGTTTGAGTGATCAATTTTTGCATTGGATGGTTGTTAAAATGTTGCAAATAAATAAATTGCTTTAAGGTGTTGTGTTAATAACATCTTCGATGATAAATTTTTTATCATTCGACATTTTTACGATACATTTTACAAACTGTGACCAAAGAATTATGGTCAATAATTGTTTGTGAAATTTTATTTGTTTCAGGTTTTCCTTTCTTTGAAGCAGGAAGAAGCGAAAGGCAAAAGATACACAAATCCCATCAGAAAAGGTTCATAAAGCATCGAAAGACGTGATGAAGATCATTCTGTTTAGCGGTAAATACGGTTGACCTTTTGCTTTGCCACGGTTCTTCTACTTCAGTGTTTATGGATCTATAAAAAGAAAGGAAAAAATCTTTGAAATGCATAAAGTTTATAGAAATTGCAAAAATAAAACAGCATCATGATCATGTGGAACTGGGTACATAGTAGAGAAAAAAGCTACAATTTCTTCTTGTAGATATTTAATGAAATGTTTATATTTATTCTCATGAATTTCTCACACTCAAATTGAACTACAAAAATATTTTCTGATTTAGGTCTTGGATTGTTGTGTCATTAGATTGAAATGAATTGGAATTTTAAGGTAGCAATTGGAATTGAATTGTCATGACAATATCGAGTCTAAGGGAGAGAAAGCCTTGAATAAACTAAATTGTATTAATTCTCATTCATCGTCGAAGTAGAAGTAGAAGCAGCATAAAATATCACGCACAAACTAACAGCCACATTTCAGACTTAACATATAAAAACATGTAAGTAGAATATCAGAATTTATTTAGCTTCGGTCGTGAAACATTACAGAAAATGTTGATAGCCTTTGCAATCATGCTTTTTGTGTTGTCAGCAACTCAAGAACGTTTTTATAACAAAACGATAGGGCGTGCAACAATAAAATTCATAAGAAAAATTAATTATTAAGCTGAATGAATCATTATTTGGCGTAAAAAAGAAACATTCAGAAGATTCAAGATTAACGGTAGTCAACATTTTTAAATTGAAAACAAATATCGTTGAATGAATTGTGAAGGTGTGAATAGTGCAAGCATCAAGTAGCTTTAATGTGATAATGGCATTGGAAGTCACTACGCTACCAACTTATCAGTCATTCAAGACTTCTTTCTGCCTCCGAAGTTTCTTTCATTCAACATGTTATTTTTATTCTCCGTTGATTGCTTAATGCATCTCCACATTTCAACTGGAATTCTCCCTGAAGGCCGTGTGATAGTTGGCTTAAGCTTAACAAAATTGAAGTCATTAAATTACGAAAAATAAAAAACTATCAGAAAACATTTAAACATTTCTATGGAAAACGGTAAACTTTTTAACTTATGAAAAAGAAGAGAGTAAGAAAAATGTAAATAGGAAATGCAAACTGCGCTTCTCGATACATATCGAAATTTACGGCTTACAATGATGGAATCGTGACCAATGATAATGGTCTTCACTGTTTCTATTCAGTGTGTACATAAAACATTCGATGCAATTGTTTTTCTACTCTCATTTAAATGATTTATGTTTAAAAACTGATACAGTTTGAAATGAAAATATTTGCAACATCATAACAAACATAAAAATTTGTTTGAAGCAAAAAGTAACCACGAAAGAAGAAATAACAAAAATCATAAGAATAGAAAGTAGCGGAGATAGTAATAGAATGCCAACAAGAGATGAGCTGAGAATTAAAAGAACGGCACTTATGACAGTTTAAAAGACGTTTCGGACAAATTATCTTGTCCATCAATCCATTCGTTGTATCACCTTAATAACACACCAAACGCACACTCCATGAACCCATTTCTAAGCTTTTTCTTTCAAATTGGAGATCGTTTGATTGAATATCACTGATTAGAGTGTTTTGTTTGATACCTTTGCTTGCGATTGCGATGTGAGTGGAATTGTTAATTGACATTGTACCGATAATTTTTGGGTGAGAATTTTTCTTAAATAATAAGACAAAATTTTAGGTCATAAGTTTAACCACTTAACAGCTTTACAAGTATTGTAATATGTACCGACAAAGCTTTGACAATGGAATTCGGAAATAATCTGTGGCGACAATAATCACATGATTTATATATAAATTGTACAAAGTTAAAGATTAGATTGATGACTATAAAGATTGATTGGTGAAATTTTTTCTATGAAAATCAGTAACATGGAATGTTAGAAAAGTATTTTATTAAAAGATAAATTAGCATCAGTTCATTGCTTGAACTATTGTGTCTCGTTGTCTCATTCATCGCCGCAAGGTGAAGCAAAACAGCGAATTAACAATATTTACAATTTGCTTTATCGCCAGGTAAGAATCAAGACTCTATTCATGTAAGAAGAGAGAAAAACAGTTAAATTTACTCGATGTTGTGCCATATTTCGTTGATTTTTTTTTTTGGATAATTTTGTAAGATTAAAGCAACATCAGACAACACAAAGGTAAGCAAAGCATAGCAGTCAATTTCCAAAGTCAAGTTCAATAAATTAAACATCGCATTTTACTTTAAACGTTTGATTTTTTTGTGTTGTGCTGATCGTTTCTCCTGTTTTTTCAGCTTCTTGCTGATCTTCTTCGTTTATTTCTCTTTTTATTTTTAACATTTCTTAAAAGATATTTTGTGTTGAGCTTTTTGAACGTCTCGTAAGCAAAAAAAAAAAATTTCATGTTAAAGACACTCGAATAGATATGAAATTAATTGAATAGCATTCCAAAACATCGTTAATGCAGATTAATTTGAGATAATTAATTTAGAAAGGTTTGAATTGTGATGTGATTACGAGACTTTGAACTGTAAAATATGTTGAGCATTCAATTGAACATGTGATGATAATTTAATAATCGAAAATTATAAGGAAAGTTATTCATATCAAGCAAGAGAGAGAGATTGACGTGCACTGATTGTTTTATTATTATTTTCTGACATTTGCAGGTAGAGACAACCTGACCTGAAATCATAAAACTTTAAAGTAGCTTTAGTTACTAAAGTAGAACTTCAACAGAAGTTTAAATCATTTCCAATGTGCTATTAAAACATCAGGAGAAAATTCGAAATTCAAAAGAAAAATTCTTATGTTTACTGGCAATTTCTGCCCTCACTGACCGATCATGAAGCTATCATTTTGTTTTGATCATTAAATCAGCTTCGAGTAGTGCATTAAATTTGTAAATCTCCTCTCACAAGCAAGGTTGAAGGCACTGAAACTCGATAAAAAGCAGTCGTGGACTTTTGATTAATATTTCTTATGATTATTACGGTTTATTTTACAACTTCTTTCAGTGTGTGCTTCCTCCATTCGTCACTTGATAAATTACTGACGGTAAATTGCCGTTATCGCCCAGTGACTAATTTAAGACATTAAAAGATTTTTTATTTATTTTGGCACCCAAAACGGTTTGTTCTCAAAACCAGATCGGTGGAAATGGAATTGAGATCCAATAACAACGAAAAGTATCGTTTGCAAAACGACCATGAATTGTTAAGGTTTGGTGCTTGACATGACAAATTAGGATGCAGTAATTTCATACAGGTTCTTATCTTGATAGGCATCCGAAAAATTTACTCGACTTCATAAAATAAAAGGTAGTGAAAAAGAGGTAAAATATTTAATTCAGTGCATTTTCGCGTTGAAACCAAAGATACTTGAATGATGATTAATGAATGTGTAATTAGTGATTGAGACTCATTATTCATCTCGTTTTTCGGTTATCTTCATCAACCCATCAATATCTTGACGTAATAAATCAACCGTTGCCATCACATTTCTTTAGGTCCACCGCAAGTTTACTGTTGTCAAATGTTTGTGGATGAGTTGTGTTAATTATACAACGATAAATGTGCTGAAACATAAATTTAAAATCGATTTTTATGTTGATTGAAAGAGAAGTCAATCAAGATTCAATATAACTAATTATTGAACTTTATCTTTGTATAGCGATGTTGAATTGACTTTAAATTTGTTTCATTGAGTGTCAGTGAAACATTAAAAATTCATAGATAATCATAATCATGTTTAGGAATTATTAGATATTCTAGTAGATAAAATGAAAATTTTATACATCTGTATAACATGCACATAAAAATTAATATTTTTATGATTTATTAATTATAAAAATTTACACCAAATTACAATTTGTAATTTTGGTAATTGTTGAAATTAGGAAGTGTTTCAGAATCATACAAATACTCTAAGAAACTGTTGCATGGTTTTCAACTTTTAAAATATTTTCACGCGTTTTGATTTGTTTCGTATTTAAATCAAAGTTCTTAAAGCTTAAATCTATTATTCACTTATTAAACTAATTTAATGTATTAAAACACGTTTATCATAGATCTCACAATTCATTTAATGATTTGTTGATGAAATCGGCTGGAAGAATGTAATAAAAAAAAAATCGATAAATATATGAAAGTTTGTGTATGCATGATAATTAGCGCGAGTTGATCAGTACACGAGCCACTAAGCATTAATACAATTGATTAACAGCTGACAATAAATCCTATAACCGCAAATACCCACATAATAATGAAAATAATTACAATCAAATACTTCTTTAAGCCGACATTCTGTGAACTGAAAACACAATTTTCCCTTGACCATTATCTGTCATTATCGTTGCCGTTGTGAGTTGCTATAGCAGAACTATAATATCACTACAGGAACACATACACTTGCTTATGTTTTTTATCACGGTGGTCAGTCTGAGGTTGACATTATCTAAGGACAGCTCGTGTAAAGCATGATTTTTTAAAAACTTTTGATGTTTGACTATAGATTAAATTTGATGGTTGATTTAATTGCTTTTGAAATGAAACCTAAAATTTTTATGTGCAAAGTGATAGTGGAAAGAAAGAAGAATGAATAATAATCGTTTCATCGATTTTTGTAGATATCCTTCATTTATTGTGTCATGTGGAATATTTGTTTATTCATCGAACGTTTTTCTTCGCTTAAAATCTGATGTCAGTGGAAAATCGATAATCAAATGAGAATTTCAACTAATAGTGAAATTTGAAGTTCCTTCATATGTTATCAAATATTTACAATTGCAAATTAATAAGTGCGATATCCAATTTGAAGCGATGGAATCGAAATTAAGAGCTATAAGTAACAATGTCAACAATAACGATACAGTTGTTGAATTCGGTTCAAAAATTCATGATTTACAAGAGCCAAAACAGATATCAACACCTGAATATTTATGTCAGAAGAAAGTTCCGGTGTTGTTCACCACCAATCGTGGTATTCATCTACGAAAATTCAATAAAAGTTCAATGAACGACGAATACATGATGTCGTTCTGCGATCTAGAACGTTGGGTAAATAATGATTTCATGAAAATCCAGAAAAATTAAGGAAAATCTAATCAATTCCATTATTCAATGTAGAACTTTCGAAATCACGTCGAATCGATAGGATTAACACCACCTAGTACATCAGACCGTTCGGCTGTTAAATCAATTAAAATTGTGCAAGCGAAGGATGGAAGTGGGATAGAAAAACGACAAGAACACGGATGAATCTATTTTAGATGATAGCGAGATTGACGACGAAACATAGCGTGGTAAGGAATTGAAAATAATTCAATATCTCTCTTTTACTTAAACGAATCCCAACCATCAACACGCAAGTCTTTACGTGAATAAAAGGTGAAACTTTTATTAGACAGAAGAATTTATGTTCATTTGAAACGTGAAAATTTTCCCGTTTTTTAATCCCATTCATCTGTCTAATTATCTCGGTTTTCCATGCTCACTTCAGAAAAGAGGGAACAAAAGTCCTTAAGTGAGACGAAGCATGTAATACTTAAAATTTAATGATTGTTGTTTTCCGGCTTTCTTAAAAAAAAACGCGGAATGCAATTAATTTAAAATTGTGTGCACTTCTAATATGTCCCGGTAAAAGCATAAAAGAAAAAAGATTTAAAGTTTAAACTTTTTTAAAATGTTTTAAAAAATTAAAAGGAATTTAATTCCACATGAAAACATAAAACTACTTTAAAACATAAATTAACTTTATAAAAAGGTTTGAGTTAAACCTTGTTGAGATTGTTTTGAATTGTCTGTAGGTGTGCATATTATTATCGTGACTTGTGACTCAAGTCTCGTAGATTTTTCATTATTGTCCAAAACAAACTTTCGTTCATCGTTAGAAACATTAAATTAATTCACAACATGACAACACTCAGAAAAGTAAAACATTGAAAACATTCCTCGAACTCATCATAGTCGCATAAAACATCATTGCAGAGCTTTTTATGCTCTTTAATGTTTTGGCAAGCATCTCAGTAAGACGTGAAAATTTTTGCTCTCATCTCGTGAGAAAGAAAAAACAGAAAAATAATTTTCAGAGTGCAAATTTTTGTTTACTTTCTTGAAGAATAATCTTTAAAATGAGTAATATCGAAGATTTTAATGACATTGATAAGTTTCGTGTTTTTATGTAAAGCTAACATCTTTTGAAACTGTCAATCTCATGGCATTAGCACTAAAGACATGAGATGAACATTTACCCATCACTTTGATCCAGGACGAAAATCGATTTTGTGAATGAATATTTTTCTCTCATCTGTGAGGTTTTCATTACATCAACTTCATTCAAGTTTTGAAGTGAAAATCTTTATAATTCGTGTGCGGATGTGAAGTGAGACAGAATAAAACTTTTATATATTATGCTAATTTAAATACATGCATTAATGTGGAAAAAACTGTATTATAACTTATTATTTAATTAATAAGTAAACGAGAAACGGAAGAAGAAAATCAAAGTTCAGAGATATTAAAGATAAATTTCTGATGTGAAACGTGATCATAAAAGTTTGAGATTTGTTGACAGTTTTTATAAAGAAACAATCAACAAAACCATAATATTTAAATTAGGTAATATCAGAAAATATTTATACTAAAAGCACAGACGACATGACTTTACATATTCGTGGAAAAGTTCACATAAACTGAAAATTGTTTTCGTAGATAATTGAAAAACTTTGAAACTTTTTGGGGCTTTTCATGAAAAGCGAGACGAGAATGATTAAAACTTTCATCTTTAAAAAGGTAAAGTATTTTTCTATAATTGTTTAATTAATTGATGAAATAACAAAATGTTATGCTTCAGTGGGAAATAAATATTTATTCTTATGTATTTATGTCTAAATCATCAACAAGAAGCTTATCAGATATTTAACGATTTATATAAACTTTGAAATTTGTTTAACTTCTCACAAGCATTTGTTGTATGTATCTGTCTCATTAACAAGATTTATTTTATCTGAAAAATCAAAGCTTTTCAATGAAGGGATTAATGATTTGGGAATTCAAAGCCTTAAACATTCAAATATATATACTGAACTTGGTAAATCAATGTGAAATTCTTGATTAATAGCTTTGAAATCATGAACATTAAAACATGTTTAATTTACACACTTTTCTTGTTCTCATCATACTCTTTGAATCTCAGTTTCGGTCGACCACAAGATGTAGTCGCAGAAGCAATTCCATTAAATCTCTTGTGGTTATTAAGCGACAAAATGAGAAAGTGAAAGAGAGATGGAGACAGATATCATTTCAGAGTAAACCTATTGTGGAAGAAATAACTCAAAAGTTGACACAAAGCATTCGTCGTAAGTCTCATAAAGTAAGATAAGCCATGATAAAAGAATTAATTTGAAGGAGATGAAAAGTGTGAGATTCTCTGACTCGTCAGAAAATAAAGAAATTTCGAAGGAGGGGATTACATAAAGACGAATGAAAAAGTAAAAACTTGGATAAAATGACACATTTTAACCATGATATGTTCCTTTTTTAAGTTTCAACTCGAACTATTATTATCATGAGGTTTTCCTTCCAGTCATCCAGTTGCAATTTAGTTGATGCATTTTCAGGATTCTGCTTAACGATAAGAGAAATGTGGGATTTATGGGATTGTCGTACCGTAAGAAGTATTAATAAAGTTTTTTTTCCTCAACATTTTATGGCTGAAACTTGTGAGATGTTTGTCCACAAAAACTCCTTCAATTAATTTCAAGCTCTCAAAATTAGTTTCGGTAAATCATTTCATATAAACAGAAACCAATTTTGGTTCGTAAGTAAAATTTTATACCGCTTAGTTTGGTTGTTTGCATCAAAGCTTCCTTTGAGCTAATTAAAGAGAGGAAAATAGAAAAAAATTCTTTTGCTCAACATTTCATAGTTTTAAAAGAAATTGCAATGAAATCACAAGCCAAATTCTATTGATTTCTTTTGTATCCTCTCTTAAATGTTGGCAATAAAAGCTTTTTCTAAGACTATATGTACACATAAAAAGAGCTTTTCGATCAATTGGGATGAAAAGTGATTGTCGAGATGAATGAATTGAATTCTATTAAAACTCCAATGCTATAAAATTTGTCAAAGATTCGAAATAAAAAATTGAAATTGTCAGAAGCATTCCTGATAAAGGTTAATTTAGTTGTTATGGAATTAAACTTTGTCAAAAATACGATGCGGACGAATGAAGATGAAAAATGAACTCTGCAAAAATCACAAGATTTGCGTTCCATTACAATTTGTTGCTGAAAGAAAATTTTCATTATTTAGGGTTGAACTTTTATGACGAATACAATTGACAGTAAAAGAAATGACTTTAAATGGTCGTCGCTGTGGTTAATAAAGAAAAAAAACTTTCAAGTTTATTAATGAAATTTTAATTAGATTATAAAAAAAGTTTTCCATTGCATCTCTTTGACTTTGACGAAGATTGAATGTACTTGGAAATAATTATTTTAAATATCCCGATCTCAATCCATTGTTTACTCTTAAGTACCTAGAGTTAAAAAACTTTCCCTACACAGTGGGTTGAAATCATCTCCAGAAAAAGGTTTTTTTGTTGGAAGAAAAAAGAAGTTAATTAATCAACAGTAAAGCGTCCCTAAATTAAATCATTAAAATTCCAAGCATTTCTCACTCAGAAACTCAATAATTATTTGTACGAATTTAAATTACGCTCCAGGAATAAATTAATCTTAAAGCAGCATAAGAGAAGCCTTAGACCTCCGCTAAAGTTCTATGGTAAGACACGGGTGATTGTTGCAATTGGAGCTTCGAGATTTCAAACGTTTACATAATTAACCATTCGATTAATTCGCAGAAAAAGTTCGATCGTGTTGATTGACATTGTCTTGAAAAACTATCATAAATATTGATGACTCTGGTCATTGGATGAGTTTTGAAAACTTTTATTAGTTGAATATAAAACATCTTTCAATAAATTCAATTCCAATTTACCCTTCTTTGTTGATAGTCTCGAACGTCAACGTTACCGATCTTGCAAAGAAAAACTTTTCTTTTACTCCGTATCTTCGAGTGATGAATGTTTGACGATTCACAAAATCTAAAACTCAAATTGAATTATTTGATATCATCAGACGAAAAATGTGTCCATGAATTATTTATGATGAAGAAGAATAAAAAATAAAAAAACTTCAAAAAAGAATTTGTCCGAGAATGGAACGTAGAGAGGCCTAAGGTCTTTGCTTGCTTGACAAATGCGACTTAGAGTCGAGCAAAAATAAATATTTGTCATTGAGTTCTTGTATTTAAATGAAAGAATTTATATAGGACGGTGAGGACATTAACATGTTGAGCCGAAAGCTCCACAAAGGCTTAGTGCAAAGGAAAAAGAAGGAACATTTTCTGTGCTAATGACGTGAAATGAAAGAAACTTTGAAACTTTATTTTGTCATATTGAAAATTTGAATGTTGATAAATGAAAAGTTTTATTGACATAACTTCTACAAAATCTAAATTAGCATTTTCCTAGGTTTCTCAACATTCTTGTATGTTGATATTGACAGAAAATATTAAATAAACTTTTATACAAAGCGCACATTAAATATTTCAATTATTACCCAAACAACTTCAAAATATTGTCACATTTACAACATAAAACGTGAAACGTGAAAGGACATAAAAACAACAAATTAAAAGTTATTCAATATTCCTTGTTTTATTTATTTGTCTACAAAAATGGATTGCTTTCTGTAGCTCGCCATCGTGGCATTCCACAAATACTCAACTAAAACATGTATGTTTCATTACTTTATTACGAATAACAAATGCTTTTGAAATATAACTTTTAGAAGCACAAACAAATGCAAATATCTCCACACGTAATAATTTCAATATTTTCCATTGGAAATAAAATTGTTTCAAAGTGAAATGAAATTTTTGTGTTGAGGAAATGGAATTTCTATTGTCTGTTCTTAGCGTCGGGTTCAACTCCCATTGACAATTTAATTTCCATTGATTTTTTTTTTACTTTGCTTTTGTTAACTAGAATTCTTTTAATCCTTCTTTTTTACGTGATAGAAACCAAGAGGGAGAATAATTTAAACTCAATTGATATTTGAATTGAACAACTCAACAAAAGTGCTTGTTGAAATGAAGAAAGTTTCTCATGGGAAATAATCCTTTGCAATTTAGCTTTACTCATTTAGATAATGATAACAATAATAATAATAAATATCCAAAGGAACAAAACATAAAGTTTTTTATTATAATAAAAGAAACTTTTTTTACTAACTTCCAATCTTATTCAGAAATATTGATGACTAGTGAAATAATCTTCTTAAACAAAGCTTTGATATTATGATATTCAAATTATTTCTAAACAATCAAAGATGTTTTAATTAAAACAAGAGAGAAGTTGTCAGGAGTTATGTTGCGAGAGAAACAAAACATTGAAAACATTATGTTGTTGTTATATGAATGCAAACTCAACATTATTTGTGAGCTTTTCATTTCAAAACATTTAATTTTCCTTATGGCTTCGGTTTATAAACATTAAAATGTGCATCCATTTATATTTTTCCCTCCCTTAAGGGCTTTTTTCTTCATTTCCTTAGGGAAACACGTCGAATACAATCAAAACAATGATTTCAACATTACACTTGGAGCAATAAAAACTCAAAATATATGAGCCATAAAAACATTATTTAAATGATAAACACTTCAGTGTAAGTCGTAGTCAGGCAGATTCTAATATATTTATATACGAAGCCATTAAATTAGAATATCACAAACATCCAAATTTTATTTGAAAAATTCATATCATTTGAATTTTTAATATTTATGTACGAGATTCTCGAGGTATTCAATAAAGAAATCTTCCTTTGCAGTCAATCAAGCAATGTAATATTTTCTCTCTAGAGTTATCTGTCTTTGTTATTTATACGATTGAAATGTATCTTTTTGTTTACCTTCAAAGTGAAACCTGTTTGATACTTTAAAAAAGCTTTTCATGGGCCTCATTTGAAAGATGAAACAAATTTTCATTACAAATTTGCGAAAACACTTGTGAACGTTGTTGAAAATAAGAAAAAGTTTATGATATTTTTAAGAAAATTTATTATGGGAAAAAACATGTTTTTTCATCACTCTTAGGGTGAAAGCATTCATAAAAGTCTTTCACGTTTGAAAGGATTGTTAAGTGTATGAAATTTATTGCGATTAGAAGCGAAAACAACTTCAATAACTTTACTAACGTCTTATTCGTTCACTCTTTATAATATCGAAGCGTACAAAAACAGTCCAAGTCACTATGCTTTCCCCCTACATCATCATCGTAAAGTAAATTTTTCATTTGCTTAATGTTCTGTAATGAGTACATCAGACGTTTTTGCTTGAATAATGCTTGTTTGCATCTGACATGAACAAAAGAAGAAAAAGCCAAGTGATGTGTAACGGAAAAGTTTTGAACTACTAACGTTCAATGTTTTGGAAGCGAACATTAAAAGCAAAAAAGTGACATATGTTTGATGAGTGATAAAATGAATTAATAATTACTTTAACTGTCTAAAGCAGCGAAAACAATGTTTGAAAAGTGATGACTATAAAATGTTCACATTTTTTCATTTTTAAATCAAGTGAGGAACATTTGGAAGCTTTCAAGTTGACATTGAAAAGCTTTAAAAATTTTGCTATGTAAATAATTGATTAAAAATTCTGTTATGACCAAATAGCTCTTAAAAAGGCAATTTAAATTCATATAATCTTATAGATAGATAGATAGATGTTTGTTTTATTACCGATACGGTACTTTTTGTTTACATGAGCGATTAGTATTTTGCGAGATCTTCTGTCGTAGAAGTAATAAAAAAGAACAATGAGTACCATCATAAAAAGATTACAAAATGCTTTGCAATAATCGAAATGATGTCCAAAGTAATTTTAATGTTGGAGTCGAATCTGATGTTCATGAGGTGTTGGAAGACGATTTCAGAATTTCATTGATATCCTTAAGAAATTCATCAACAATTTCCAGCCTGGCTTAATCGTTGGTTCATGAGAAAATTTCTCATGAAGCCAAACAACGACCATTATGTTTTCAAATGCTGTCTGTTTGTTGTTTGAATGACGACAACGATATCGACTTTGTACATGTCGTAAAAAGACATCAGAAGAACAAGAATGTCTCATCACCATCATTTCGCTCGATGGCTCGTTAATTCATTTTGGAAAAGAAGGAGGAAAAAAATTCCATGATAACACATTCCGGGAGCCGTTTGATGAGAATAATTGTTTCATCTTTTTGTATCATTCGTTGGTTCTCGTTCTTGATGGTCTCATTTGATACGAAAAGACATAAAACAAGATCTTGATTGAATTTTTTTCAATGTTTTCACTTTCGTTGCTTGCAATTTTATTTCTTATTCTTCTTTTTTCATTTCGTTGTATCTTTACAGATGCATTCACGATTCTTGATGTTTGTCTGGCGAAAGAAATTGTTGCTGTTTGCAACTGGAATATTAATGGTGATGGCAATTCTCGTATGGGGATTTGTCTACTCATCTCATGTGAATCATGACGACACCAACAAGGGACTTTCGATAAAGGTAAAGCTTCACATTAATTTATTACACTTAACAAGGACATAAAAATTTAATCAAAAGTTGTCGACTTTTCACTTAGTTTTTGATATCAAAGAATCTTCTTTTTAATTAATTTTAGAATACTTTTAATGACTTAACCGCTTTCATTTCGCTTACAAACTTTTAACAATAAAAGCTCGACATGAATAAAAGATTTTCACTTCTCATGAAGTCATCTCACTACAATTTCATTCTCTTTGAAAATTTATTTCCAAATAAATAAACAGGAACTCATTTTGGATAACAAGCACAGCAGTTTACTATTTAAGCTGGGAGTTGGAGGTCGTGAAAGCAGCTACAACAACGAGCCAATTAGATTCTTTAAGCCAACATTAAGTAATCTTTATTCAATCGGAAAGAAAGGTAATCGAAGCTTGGCATGACTCATGACAAGACTAATCACTCATTTCACATTCAATTTCATTCTCGACAGAGAAATATTTTAAAGATTGGAATAAAATTCTTCTCGATAAAGATGAGAAAGAGCGCTTAGATAGCTTCGGGGTGATTTCGCATGATGATTTAGCGAGACGTAAGATTGCAGATGAAATGAAGATAGCAGTTGACAAGCAGACGAAGTACGAAAGTCAGTTAAAGAAAATGGGAATTCCTGTGATTGTTGGATTGGTAAGTGAAATGATATAAAATTGTTTCAATGAAATTAACAATTAATTATCTTCATCGTTAAGGGACCGACAAATCGTCATCCACCACCGGAAAATCGTCTCGTTCATTTCGATCTTAAAGGTGCACCACTCAAGACAAGTTATTTCCTTAAGATTCTACCAATGCTGAAAGCGTTAGGAGCAACAGGAATCATTCTAGAATACGAAGATATGTTTCCTTATAATGGAATATTATCGTCAATCGCTGCGAAAAACGCTTACAGCAAGAAAAACCTGTTGGAGATTCTTCAAGCTGCAAATGCTTTGGATCTCAATGTAATTCCGCTTGTTCAGACATTTGGTCATTTGGAGTTTGTATTGAAATTGAAGGAATTCAGTCAACTTCGCGAAGTGTCTGAATCACCGCAATCTTTATGTCCAAGTCTCAATTCATCGTTTACATTCATCAATGAACTTCTTACTCAAGTTGTTGAGTTTCACACTTTAACTCAATTGCAGCAGAATATGATTCTGAAACGTAAAGACGATACTTACAAATCAATTCCAAAACTTACACACATTCACATTGGATGTGATGAAGTTTATCAACTTGGTGAATGTCCACGTTGTCGTGATAAGGTTCATGACCAACTTTTTCTTGATCACGTTTACAATGTTGCTTCAATCATTAAACGAAAATGGCCAGAACTTAATGTGATTATTTGGGATGATCAGATTCGTCAAATATCTCTTGAGACTTTAAAGAATTCCGCAATTGGGAAGATTGTTGAGCCAATGATTTGGGTTTATGCAGAAGACATTTACAAGTTTATTCAATCACAAACATGGGACAAATACGCTCAAGTTTTTCCAACTGCATGGGTGGCGGGAGCTTTCAAAGGTGCTTTTGGTGAAACTTTGATGATTCCAAGTGGAAGACGACATCTGGAGAATACTTTACGTTGGTTAGCAATCATTCAAGGTGAAGGTGCAAGGTGATTATATAACATCAAATATTCGACATTTTTAAATTCATTCAATGATTTTTCATGTTTAGATTCCATCAGGGAATGAAAGGAATCGCTTTGACAGGTTGGAGTCGTTACGATCATTTCTCGGTGTTATGTGAACTTTCCCCAGCAGCCATTCCAAGTTTAGCTGTTTGTCTTCACACAGCTTCTACAGGATATTTTGAAGTTGACTCAAAAACCAATCCAATCATACCAGCACTGACATGTCCTGATGCGCCTAGTGATAGATATTTGTGGTTGGATATGCAGAAAGATCCAAATCTTGGTGCTTTCTCGAGATGTATCTTTCCTGGAAGTTCAATCTTCCGATACATAAATCGATTATCGTCACTCGTTACAGAAGCACGTGAATACATCGACTCAATTAAATTCTCACGTGGTTGGTTGAGTGATTACAACATTCGACATAACTTCTCATCTCCAACAAGAATTTTGGAACTTCTCGAAGATCAACCAAGACTACAAGCATCACTAACTAATCTGGCTAGAAGTTTAGCTGAAAATATGGAAGAAATTTATGACCATTGGACGATTGGTGAATACATCGAGCAGAGAATTTATCCATTGATCAATGAGCTTAAGAATCTGGAAAAGGTCGGCGATAGTTTAAGAATGAGAAAAGTTTTTCCTATTCGTCCACTTCCTTATCTTGAGAAATATCTCAAAGAACTTGGAATTACGCAAAAAACGCCTGAGAACTGAAGATTTTTTTAAAGGACTGCGATACCAAATACACTTAGTTATAATTTACTTAAATTTTGATCCGATTAAAAATCGAAATTCATCGTTCTTAGAACAACAAATGAATTTGGAAATATTCTTAACAATTTATTAGTTGGAATTCTAAAATGTGTGTTGACATCTTAAAGAATTTTAGTGCAAAAGAAGAAATGAAAGTAAATTTAATGTTTAGAGATGATACGAATTCATGAAAAA
The DNA here is from genome assembly GCA_900005825.1 of Clunio marinus. Lineage (NCBI taxonomy): Eukaryota > Metazoa > Arthropoda > Insecta > Diptera > Chironomidae > Clunio > Clunio marinus. The sequence continues at coordinate 91,527 of CVRI01000049.1, forward strand.
GTATTTACTTAATTGTAGCTGTTTTTGATCCTAGTTTCATGTTTTTTGTACAAATAAAATTACAACATTAAACGATAACAATGAAGTTGTTTATTTGAAAGTTGCAAATTCGTTGTTATTTCCAGAAAAAAGAAAAGCAGTGAGTCCTGAAAATGACATAAATATGATGAAGAGAAGGTTTTAATTGCCTTCAGCAACTTCTTGAAATGACTCACAATATTCAACTTTCATCTGATAATCTTCAAACATTAATCAAAATTAAACTTTTCTTTTTAATAATTTTTTTTTTATTAATTTTTCATTTTCTACTAACATAAATTTATTAATTGTGATCTTATATCATTCATTCATTCATTTATCTTCTTTTTATCATCTTCATCTTGTGGATTCAAAAAAATTCTCATTTTCATTTGAATTTTCATTACAAAATCAAAAAGTTAGTAAAATGTTTTTCTTGTGTTAGTTTTTCCCTTGATATTTATTGCGTGAATCCATTTTCCATATGTGTCTATTAAATTGTGAGAAAACGTTCCTTTATTTTTACTTTTATGATTCAGCTACAAGTTTTCTTTTCTTAAGTTGATGTGAGGGAAAAAAGATATCAATCAAATGCACAACACTTATCAGAAGAACAATACAAACTCGAGAGAAAGAAATGAAAAGCAGAAAATCTTTCATGACGGAATTTATTTCTCTCATAAATCTTTTCTTAATGTTCAAAATGATACATTAAATCCTTTCCCTTAATTTTCTTTTCAGTTCTAATCAACAAATTGTCTAATTTTCTTTAATTTTAATTAACGTTTTCTTTTCATCATTTTTTGTTCACCATTTAACTTTGGCTTCCAAATCTTACCAAGAATCTTACAATGTTCTTTAAACGATTCTAAATTAAACATTTTTACAAATTTTCAATTCAATGAATGTGAATGATGAAAAAAATTTCACCCAAAAGTGCTTCTCACTTAACTAATTTAAATATTTATTCATATTTTATTTCTGCTTACAGTTTTAAATTTTCTTTAAAATTTTTAATTTTCACCTACTTCACAATTAATTATTTTAGAGATATTTCTTACATTTGAAACTCGAGGAAAATGATGGATTAGGAAGGAAACATGGATCACTTTTCTACTTACGAATGAGCCGGGGGAGACAATCCAAGAGATGTAAGAGGGTAGGAAAAGCAATCGTTTTCTTTATTGGCACCACAAATTTGTATTTCTTATAATTCTTTTTGTTATTAAACGCGAGCACAAATTTAACTTTCGAATAAAAAATAGGAAATTAACTAAGAAAATAATAGTTTTCATCATAAAAAAATTATAAAATCTTTCGTTAAAGTAGAAAATTAAAATATAATTCTAGATATTAATTATTTATGTTATCTGATAAAATATACGAGATATAGAGAGGAAGGAAAAAGAAAATATTCAAATTGATAATAAAATATCACATTTTGATTTGCTATTTAGAAAGTAAGTCGACAAAGGGTCGAGGTTGACATGTTTAGTCTTGTTGATAGATTAAAATGTTTAGAGTCCTGAAAATTCCAAGACTTATAAGAGCTTTGAAAACATTGATTTTATTTCCTGATTTTCAGGTAAATCAATTTAATTTTAAGAAAATATTTTGGACGAATTATTTATTTTGTTATTTACAACAAGACCAACCACATTAACCTCAACAACCTCGTGCAAACAAACGTGAAGAAAGCCAATAAAATCTAATATGCATTTAGATAAATTGTAATGGAAGAAATTGTATCGAAAATCACTTTAAATATAACACAAGCTCGATATTCTAAGAACTAAAACCTTAGTGATGATATTGAAGTGCGTTGTGGAAAATATTCAGAAAAAAAGATAAAAAAAATTCATCTTTGAACTAATGTCACTTTAATCTCTTATCAACTATTGCTAGAATAATGCCGTTTTATTAAAAAAAATTCTTTCGTTCCTGTCACTCCTTCCACGTTTGATAAAAAATAAAATTAAGTTTAAACCCTCCATGATATATCGTACATAAAGCCTCAACTAACCGAATCCCAAACGAAGCTACAAAACATTGATTTATGTATTTAAATATGTGTCGAAAGGTTCGCCTAAAATTTTCTTCTCATGCCAAAAAAAGATTTTTTTTCCTTTTTCTGTTTTTTTTACATAATTTGGAAAATTAAATTTCCACAATAAAATCACCAAATATCTACCGTTACCGTCTTGATCAACTATAAAACTCCTTAATAATCACATTCAAGAATTTTTTATACAATTTTGTCGCAATTTCTTTTTGTTTGTGTTAAGGCTTTTCTTTTTTTTCATTTTTTCTTGTTTTGTTCTTGTTGTCCGAAAATATTTTTATAAAAAATATCAATTGAGTGTGAATGTGTGTGTGTGTGGATGCTTTACACATATTTAATTTAATTTTTTTTCTTTCTTGAGGGCGGGAAGGAAGGGATGCATCAGACGCATTTAACTGTTGTGTGGGTGTGTTTGGGTAGATCTTTATTATTTTTAGATTTGTTTTCTATTTGCAATAGTTTTAATTGAGTATCATGAAATGATTGATTGAAAAAAGAAAAATTCTTGAGAAAGTTTCAATCAAATGTTATGTGAAATATTTCCCATTTTTTTCAACATCTACTCAAGTTTTACAATTATTTTATTCCAAACCATTTCATGACAATCAATGTCACTGATTATATTAAATTCTTCAAGTATATGCATTTAAATGCAAATTGTTTTAAAATAAAGTATAAATTGATGGTGATAGGAAAATTCAGTTATCATCATCATCAAGACAGGAAAGTATACGTTGCGGGGGAGTGAAACTTAATAAACTGTTATCAATTTTTCCCTCGAAAAAAAGAACAAAAAATAAAACTTACAACTAATTTAATTTGTTTTGATTTCCATAGTTTTCATGTTCATCCGAAACGCTTCTGAATCGCTTTAATTCTCATTTTCTTTAGTTTTGTTTTAAATGTCAATCGAAATAGTATTAAGAAACATTTTCTTTTATTATTATTTTTACATCAAATTTCTAAACATTTCCAACAACTTTCAACTCATGCTTTTTATAATTTTTCATTAATTTATTTATATTCAACGTTAATTCTAAAATAATTTTTTTTCTTTTGCAATTTGTCATTTTCATTAATTATGTTATCGCATGCCAAAGGAGAAAAGAAAAAAAAATTCGTCCATGAGAACTTCAAATCACTTTTATAATTCAATGAAAAATATTTAAAGATGTTTTCATTTTTCTATCTTTTATCATAAAAAAAAGAATGAAACTTCTTCTCTTACATTCTTAAATTTTCTTTTTCATCATTTCTTGATTATTCAATTAAAATTACTCTGAGAGTTTGACGAGAAAATTTTGTCACTGTGCGGCTGTTCCGGTTTGGTCGCTTTGCGCTGTTGAAAGAATAAAAATTAAATTGAATTAAATTTGATTGATGATTGAGAGTTCAACAAACCTTCACTTGGTGTACAAGGTCCAGCAGACTGCGGTGTAAATCCTGGTTGAGCCATAAACTTTTGACGAACTTCACGAATCTTCAGTTGTAAACTTTGCTTGTTCGGGAAAATATCGCTGTGAGCAATCTAAACAACATAAAAACAATTTATAATATTAAATCAAATAAAAAGTTCATAAACATGAATACCTGAAAGCTATTTGTTGCTTGTGTCGATGGAAACATCCCATGTTCTTGGAACAACTGCATCACCAAATGCCTTCGTTGTTCCAACGTTTTTCTGTGACCTTTTTCATTAGCATCCGTGGTTGCTGATCTCTGCGATGGTGTTTTTGGTGTTCGAGGAGATCGATCATTGTTATCTTCAGCAGCAAGAACAGCATTTACACAATCTAAGATTTAAAAATGAATTAATAACGAATTAGTTACTAAATAATTCTTCACTTACATCTAAGCTGATCAATGTTAAATTCAGGGCCAAAGAAACGATTTCCCATCAAGAATGAAGCTGCTGATGGTGTTGTTGCTGACATGCCACTAAGATCAGATGGTTCATCATCAGTTGCAGCTGCAATTCAAAACAATCACATTATTCGTTTAAATTTTTTAATCATCTCATCAAATTTTACCAGTTTTCGGCATCGATTGTGGCTTCTTACGATAACTTTGTGTGAAGACGTGCGGCGATGATGGCACTGAAATTGCACTCGGCGATTGACAATCTTCCGGTTTAAACTGGGGTAGAAATTTGAACTTGTTTTCAAAGTCAACTTGTTTGAGAACACTGTAAGAAAATCTGGGTTAAAATGAAAGAAAATGTTATGGTATTGTTGTTATATGACAACTCACTTATCCATCTCATCAGTTTTAATCTTTTTGTACATTTTCGTTTTTACCGAAGGCGATATTTGACTTTGAATGTCGTCATAATTTGCTGATGTTGGTGTAGGCAGTGCTGACGGAACCGGATTAATAATTGTGTTTGCAACTGATGTTGTAATCGAATCCATAGTTGGTGTGTCAGGCATTGATGAGCTTGATGATGAATTGGCTGCAAATACGCTTTTGATCAACAAAAAAGTTTCGTCTTGAAAGTATGGTGAATCACCTCGATTTTGTCGTCGTTGTAATGGCGCTTTTCCTAATTGTGCTGGAGTTGGTGCAAGAACGAACTTTTTCTCAGCGGAGTCATCGTTATCATCATCATCAATTTCATTCTGTTCAGTCCTTTCTGAAGCTTCACGTTGCTGATTTGATGGCGGTTCATTTGACTTTGGTGTCGCTGGCAAATTGCGAATTGTTGGTGATTCTGGTTCTTCTTTAATCTTCATCCCTGACTGTATCGACGGCTCGGAATGATGTTGACCACTTGATGACAAATACATATTCGGAATCTTTCCACCATGAATCACATAAGTTGGCTGCGTGGATTTGTTCACCGGATTTTGCATTTGTTGTCCAGGATTTGATGAATGAACTTTTTGGTACACTCCATAATCATCCTGCATCGATGAAAATGACAAACACTGATTGAAAATAAAAGTTTTTCTCTTAAGACATTTAAAAGAAGAAGTCGAAAATAATTTCCTTTTTGTGTTTTTATTTTCCAATGAAATTATTTTCTATTTTTAGGACTGAGAGCTGTCAGCATGATGTTTGCTATCATTCAACTCTCACGAAAAAATGAAAAGGAATTATTTTTGAAACTTACTTGTTGTTGATTCTGATTAATTGCCAACATTATCGACTTCTGACCGCCAGTTGTCATCTGTGTTGCTGCTCCCATGCCAGTTGCTGATGATTGTGAATTTAAATTTAAAACAATTGATTGGATGTGATTCTTGTTAGTGTTAACATCATTCAAACATTTATTGTTAGTGCCAGCACCGTTAGATGACTGACTCACGTTAGTTATCACATGACCATTTTGATTCAACAACAATTCATTCAATGTTCCCGTCAAAACAATGATGCCACCATTACCAATCCCATCAAAGGAAATATTCTTGTTAGCTATTAACTTATTGTTATTACCAGCAGTGACAAAGCTCACCAGCTCATGTCCCACATGTGCTGGTTGATTTTCAATTACGATTGTTTCATAAATAATTGCAGTCGTGCTGTTTCCATTCTCCTCCAGTTTTATGGCATCATAAAAACCAGCACTGTCGTGCGTATCCGTGATTATAATGCCATGATTTTTGTTAGTCTTATCGCTACCATCACATACATTGATAACATTAACATTGGATGATGATTGATTAGTAGAAGAGCATTTGTTAGTAGATGAATCGGATGATGACAGAGAGAAGGAAGAAGTTGAAACTTTTTCATGATTTAATGATGCACATGATGCAACAACATTGACATTCACATTTACATCGTTTACATCCAATTCTTTACCTTCATGATGACGCATTGGCGAATTGTAATGAATACCATTCGACTGTGCATCACTTAGACGATGATGAGCTGATTTATCATCATTTGCTGCTGACGTTGTTGGTACGGTTGGAAAATTGAAGATTGTGTTGTTATTGTTGACACTGTTAGCTGATAAACATTTCGCTTCCATCTCAGCTTTGACGGTTGGGGTTGTTTGTAAGAAGCCTGTCGTCTTGGGACTTTGAGGCATGGTACGAAAAGCTCCACCTGAAATGCATGAAAACATTGAAAATTCTTGGAGAATATGTGGGAGTATATTAAAGCCATTAAAATTGAAGGGGACAAATCAAGGGGTGGGAAAAACAAGTCAAAGGGTAAACAATAAGAATTTAAATATTCAAAACTTACCCTTCGGTTGAAATGGCATGACTCCAATTGGATTCTTTGGACTGTTGTAAGGGAACAACGGTGAATAAAGAGCACTCTCATTCTGATGAAGCGGATTTATTGGTTTTGGCTTTCTTGTTACATCACCAATTGCATAAAAGCTTTGATCTTTCTGATATGATGAGCTCTGCAAGTGAAAAAGATTTTGTTATTGACAATTTTATGACATATCGAGAAAAGTATAAAACAACAATACTCGATATCTCATTTACTTACTTTATCATCAGCATTTGATTCAACATCAGAGTCAGTAACTTTTTCAGCACATTTTAAGTCTATTTCCATTGCTTCTTGTTGTTGCTGTTGATATTCTTGATGATCAGATTGTTGCATGTGAACATCTCTTTCTTGTTTATCGTGATGAACTCCTACAATTATAAAAATAATGATTCTCATTTCTAAATGCATTTAAATACTCAACTCACCATGTTTTTCTGATTCCTGATTCTCAGCAAATTCCATTTCCTCATTAAGACTACTGAGTGCTGATGAAGCATTATCTGATGGCTGTAAATGATCAGCTGGTGTCGTTGGACTTTTCTCATCATGAGAATCCGTTCCATCAAGTGAATTCATTCTTTCTCTTGAATCTTTTGTTGAACTCGATGATTTACGACGGTCCTTTGAGCACCATTTCCACTCAGGATGAGCTTTGAAATGAGCTTCTTTAACTTCACTAGCCAACTCGTGATACTTTGTCTTCTCATCAGACTTTAATGCATACCACCATTCACCAAGAATCTTACTGACAGTACGATTATCTTGATTTGGATGTTGTTGGTGAACCATCGCACGATGACGTTTCGAAAAGATCATAAAAGCATTCATTGGTCGACGAATACGTGGATCCTTCTTACAACTTGGACTTTGAGGATCTTTGCCAGCTTGCAATGCACTCAGCGACTGAGATCTTCCTTTCTTTGTGTTCTGTGTTGTGTCATTGTCGACTTTCATCGGTTCAAGTCCACTGAATGGCTCTTCAGATCCTGTTTGAAATATTACTGAACGCTGTTGACCACCATTCGATCCACCACTTGTTGTATGCTGTTGATGTTGTTGTTTTTGTTGGGAATTCTTTAAATCCACGGGTTCAGCAACAAAAACTTCATCATCATCTCCACTCATCTCTCCTTCATCAACTGGAACAGCAATACTGCTTGATGGAGCTGCTGGTGGTCCATTTCCATGTTGAATTTGTTGTTGATGATGACTTTCTGTTGCTTGTGGTGGTGGCGGATGGATGACCGGCAACAATGTGTGCCATTGATAGACTGAACCCGTGTTAATTCCGTTTTTTGTCACCGGCTTTGGATCGACATGAATTTGCGACGATGTCGTATGAATTGTTCCATTACTAATACTCATAGTAGATGTTGATGGTGGCAACAATGGAACTAAATGCGTTGGATCCACTATGACGGGATGAAATGGCTGGAATTGGGTGCTTGACGCTGGGGAAATTCTAATAACACTTGTTGCATTCCCATGTCCAACAATTGATGTTTGCTGCTGATGTTGTTGCTGTTGTGACATTACAGCACTTGAAGCTGACGAAGTTGTTGTCGTAATGGAAGGAGCTGAAACAACTTGTTGAATCGATGGAACATGATGTTGTACTTGAGGTTGTGGCTGCGATGGTCTCACCAATTCTGGTCGAATGACTTGTGAATGTGGCATATTATAAAGTACAGGACTTGGTGTGTTATTATTTTTATATTTGTTATTTGAATCACCATGTGTCGCTGCGTCACCAGCACCAATCGGCATAAAAACATTCTGTCGATTACCAACAGAAACTGGCGATTGATTTGCTATCAATGGTGATGTTCCATGGCCTGTTGGTGATGAGAAGGCTGGCGTTGCCGAGCGAGAACTGCTAAGCGACACTAAAAGTTTGTAAAAAATAAATAAAAATAAAAATAAACACTTAAATATTTTGTATACAAAATGTAGCTTAGAATATTCATTTACTCAAGCATTTCAAATATAATTCAGCACCACGATGATCATCTACACTAAAATCCATTTGTTTTATATTAAATTGTTTTTATCTTTCAATTTTGTCAATTTGCGAATAAAAAGTTTATTTTACGAAATTCGCATTATTTATTTATCTTCGAGTTTGTTCCTGCGTTAAGCTCGATTGATAAAATGAAACTGCGAACAAAACTTCAGAAAAATAAATAAAATAGCGAAGAATGAGTTTGAAAACAAAAACAACAGAGAGATGTGTTGTCGTAGGAATGTTTCAATTTCGAGTAGTGTATGTAAGTTACTTCGTGCGAATTGGGAGAAGAATGAGAATCAGATCCTTAAACTCCCAACAAGGGGCAGGTCATAAAAGAAAGTGGAAGAAAAACATTATATTGAAAGTTTATTTTAAGCTCATATTGATTTACACTCATAAACTGTTGAAATGCATAGCATAATCAAAACGTGTGAGCTACCCCTTGGTATTTTCAGAAGATTTTATGAAGAAGGTTGAGAATGTGTGCTGTACGCTCTCTCGAACAATCTGATCAGAAGTTAAGAGAAAAGTGGCGTATTTCAGATATCTGAAAATGTTCTTATCAGAAAATCAAAATGTCAGGGAATGGAAATATCTATTTTAGTATTTTAGTACTAATTACTACCCAGGGGAGAGTTAGATAAATTATGTTGGAATTCAAAATCTAAATTTATCTATGTTGACAATTTTTGAAGGATTTTCCAGTTCAATAGCAAATAAATCATCCTCACGTAAATGGAGATTGAATTCTTACGTAATGTTGAAGAGATTTAGGAGGTACAGTCAACCCTTGATATTGATTCAGGTGATTGAATTTTATTCCAGGCAACGTATTATCGAGTGAGATTTTTTATCGATAGAATCTCTTATCAAGGGTTCACTGTAATAAGAACATTTCATAAAACGTGACCTGAACACAACGTTTCTGAAAATTATCAATTTTAATCAATTGAATTCTCTTGTCTCATATTTTGTATGTGTCATTGTTACAAGCGGAAACAGAGTTTCTTATGGCTATAACTCAGGGATGTATTGTCATAACTTATTATTTCAAATAAAGAGGGGAAAAAATCTTTCTTCATGCATTTGACATTAAATTTAATTATCCGCAATAATAAACGTGGGATTTTAATGAGAAATTCAAAAATTCGAGAACATCCTTATCAAAAGTCTATTCTATCTATTCTACTATTGAAACTTTTCGTTAAGAAAACAATTTTAGGAAATCCTACAAAATACTTTCTGAATAGAGCATAAATTGAAACGAATTACATCGGCCCACTTCATCGAAACTGAGAAAAACGTTGGAATTTAAAATAACTAAATAAAATCTTCAACCTACCTAACATGTTGGCTACGTCTGTTTCTTCTTGATCGAACTTTCCAGCTACTCGATAATTAGGTGATGTTTCAGAGTCCCTGCTCGTGTCTTCATCACCTTGTGTTTTACTACTTGAACGACTTGCAGAATAATGATTTGACGGCCCTGTTGACGACCGTAAAGCATTACCTTTCTGACTCAAATGACGTGAACAAAATCCTCGTCGCTGTGACTCTTTTGTGCATGAATCGTTTGAGCATAACCGTCGCCATTGTTTACCATTAAATTTCTTGCGAATGCCATTTGGCGTGGACACAACATCACCTTTTTTGAAACGATGTGGCGTATTTGCTTGAGATCTGTCAAGTATTAAAATAGAAAATGAGAAAATAAGTAAAATAAATAAATAATTGTAAAAGGTCATGTTTTCATTCAAAGGATGCTTGGGTTGGGCTGAGGAAATGTTTTGAAATTTCTTTCATCAAGCATGTCTAAAGATTTTACATTAAAAAAGAAAAGAAAATTCGTTTACCTTGGCGTTGCTGGTTGAGATCGTGGAGTTAAACTTCCATGCTCGATGAGACTTGATGTGCTACCGCGACTCTGCATACTGCTTCGCTTGCTACTCCCTGAATACTTCTCTTCACCATCATTTGAAAAAGTGATATCTTCACGTCTCAACTCGTCATCAGTTTCATATTCATCATCATAAGGTCTTGTTGACGAATGTCTTCGATAACTATCATCGTTGAGTGGACTTGTTGTGTTCATACCTGGCGGAAGTTCACCACCAGATGTTGTTGCTTCATGGATTTGCGATGACGATAAGAATGGTGACGTAGCTGTTGTTCTATAATAATCTTCATGTGATGAAAGCGATGGCATCACTTGATGAAGTTGAATTGAATTCGGTGCTTCATATCGTTGAACATATGTTCTTGTCGCATTTGCATTCGACTTAATCATATTCTGTGGTTCATTTCGATAAATAATTGAAGCACCACTACCAGGATGAAGCTGCTGATCACCAGCTTTATTTACCATAATAGAAACGACGCGCTGCGTCTGTGGTTCACCTTTTGTGATGCTTCCCATTTGTGTCACTTTTACAGTTGATGTTTCTGTTTGCTCAGCAAGCTCATCCCACCATGGCGGTAACATCAACCGAAGTTCCATTCGTTTAACAATTCGACGTTCTTGAAGATTCCCACGAATCTGAACAGCGATTTGCTTTGTTAAGGGAAGAATTTCTACAACATGACCTTCAATGAAGACATCAGTTAGAAAATCGGTAATCACAGTGCGAATGCATACACGTTGGTTGATATGAAACTGTCAAAAGATAAAAAATGATTTAGTTAAAGTCTATTAAATGTTTCTAAGAAACTTACATCAGCCATTGATGGTACTCGATCGCTTATAACATCAAAACGACCGCTTACAAATATATCCTGATATAACTGTTGTTGCCCTTCAGGATGTTTAAGCTTTACGAGTACACTATTCGGTATATTTGTTGGTGCAATCTCACCCGGCACATAAAAGTCCTTTCGCTTTGCTAGTACAGGATGTGACACCCACTCCTTGAGATCAATGAAATCGGCTTGCTCAACAACAGACGTCTGTTGAGTTGTCACAACTTGTTGTTGACTAGACGATGCTATTGCTTTTGTGTGATTTGTTGCGGGACTTTTTAAAGTAAAGAAAGGAACAAAAATTAAATTGTTGTTGAAGATTTCATTTAAATCTAAATGTTTAATTACCTGTAATTTGAGAACTGTTGTTTCTTTATCACTTGTTGAACATCATTTGTGTTTTTCACGACTTGTGTAACCATCGTTGGATTATATGTTGAATAATTACTGCTGTTACTACTGCTGCTCACTAAATGATGATTTCCATTTCCGTTAAGACCTTGGACAGGAGTTCTTTGATAGACGAGTGTTGTTGATGATGTGCACCCAGATGATACTGGAGGCGCTGAAATTGTCACTGGATTGTTACAAACACTCGCCGTTGGCTGTTGTTGCTGCTGTTGATTCACATCTTCCAACTCCGATAAATCGAATTTTCTCTTTTTCGGGTGGAGACGAGGCGGTTGGACATTTGTTGTTTGTTGTTGTATCATTTTGTTATTTACATTCCCATCAGCTAAGGATGATGGAACGGAGAAAGTGTTTTGTGCATTGACAGACGATGCTGTTGTGGCGATTATGACGGGAATCGATTGTAATGATTCACTAATATTGAGTGGTTTTGAAACAACAAAGAGTTGGTGTTGTTGATAGTTTGTTGTGCCAACACTGCTGATTACAGATGCTGGAATCTATAATAAAAAATTATTATTCTTTCAATTTAATTTTCTTCTACTTTTAATCAACATTCACGTTTGCAAGATAAACTCAAATTAAATTAAATTAAATTAAAGAGGTAACAACACTCAACCATTTCAGATGCATCCAAGTGAATCATAAAATCCCATCGGAAATTTGCATTTGAATTAAGTGCTTCAAGTCGCTAACTTTTTGCGATATCTTTCTTTCATTTATTTTCATTTTGTTTTATGGTTCTGTGAATTTTGATTCCGCCGTCTGATTAATCATCATCATCATCATCATGAAGTTTATAATTTGTAAGCGGAAATGGCCAGGATGGGATTTGGAAAAACAAATAGTATCAGAAGCCACAATCCTTTGTTTTGATGATAATGAACGGGTAGACAAATACAAAATATGGAAGCTGAAGGGCCAATGACCCAGACACTAAATAATGCTGTTAATACAAACGACCGAGCGAGCGAGACAAAATCATGCACATATTTATAGTTTGAATCACAAAGAAGGTTCAATACGATTTCCAATGACGAATGCTTCAGATTCTTTTTATTATTATTTCGAGACCATCGCAGGTCTTTCACCTTCTGCTCAGCCGTTTTCATCCCCAGCTTCATTTTACTTTATTCATTTACACATGCACACACACTCAAGTGCCTACAAAACTCTTTAAGTTTTTGGGGTAAATATTAATTAAAAAAAGAAAGAAAGAAAAAAGCTTTTTCGCACGAAATTTCAAGAATCTTCCCGTGAACAACGATGATTTCATCCTCGCGATAACACTTCTTGTCTTTATCTTTCAACTATGATGAGAATGAATTTTCTCGAGATCATCACGTTTTTCTCAAAACGAAGTTTTCCGGTTTCTTTTTTATTTTATTCTGTGATGAAATATTTTAATGACGTTACGCCGAAACGTGAAATCAACAAAACATACATAAGTTAATCAATCATCGCCTAATTCCACGGTCACTAAAAAGTCAACTTAAGCTTGTTGATATTCTTTTAACTTCTCGCTCACTTTTCACATTTCTTCGATTTTTTTTCCTTCTTATGTCGTTGCCAGCACAAACAAGACAGAAATGACCTTGACTAGTGGCATCTCTCTCCCTCTCTTTTCTTTCACGGATTCTCAACAAAGCGCGAGTGTCATGCTAAACCATTTTCTCTCGCTTCTGAAGGTGAATTGAACAATAAAAGATTTATTTATCAATATCAAGCGCTTCATGTAACTCACTTAGCACCGTGACAACAAAATTCACTTATCATTTCAAAGACATCTTTTTTCTACTGACTTTTTGACATTACGCATGACTGCTGGAAGCTTTTTTACTTTTTTGAATTGGATTGAAGCGGACAAAAATAAAAGCAGATTGTGACCGCGATTTTGTCTCACATGAATAACAAACAAAGCTCCCCCTCCCTCTTCCGAGCATTGAAAATAAAAAAAACATAACTAAATATAAGTTGCGAATCGTTGTACCGAAAAATGTAAACGAAGTGAGCGTAACGTAGAATCTCGCGCTACATTTACATTGAATACTAGATATTGCCATGGTCATCATAAAGAACAAGTGATTTCATCATTAACTTTACAAGCCAACTCTTTACTGCCGATTGATGCGGGGGATGTTGAATAATTATTAAAGTAACAGAATTTAAATGGCTGGTTTAATATCACAAGCACAGACATAAATTTATAAGAAAATCAATTCTAAAGTATTTCTCATGTATAGAAACCTTCAAATTCAATATAACTCGACTCTTCAATTTGCTATCGGCACTCGAGCAAATTTGAATGAAAATTTTAACAGCTCATGTCATTAGAAGCTTTTTGAAATCGTCACTTGAGGAAGATAAAACAAATTACAAGCACACTTCACTGTGTTCAATCAACTCTGATCTTTTCATGATCTCTCGCCACAAAAAAAAGAAAAAAAATAAAGTTGTGAGCAAAGGAATGAACGAATAAACGACGAGAAGGCTTTTAATAAGAAGATCAATCAAAAGAGAATAAAACCAGTAAAATTCTTACCTCATCGTCCAAGTTTCCATGCTGTCGCTGTTGCTTCTTACTGCTTGCCGCGTTTGTTTTCTTATTATTACAAATGTTACTCAAATTGCTACCAGATTCCGTTGCCGTCGACGTTTCGGATTCCAAGCTTGAGCTTGATGATTGTTGATTTGTTGTTACAGGTACAGATTCTAAATTCGTTGGCTGTGCTGCCTTTACGTGCATTTCTTTCCCTTCACTGATGTGTGCTGGTTACACAACATTGAGAACTCTTTTCTTTATGCACGCACACACATGTGAATAATCATGTGCTGGCCCTTTCAGTCGTTTATTTTTTTTTCTTTTGTTCTCGGACACTTTTTCAAAGAACTTTTCTTAGTCAAGAATTTCTTTTATGATTTTTTCCTTCTTTCTTTCTTTTTTATTATTTCACAAATTTTTGTTTTCATTCACATTCAATGTTCATTTGCACATCTTTTTTTTCTGTTGTATCCAAGAGGGTCCGATGAGTGTCATCACCTAAACCGATTTTCAGCTTTATTTAATTTTTTTTTGGCACATTTAGTGAGAAAAGTGAGGAAAAAATTCCAAGCGGATGGGAAAAGAAATGACAGAAATAAATCAATTAATGAGTGGAGCTGAACGCTTTGTTGGTGATTAAAAACTCTTTTTTTTCCTCATTTAACTCAGACAAATTTCATTAAAACATTTTTTTCCAAACTTCTTTTCTTGTTTGTGAGTTTTATCGATTTGAATACACAGGGAAAAATATTTTCACACACTTCATTGCGGTTTGTCAGTTTATTTATTTATTTATTTATTCGAAGGAAACATTTGATGATGGCGAATGAGAATTTTCCATTGATGAAAAGTTTTTCTCACAACATGCCAATGTGTTGTTTTCGTTTGCTGTTAAATTTCCCATAAAACGACAAATTTTTTCCCCCCGCTGCCAGACGCCTCTGTACGCAAATTAGTTTTCGATATTAGATGCGAGAATGAAACTTAATCGTGTTCCAAACTTGCGAGATTTAAATGATTTAGCAGCTTATCGCTTCGTTTACTACAAATTCAATTCACGAAAGAGTGTTGTTGCTACTTGCGACTACAAATTGGAAACGAGAGTAAAATAAATGCACGCAGTCACTATACAAAATGATTCCATCTACTACCGAGTAATTATTACTACTCGACAGCAGCATTCAGTTCAGTTCGCTCTCCTTCTCTCTGCTTTGTGTGTTTTTTTTTCTTCTCGCGTATTCGTTATTTAGACAAGCGTCGTATAGGAAGAAGAAGAAGAAGAATGAGAATCATATAAAAACGATCAAAACGAAATAATCACTTCATAAGAATAGGATGAGTTTTGTCTTGCCATACAAACAACAAGTTTAGGCATGTTTTTTTGACGTTGTTCTTTCTTTTCATTTTCTGACATTCGGTGAGAGTGAGAAAGAGAGATTAATCGCGTTAAAATGAAAGCACAATTTGCGTGGGTTCATTTCTGCTGATTTTACGCAATCATTTAAACGAACGAGGTGAATTTATTATCAGATATTTATGAACTCATTGGTTGAGGCTTTTCTATATGACTTGAGCATAAAGCAGAAGAGCGAAAAGTGAAAAAGGGAATTAATGAATGGAACCAAATAAAAAGAAATGTTCAAGAAAATGTTTGTCCAATGATAAACTTTTACGATTGTTGTAGATAGTTCGTCGTTGTAGTTGCTTTTAATAATGAAAATGTTATTCAACAATTAAACGTTTTAATTTGACAATCGCATCATGTGTGGGTTGTACATCGTTTGTTCCCTTACATTATTTTTACTACTACTACTATTTCTACTACTACTGCGTGCATCATTAAAAAGTGAACTTTAATTCACAAACAAAATAATAAGAAAAAGAAAGAAAGAAATGAATCGTGAATGAAAAGTTAAAAAAATAAATTCGAGGTGGTCAAACGATATGAACTAAAAATTTTCTTTCTTTGATGCATTCAGAATTCCGATGAGCCGCGAAAATGTGTTTTTCTTCTGCTATTTCAACAATTTTTGTTTTTCATTGATTGCGTTATTTCACATTCGACATCGTCTCACACAGGAAGAATCTTCTCATTATTTTTCTTTTCTTTATTCATGCGCTAATCTTTTGTCTAGAAAATCAACCTTCTTAGCTTCTTGGCTATTTGGCACGAGCTTACGAGACATTAACCAGCAAACCAGTACACACAATAGGCATCGTCGCAAAGAAATAATTTTTTTTTGTATAAAAGGAAACTTGTTTTTCAATCGATACTTTTTTATATTTTTCTCTCGTCTCTGTCTTTCACAGGTTTTTTGTATGATTCACGTTACGTTTGTGTTGGTTTTTGTGAGTCCTATCGAAACTGATTCTCTTCGTATTTTTTTTTTCTTTACTTCAACTAATGCGTCTAATGAGACAAATTAACAACTTATTGATTAAGATAACACTTTTTTTTGATCATATTTGACACTCACTTTTATTGCACGACGAACTCTCCAAACTTGAAATCACTTAAATTCCTTGATAGGCCCGCAAATGAAATAATAAGAGGAAGAAAAAAAAAGTGTTTGTACAATATCTTAGAATTTTGTCATTTGCTGGCAACTCCTTGCTAATTTTAACTTCAAATATTCATTTGCACACACGATACATTTGTAATTATGACCAAATTCTCCAAAAATAAACAATTAAACCATTTTTAATCATGTCCGAATACAAAATTTACTACAGACGATCGAAAAATGTTGGGACACTTTGAAAACTTTGTCACACGATGAGGGGGTGTGAATTAAGAAACAAGAAAAATTTACTTTCGGTATATAGAAAACAATAAATTGCATTAAATCTTGCGCAAATCCATTTAAGAAAATGTGTAGGATATGTAAACAAAGAACTATCAAATGCTGACTGCAATTAAAGATGGTCCCCACATAATGGCTGTTTTACAGCCCTTTTTTGAATTTTTGTCCGTTACAAAAACATAGAAGTTAGGCCTTTTTTTCTCAAATATCATTTATTAAATTTGTAAGAAATTTGAAGTTTTTATTTTTTTATATTAATTTGTTGCGAATACATTTAAGCAAAGGGGATAGGAAAATCTTTTATATTTTCTTACATAAGGAATGGAAAAGAATAGTTCTTTTTAACAAAACAAAGAAATATGATTTTTAACATAGACATAAAGAAAGAAAATATGAGAAAATTAATGATTCGAATTAAACATCAATGGGGACAAAAGGAAACATCAATATGAAATTGAAAATACAAGAATGAACAAACTTTAAAATCTATGGCCTGATCTATGAAAGTTCTAAATTTCCAAGTTAATTACGATACTCTCATTAGTTATGCTTTCCTCGTCATGATTTTCATCAGCACTTTGTCACATGCATTTAAATTCAGTCTCAATGTCGACACGGCATATAGGACAGTGTTTACTTGTGACCAACCATTGATCGACGCAATCACGATGAAACAGGTGCATGCATGGCAAACGACTGAAAAAATTATTAATTAGAGAAAAAAAGTATTACAAAATATTTTAATTGAAAGTTCAAAGTCTGCCTTTGCATCAACTTACCGAACATCATTATCTACTTCGAATTGTGAGAGACAAATTGTACACTTTTCGCTATCTTCATCAGCTTCACTAGCCCGACGTAACTTCTTATATTTGTGGGGCAATGTATGAATCTCAATTGTTTCCTGATCAAAAGAAAAGACAAAAAAAAAATTGTTTATAAATACCTAAACCGGAAATTCTTTGATGAGTTTCTTAAGAATCTTACTTGAGTTGCGCCACGATTAGCACGTTCTTCAATGACGCGGACAAAACGATTTAATCGCGTCAATAAATTTAATGGCTGATTCAAACGTTCTTGCCGAAGCTATAAATTAAAACGAAAAAGGAGAAAAATTCATAAATATTACTTACAAATTATTGAATAAAATTTTCTTACTCCAATTGAAAGATGAACATGTGGAGGTGGATGAGAAATTGAATAGTGCATGTGATGATGGATGTGTGGTTGACTTGCATTATCCTGATTGTCGTTAAACCTAAAACAACAAAAAAGATTAGAAAATTATTTTGAAAATTTGGCAATTTCTTTCAATTTTGATTTGATAAAAACTTGTCAAATACCTGCGACTGGAAAAACGAAAACATTTTTGAAACAAAAAAGTAAATAAAAATGAAAAGATTTAAACTCACCATGGTGCCACTCTTCGATGCCTAGCATGGGCATTCTGCTGTTGCTGCATGTTTCGACGATCAACTGCACTCCTTAAACTATCGGTCCAAGTTGTGTCGTTATTATTATTGTTATTATTGTCACTTATAGCGGTAACTAACCTATGTTGACCAATCTGTTCATTTATGAACGGTGGTGGTGGTCGTAAAGCAGCTTCCGCCTCTGAAGTGAACGATGGTGACCAGTAATGACGTCGAATCTCTTGCTCTTGATATTGACGACGCCATAAATCTTCATGAACTGCATATGGACGACCGTTTGACATCGAATAAAAGTCACGAGCTAAACGTCTTGGACGATTGTAATGATGACCTTCCGTCATAAATGGACAACGTCCAACATGTTGACGACAATTTTGTTCTCGATTTTGATGGGCATGTGGTGGGACTACTTGATCATGTTGACTTTGGCCAACATTTTCATGTGGCAATTGCAATGAATGTCGTTGCATTATCGGGTGTGGTGAATAAAAGTTTGCTGTTGGCATATTACAACGTCTTCTTTGATGATTTGTTCCAGAACCTTGCGTTTGAACTCTTTGATGTAGAACTTGGACTGGAGGAACAGAACTTTCGTTAATTGTATTTAAAGCTACTGGATCGGGAACGACGGGGAGACTCGAAGAACTTTCACGAATAAATGGTGGAATATAATTTTGTCCATCATACAACATCACATCATTTCCTGTGATCATATTACGAAAGTTTGTTTGTCTTGTCGGTGCTGGTGTGATAGGTTGAGAAGGAATATCGATATAAACACGAGGTGGAGATGAAATTCTTATCGGAGTTTGAGCAACGTGACCAGAAGAGGTAGAAGCAACGGAAGACATAATTGGAGTGCGCTGAGTGTTGACTGTAGTCGCATGAACTCGTTGAATTGGTGGCATTGACAGAATTTGATGGCATCCCATGAAATTTCTTCGTGACATTCCACCAACTCCTTCATCACTCGATGTTGAATTGCAGGCGTTGTGAGTTGAATAATCACTAGCAGTGACAATCTCTTTCCTATCTGTTGTGGTTGATGATGTTGTTGAAGTTTCTATGGCATCATTTGGTGACAATGCAATGTCTGAATCAGAATCTGCAGTTAAATCGATTGGCGCTGTTCGATCACTAACGAAAATGACATCATCATCATCTTCTGGTGATGAATCTGAAAGCCAATCAAGTTGGAGATCAGGAGCAGTTAATGCTGCATTGCTTTCGTTTCTATCATTTGAATGATTTCTTGGTTCATCTTCTATAAGGATTGGCATCGATGATGGCTGATCATCAGAATCATCTGAATCCGATTCGTAATAATTGTGCTTTTTAACAGGTGCAATAATTGTTTTTCTTTGTTGCAAACCACTTGGACCCGGAATCATCGATGTATCTATAGAAGATGAAGATCCTCCAGCTGTATCTGGTGGCGATTGATTAAGTTTTTTACACTTTGGTGCTCCTTTTGAGCCCAACACAGGAAAACAATTGAAACAATCACAAACGATCTCTTTCTTTGTTTCCAAGTTGAGATAATTCTTTGGATTGATGCTTGTTGAGCTATCACATGCTGATGAGTCGCTGGCGCACTCAACTTTGACGAGATTTTGAGCTTGATTTGAGTTTTCATTTGCAAGGAGATTTAGGAAACTTAACTCTTCTTCACGATTTCCCGATCCACGCTTCTTCAACGGCATGTTTCGATTTCTCGTCTTTTGACTTTCAATTAGAAAAGTTTCGTTTGCTTTTCGCTTTGCCAGATTAGACATTTCATTTGCATGATGACGTTTTCTGCTCGCTTGATTATTTTGTCCATCGAATTCTTCTGTTTCGCCTCCTGAACTTAGATCGATTACAGGATCAGCTGGAGTTGGTGTATCAACAAATATTCGATTAAAACTGTTGCCATTCAATAAGTTGCTGAATGTTTGTGAACTTCCAAACAAGGTACTTTGTTGCTGTAAATGAAACCAACATATTCATACATTTAAAGGTCAAATACATTCCAAAGCTTTGCAGCAGGTTTAGACTCCGACTTACATATAAGTTGTTGCTAGAAGCGAAGAGGGAGTTGTCCAGTGGCTCAAGATCACCTGTAGATTGAAACAGTGTTTTTTTAAAATAACTTCACTGTAATTTGTCATATTTATAGTCAAAAAAATCCTTCATACCTGACTGATCTTCAAAGCCAAGATCCAAATCCAACGTACTACCGATGAATTCCATTTCAACCCTTTCACAATCTAAATTTCTTTTCAAATTTATCAAATTCTTAGTGATTACGTCTCTTATAATAGGCACAAACTCGACACAAATGTTTTTTCTTGAGAATTTTTATGACTTTTACGATTTTTTTCATTCGTTCTAGGCGAACAGAGAAAAATAACAAAAAATATATAAAACTCCAAATTTAATCAGCTTTAATAGAAATATTCAGATGTATTTTAAGCTGAAACGATGAAAGTCCTGTTTTGGAAAGCTTCATCTTTTTGCTTGACGTAATTTCAAGAAGTAGTAATCTTAAATTTGAAGACAATTTAAACACGACAATGAAAGAAGACTTTTTACGAACTTTGTTAAAAGAGTGCAACAGTATCGTTGGGAGACTGTTTCAAACTTTTGCATAAAATGTAACAAAATATTGGAATGCTACGCAGTAGAACGACAGACACGACAGAACCTTTTAATACCTTTGATTTCCACAATTTATCAAATAACAACTTTCTATGTTTACTGAAGAACAGCAAGGAATTCATAACTTCATCAATTCATATCAAAATTTAGAATTATACAATTGAAAAAATACTTTGCCGTCATTTACAAACTGAGCAGTTTTGTATTCATAGTTGTGCTCCCCTGTTCAGGACAAAGCTGAATTCACATTTATTTAATCATATTAAATTTATAATACAAATCGAAATTCACAATGCCGAAAAATAAAGGAAAAGGAGGAAAAAATCGTCGTCGTGGAAAGAACGAAAATGAGTCAGAAAAACGTGAATTGTTGTTTAAAGAAGACGAACAAGAATATGCACAAGTCACAAAAATGCTGGGTAATGGACGTCTCGAGGCGATGTGTTTTGATGGTCAAAAGAGACTGTGTCACATTCGAGGTAAACTTAGGAAAAAGGTAAGCAAGAAATATCCAAGATTTATTCTCACTATAAATATAAAAATTGCGAAGATGAATATTTTTCAAAAATGGAGACTTTCTCATTAATTATATCAACGTTGTTTCACATTGTAATGAAAGTAAATTTTCTAATAAAATACATGGCCGCGTTTTTGTGTCCTTGTGAAGGATTTATTTATGAAATGCACTTAAAACCTCAATGATCTTAAGATCCAGTTATTTATTATTGACGATTACTAAAAAAATAAGAAGAAAGCATTTTTAAAAGAATGTTGGCATGTTGACTCATTTGATAACAAAAAACATAGATTGATCGTTGAAAAATATTTATTTATGCTCGTCGATATGCAACGTTGGCGAAAAGAAAGTACAAAGGTCTGATGAAATATTCATTTCCGTGGAAATAATAAAACAATTTTAGGTCTTAATCATCTGCATAATTAATGAGAATTCGTGTGGTTGTGTCAACATTCATTAATTCATCATTTGTGTATTTTCAGGTTTGGATAAATCAGGGCGATATTATACTTGTTGGATTGCGAGACTATCAAGATAAGAAAGCAGACGTCATATTCAAGTACACACCAGATGAAGCAAGAAATCTGAAAACGTACGGAGAGTTCCCAGAATCAGTACGAATAAATGACACAGTGACATTCGTTGAAGGCGATATGGATGATGAGATCGAGTTCGATGATTACAGCAGTTCTGATAACGAGGTAGATCCAGTCGACGCCATCTGATCTTCAAAATATCAACAACAGTCAACAATTTAACAGAATAAAATTCAATCACGATTTTGTTGAACTTCATCTCCTTCCAACCAGTTCTTATTATTGTTTTTTTCTATTATTCTTCCTAGCTCCAAGATATCCAATCAACAAATCATTGAACAATTTCTCTTCCTTTACACTCTTTATTATTGTTTATTTACTTCCCCAAATGTTAACTTCTCATGTTCCTAGCGGAATTTGTAATTTAGATTGTTTAAATATTTCTTTTTTTTCTCCAATACTTCTCATTGAAATGTTCGAAAAATAAAACATCTTATTGTTGTAAACCGTATTGGAAAGTGATTTGAGAATGAATAAAATCTTGATGTGTTATGAATTCAATCTTGAATCCAAGCAGGAAAGATGAAATTTATTGTTCGTTTACTGATTTTTGTTTATTAAAGAAAATCGCAAATTTATTTATTTTTTGGAAAATTTTCAGAATTTTTCTTCACATATTTACATCATTTCTCAAGTGGTAGCTTATGATGTCATCATTTAATTAGATCATACATAGGAAATTAATAAAATGTTTAATTTGCATAATTCAAAAAAGTTTAATTTTCATTTTGACCTTAAATCGAACCTTTCATGCTTGAAATCTTCTTTTTTACATTGCAACTGAGAATCACTCTCGATGACCGTATTTTTAACGATGTGTGTGGTTCCAAAGCTGTGTTGTTATTATTGTCATGTAGTAAATTCAACACCGGAGTTTCTAACGCAGAGAAGAAAACACCCAACACATGTTCTAATAAAGAAACGAAAAACTTCGCAGTTAGTGATCGGGTAAGACTTGCTTTCATATGCCGTACGCGAGAGACTCGTCAGCGCTCAGCTTTTTTTTTAATTCAGTTCCAAAACAATTCTCAGTCAAGTAGGTTGAAGTTTCATTGCGCGATAGCATTCTGCTGTTTTTAAGCAACACTTAAAAATTTTATTTTCCGGATTTTCCCGAAAAAGTTTGACAAAAAATCTATTTGGATTGCAAGAAAAACATTTGCTTTTTGTGTTTTGATTAATGTTACAAAACCCGCGAGAGTCAAGAATATAAAATTGCGCGTAAAATTTTGTGACCTTAGCTCATCGCACGTTAATAACTGCGTTGTCTCATATGAATTGAATGAGACGACTATAAGAGGTGAGAATTTGTGAATCGATGAGACAATAAATATTTACGTTATCAACATTCTTTGAATTGTTAATGAAAGAAGTTTGACTTTATCATCATGTCATCAATTCGACACACTAAATATGTTGTTTTGCAACAATTTAAGTTTCTTAAACCTCCAATCGTGTATTCGTGCGGTGAATAATATTTTGGAAGCATCACCAAGAGGCGTTTGACTCCTAAAATGGTTACGTGTTGGAGGCTTTTATTTCATTATTAACTTTTGGGATTAGAAAATTGGAAGAAATTTAAAGAAATAAAAAATCTCAACAAAAGTACCGTCAAATGACCATGATTTTGACTCTGAATCATCACGCGCTCGCTCTCAAAATAAAAACGATTCGTTTGCTTGTCAATTGATGAAATATTTTTATCACTCGCTAGGAAGAGAAATAAAAATTTAATTTTAACCTTTCACACAGTTGTGAGCATCGATTTTTAATATTAAGCCAAGCACCGGATAGAACAAGTTTCAACATCATCACCATCAGTAGTTTATGCAAATTATCTCGTTGGTTTGTGATGTAATCTCAGCTTCTAAAAATTCTTTATTTATTTTTATTTTTTCAAAAATTCCCAAATAATTTATTTCAATTAAATTTTTTTATCAATCTTACAATGTGAATTTAGACTTTCGTGAATGAAATTGATGAATGACAAAATGATTTGATAATTGGTGGGAAATTTTAAGCAAAATCAGAAGAAAAAGAAAATTTGTTTTGTTATGCTTTTAGACGTGACAAGCACGTGATTAAAGCGTGTTGGTAAATTTCAGTAAGCTAAAGAAAATGATTAAGGAAAATAAGATGAAAATCCTCAACCGAAATATTTCATTCTTACGAGTTTCACGGTTATAAATAAAGTGGAAGTTAATTGTATCTAATTATCATATTCATAGATCAGGAAAAAAAACCTCTAACTAGCAAATATTTTCAGTCTAACATTACGTCATCGCGTTTACAGTAGACATCAAGTTGAGTACATTTTGGAGAACTTTTGTTAAATATTTTTTATTCGATTCAGTATTCACACACATTCATCATAGATTTTATATTACTCGCTACATTTTTTTACTAATGCAACATTACACGTTCTGTTTGAGAAATTTAGTGTCACAAAGTTTAACCTTTCTTCAATTGACGACTTCAGTTCTGCCTCGATAAACATTGTTCAATGAATTTTTGTTTATTTATTAGTAAAATCCATTCAGGCGAGATGAATCACTCTTTGTTTTACTAAGGTGACGTAAACAAAAGTTACTCTAGCGATAAACTTTTAACTTCATTAGCTATTAAATAACGTTCCACTTTAAAGTTTTAAACCTGTTCTCGTCTTACTTGGACATAAAATTTTAGCAATCACATGATCGAATTGATCAGTAGACTTCAGTTTCTGATTGTTACGATAATTGATGTCGCAAATATACTTTGCATTTTAACGCTCCATTTCATGTCGTTGTTCCATCTCAATCAGGAGAAAAAAATTATCACCGACAGTGTTATTCGATCAGTCAAAGTAGCGAAATCTTTTCCTTAAATGTTTGCAATATTTTTGTAAAATGGTATGTGAACAATCTCATTAGTAGTTAACTTTTACGACGTTCCATTTGTAACTTAAATATTTAAATACTGATTATGAATAGCCGTGACAAAATTACTTGAAAGAGACTTTGCTGATAAAGCAAAATAAAAAGAACAAAGTGAGCAAATAACTCAAGTGTTGGAATTAAATGTTTTCATTCACTTACAGATGGGTAACTTATTGTGCAAAGATTCTTCAAAACGAGTAAAAACTCCAAAAAAAGGATATCGAGCGCCTGTCAATAGTGTTTATGGCAAACAGGTGAAAATACTTAAATAAATATTTGAATGACCTTGAGGAAATTTAAATCATTTTTGTCAAGAATTTCAAATAAAAAGAAAAATATTTGAAACAAGAGAAGAATTTATTCAAGTTTTCATTCTTTTTTTTCATATAGGAAATTCATCCAAATTCACTAACAAGCGCCGACGGACCAAGCCCAAAAATTTTCAACGAAACGAGATCAAATTTGTAAGCTAATGAATACTTTTGCTCATAAATAAGTAGTTACGTAATTTCTCATGTGTTCTTTTTGTTTGTCATAGCTTCCATTCAACACCGAACCTTAATGAAGGTCAAAAGCTTTCGACAATTAGTCTCGATGCAAAAATATTTGATAATGGTGAATATAAATCGCCACCAATAGCACCGCCAAGGAAAAAACGAACTTCTGATAATAAACGTTCAACATTGCCAACAGATTTTGGTAGTGACAAAGTTGTTCGTAATGGATTCAAAGATGTGTTTACTGGTGGCAAAAAGAAATCATTAACATTCGAAGACATTGAGTACATTGATAAAGATGAAGATGTTCTACAAACACGAGTTTCGACGTCACCTGAGAGAAAACTTCACGTTGGTAATAAAAAAACTGACAAATTCTTCGGTGAAGATTTATCTGAACATCTTTCAGATGAACATATCAATGAAACAAAAGAGACAACAAATAATGAAACTAACGAAGAATTTGATTTGAATTCAACTTCGGAAAAGAAACTTTTCTTCTTGATGAACATGCTTGATCATGATCAACTCAACAATGATCAATATTTGAATATGATTCCGGTCGATGAACCTCTTTTCATTAAGAAGAAGAAGGAAATCAAACGACATATATGCGATGATGATGATCACATGCATTCACGTTTGCATGGAGATGATAAACATGACCATGATCATCATGACCACCATGATCATGATCATGATCATGACCACGTAGTTGCACCACCAAAACCTGAGAGAGATTTTTCAAAATATCAACCCGCAGTATCTGAAGCATCAATAGAATCGTCTAAAGAATCACCTGTCGAGAAGAAAGAAACAACTCCTGAGAAATCAGAAGACAAACAGTTGCGAATCAAGAGAATAATTTCAAGAGATGAACTTCCATCACCACCAGCAACACCGCAAAGAAAGAGTGGAACTCCATCAACTCCTACAATCACAATTGAAACATTTGAATTTAATACCACAGCGAACAATGATAACAATTCATCTAAAATCACGGAAACAAAAGTTGAAGTGAAGAAAGAAATCAGTCCGGAAAGAACGACATCAATTCACCATAAAATAAATCATGACGACGATCAGTTGCCGAAAGAAGATCATGCAAGTTCTGCTAGTGGCAATACAATTATGACTCATGGATTTGTCGATCACATTCTTTCCAAGGCTTATGGTTTTCAAGGCTACAACCCTGAAGAACATGAACATCTTCATGATGATGGTAGCAATTTAGTGACACCAACAAGTAAATTGGCAGTTCGCAAGATTTCTGTTGGTCGCAAAGTAAGCACAACAAGCAATCCGTCCCTTGATGGTGATTTAACTAAATTAAATGAACTTCTTTCCCCTGGAACACCAACGAGAAAACTTTCAACTGATGAAGCCGAACCTGATCGTGGCACACCAACATCACCCATGAAAAATCGTGACTTTCAAAAGCTTTTAAGCAATGTTTCGATGGAAGATATTATCGATGAAATTTACAGTAAAAATTCTGCGGTGATGCAAGAATTTCAATCTTATCTTGAGTCGTCTATTGAAACTGATCCAGTCATTGATGTTGCTGAAGAGAAAAAATTCGTTGAGACGAAAGAAATCACAGATCGCGAGTTCATCCAAACACCTGAACCAACAAAACTACCCGAACGTAATGTTGAAGCCGAAGACAATCTTTACAGCGATTCATTCGAAAGTTCCGACACTGAACAAGAAATAATTAATGACATGTCAAATGTGTTTAAAAAAGTGGGAACACGAAGAAGAGAATCGATTGAAGATGTCGATGGTTGGTTTAATAATCATCTCGATCTTGAAGAAAAGAAATCTCAACTTTGTGGCCCTCGAGAAAATCTTCACTCAAATCTATCGACTTATGATCAAGAAAAGGTTTTTCCTTTCGGTCGAACAATAGTAGAAAGACGAGAATCGACATCTGATGAGTTCTTTGAGCCAGCTTCCATTAACAGCAGTATTTGTGTAGATCAAACATTGAGGGATTCAAAAAATAGCATTTCTGAAGACGTCGAGAGTTCGAACATTGTAGCATCACCAAGATCATCAAAATCTCCCGAATCCAATGATGATAAAGTTGAAACAAAGCCAAGAGTAACTCCATCACCGAGATCATCAAAATCTCCTGATCATTCAACTCTACTAAAATTCTTGGATCATGAATCAAAAGTAAATTGAAAATTTATTCAAAAAAATTTTTTTTGCTTAGTTTTAGAGTGAAATATTTTAACTTTCATTAAGTAACACTGTTCAATTATTTAATAAACAAAATGTAGGTGGAAGTCGAAGAAGAACTCACAATACAAAAATAAAAAAAATTCTATACTAAAAGATTTGTTGAAGCTCACAAGTTGTAATGTTCATTTAAGTACTTTTATAATTTGCAGTTGAATTGATTCATTAAGATCGAAACTTAAATCATCATTATTAGATTTATTAAAAAATTTGAACCTTGGAGAACAAAACAATTTTTCAATAGAACTGTTCAGCTGAAGTGACTAAATTAATAGACACAACAACAGTCTCTGTTACCTACTAGCACCTTTGGGCGATTATCGTGGCAGATAAAAGATTCACAAGGTGCAAGCTCAACTCCACATTCTGGGTCAGAAGGAGGCACATCAGCTCCAGCATTTACCAAGCCAATGATGACAGAAGCTAAAGGAATACAAAACTTTCAAATTATGTCATCAAAAATAATATTTTCATACCGTAAAGAAGATTGTGAAATAAAACGAAATTCTTGCCATTTTAAAAGTTCAACTCTAATTCAAGTGAATTTAAGGAAAAACTGATGAAGCTTTGAAGGGAAAAAAGTTTCCTTAAATACTTTTTTTTAATATTAAACTTAACTAGAAAAACAAAAAATTGTTAAATAGCTAATAAAATATTTTTATTAGTAACATCACGAATTTAGTAACATGTTTCATTTTTGATAAGTGACAAATCGAGGTAGAGGAAGTAAAATATTCCTTAAATACTTTAAATATTTCTTTTGTCAATATTGAACTCTACCAGAAAAACAAAACATTTTTAATATTTAACTTATAAAATATATAATAATTATCATCACGATTTCTTTTATTATCTATCAACGATTATATTTTATTTACTGTACCAAAAAGAGTGAGTTCAATGTCAAATGATTCCTTAACTTTTCAATGAAAGAAATAAAACCTAACAGCGGTGGAACGTGTTGTAAAATCTCTCTCTCTACTTAAAGAAATATGAAAATCCTATACAGCATTTTAAAGCTTCACTATTATTGATTGTTTTGATAAAATTTCAGCGCAATCGATCAAACCTCTTCACATAATTAATTTCAAAACGTGATTTAATAATTGTCTCGATCTTAAAGAAAAGAAATCTCAACTTCGTGGCCCTCGAGAAAATCTCCATTCAAATTTATCGAATTATTATCACGAAAAGGATTTTCCTTTCGGTCGAACAATAATGGACAGACGAGAATCGACATCTGATGAGTTCTTTCATCTAAAATATTTTAACTTTCATGAAGTAACACTGTTCAGTTATTTAATAAATAAAGTGTAGGTGGAAGTCGAAGAAGAACTCATAATACAATAATAAAGTAATTTCTATACTAAAAGATTTGTTGAAGCTCACAAGTTGTAATGTTTATTTATTTTTTGTAATTTGCAGTTAAATTGATTAGTTAAGATCGAAACCAAAATCATCATTATTAGATTTTTTAATAGATTTGAACCTTGGAGAACAAAACAACTTTTTAGCAGAACTGTTCAGCTGAAGTGACTAAATTAATAGGAACAACAGCAGAATCCGGCATCTTCAAAAATCTTTGTGACACCAACTTGGCAAGTAAGCGTTGCACAAGGTGCGGAATCAAGTCCACATTCTGGGTAAGAAGGAGGCACATCACCTCCAGCATTTACCAAGCCGATGATGGCAAGAGCTAAAGGAATACAAAACTATCATATTATGCTATCAAAAATAATATTTCTTACCATAAATGCACAAGAAGACTGTGAAATAAAACGAAATTCTGGCCATTTTGAAAAGTTCAACTCAAATTCAAGTGAAGTTTAAAAAACTGATGAAGCTTTGAAGGAAAAACATTTCCTTAAATACTTTTTTTTAATATTAAACTTAACTAGAAAGACAAAGAATTGTTAAATAGGTAAATAAAGCTTATAAAATATTTTTATTATGAACATCACGAATTTAGTTGACATGTTACATTTTTGTTTATTGACAAATCGAGATAGAGGAAAATAAAATTTTCTTTAAATACTTTTTAACACTGAACTTAACGAGAAAATCTTAAAATTGTTAAATAACTTATAAAAGATTTAATTATCATCACGAATTTAGTTAACATGTCTCATTTTTATTTAATGACAAATCGTGGTAAAGGAAAATAATGCCGAGGAATCGTGAAAAATCATTTCGCAAATTTGATTCTTTATAATTTTTATTTATTGCACTAAAAGAGTGAGTTTAGTGTCAAAAGTTTCATTAACTTTTAAATGAAAGAAATAAAACCTAACAGCGGGGGAACGTTATTACTGTTTTGTTAAAATTTCAGCGCAATCGATGAAACTTCTTCACAAAATCAATTTCAAAACGTGATTTGATAATTGTCTCGATCTTGAAGAAAAGAAATCTCAACTTTTTGGCCCATTGAGGTATTCAAAAAATAGTATTTCAAAAGACGTCGATTGTTAGTCAAACGCTGTACCATCACCAAGATCTTCAAAATCTCCTGATCATTAACTCTACTAAAAACCATGGATCATGAATCAAAAGTTCAAAACTTTCATTAACACTGTTCAATTATTTGATAAATAAAGTGTAGGTGGAAGTCGAAGAACTCAAAATACAAAAAAAATTATTCGAGATTATTGATTAACATTATTTTGCAGCAAATTATCAGCTGTAGGATTGTGATACTGAATGACAAAATTACAAATTTGAATAAGAATAAAATTTGAGTTATCAATAAATATAAAGATTTGTAACGGTCAAGAAGCTTTTTAACGAAGAAAATTCAAATTTCTTTTTGTTCAATTCGAGAATTCACTAAATCTAGAAACCCTAATAACATGAGTCATATAGGAGTCCTCTGAGTAACTGTTTGAAATTATTACAAAGAAATTTATGATCTAAAGTAAGTTTAAAAGACACAATTAACCTCTAACAATGGCAGATACAAGATTACGTCAAATTTTCATTAAAACCGGTGTTGTCAAGAGATATGCAAAGGAAAAAGTCTCATACGAGAAAGAAGCCGAAAACGAACAAAAGAGAATTCTAAAATTTCGTGCAGAAAATCGAGATGAACACGACATAAGAAAGCAAGAGGAAGTAATTCAGGAAAATCTCATGATGATTCCAGAATGTCAGCGAAGGTAAATGAAAAGTTTCACTTATAATTTTTAAACTTACTAACATCTGTTGTTTTTCATGTCGACATAATTGAAGGTTGAAAACAGCTTATGAAGAGTTAAGTGAGATGTTGAAGAATGAAAAAGATCTTGAAGAAAAAGACGAGTATATCAAAGCAGTTGCAGCACTTAAGGAATCTAAGTTGCAGTTGCAGTGATTTTTTTTCTAAATTGATGAAAATTTCAACTTTTCATTGAATTTTTATTATTTCTTTGCTTTATTTTCTTTCAACTTTTATAACTTCATAATATTTACTAACGCTTCCTTTCCATTGATGCAAAAGCTTTAATAAAAAGATTAAAATTATATGTCCACAGTTCTTTTTATTAAATAAAAGGAATACAATCATTACAGAAAACTTCATTCGTCGGATGCAAATAATTAAATATAATTCATTACTGCCAAATACCGCAATAATTGCCTATCAATGTAGCTGGTAAAGGACCACCAGCCGTGAACAGTCTCGTATAGCTTTGATCATAACAGTGAGTG
This sequence comes from Clunio marinus, assembly GCA_900005825.1. Lineage (NCBI taxonomy): Eukaryota > Metazoa > Arthropoda > Insecta > Diptera > Chironomidae > Clunio > Clunio marinus. Next base: position 122,870 of record CVRI01000049.1, read on the forward strand.
TAAATAGCTGGAACATATTTCACATTCGATAAGTTGTCAATATCTTCATCCGGAAACTAAAATAAATATTTATTTATTAGTTGCTGAGATTAAATGACTTAGAAATTTATTTAGATTTCTCACCACATAGCCTTTGCTGGCTCTTAACACGACTGTTCTTGAAGTGTGAATGCTGCTCTCAAGATACTTTCCAGCCCGAACATCATAAAACATCAACATTCCCAAGCCAGTGCCAATTGTTAAGATATTTTGTTGAAAGCTTGCTGATCGAATCCCACAGCCATTGTAGCGAGAAGCTATCTTCTTAACAGCTTGCAATGTGCGTGGATCTAATAGTAATGTATATGAGCGGCAACCTACAGCATAAAGTCCATTCTCTTGACATGCAATGCACACATTTTCCTGGCAGTTGGGAAGCTTTCGAGACATTTTTTGAGAAAAAGTTTCAGCGTTGAAAAGATGCATGTAGCCTAAAAATAACATTTATTAATTATATTGAATTGATTATCGTGATGTTGAAAGTTAAATTACCATTAAGTGAGAGTAAAGCAATTTCTTTATATTCTTTGTTGAAACAAACAGCTCGAATTTTCTGTGCACTTCGTACGTCTTTGATGCACACTGAATTAATGTGCGCGTATTGAGGACAGGCTTCTGCTTCTTCTCCTTTAATCTTTTCAGGGAAGTCTATGATGTCTTCGTTAATACGCCAAAGAGCTAACTTGGTATCTCGGGAGCCTGACACAAGAAACTGATCATCAAGCCAACACATGTCGAACACCCAATCACGGTGAGCATTTTCTCCAATACATATTGGATCAAGAGTGGGAAGTCTGTATATTGCAATATCAGCCGAATGTCTCGCTCCTGTGGCTAGCAGTGTTCGACTTGGATTAATTTGACATGAATGAATTCCAGATTGTGTGTCAGGGTTAGCACCTCTCGAGTTTCTTAATGTCGGAATTGCATCGACTCGTCTCATATTCACATCATAGACCATCAATTTATTACATTTTGTTCCAAATACTACTTGTCGATTACTCAGCCACTGCGAACAAAATACTTTGTTGATATTTCCGAGATTAATTGGTGTCTCTTTAAACATATCATGTATGAGGATGTGGCGAGATGCGTGTGATGGATCAACCTGACGAACTTCTTTCAAGTCTGATTCGCGAGATCTAACGTAGTCAACAAAATTGAAGGATGTATTTAGCACCTGCCTCTGCTGGTGCGGAGTCTCTTCCTCGCTATCAGAATCATCGTAAGTCACAAAATCGTCAGGTTTGTCAGATATCTTCCTTCTTCGCTCTTGTCTATAATAAAAGAAATTTCAAATTTTCTTCTTCATAAGTTGCATTTATACCTATATTACGCAAAATATTTGTTGAAAGCATCAGAAAACAAAAACAAGAAAATAAAAAGAGAAATTTCTGGAAAAAATCCCAATATTCAATACATTTTTTCAAATCGGATCTATTGAAATTTCAATAATTTAGAAAATCGATTAAAGACAGATTTAAAGAAAATTTTGGTTGGAATAAAGCAAAAGAATTAAATAATTGAATAATTTACATTGAAAGAAAAAAGGAACCATAATATTACCTTAATTGTTTTTCTTTAGTTCGACGCTCTTCTAGTCTAGATGGGATGTAACATGAAGGATGTATTCCTTCTGTTGGTTTACGAATAGTTCTTGACATTAGTAGAGTAAAAGTACGAGAACAGCAAGTAGAAAATAAAAGTCCTTTCAAACTAAATATTATTTTTATAAAAACTTCGATTGGATCAATTTCTATTAAGAAGAGGGGTACGAAGCTAAGTTTTAATCACTCTTCGTGAATGTATTCAAAAATTTTGTTTTCTAGAATTTTTTTCATAACATAAGAAAAATTTGAATGATTCTCATCGGCAAGACAATAAAACTTAAAGCTACTTCTCGTTTTATTCTGTACTGTAGTCAATAAATAAACTGTGTCGAAGGGTATGTTGCAGAATTAAGAAATACCAAAAACAAAACGTAAACATTGCGATTCAAGTTTGGAACAAATATGAATATATCACGTTTAGCTCGATTAAATATCTATTCTGTTTCTAACAAAAATTACCTAAGATATTTATCAACAGAATGCAGTCATATAAAGGTTCTATCAATATTGTTTTCACTTATATGTTGATACAATTTGAATATTTTTTAAGGCTCGTGTTTTGGAAACTGCGATGAAAAAACCAATCGAGGAACATTGGCGTGGAAAATTGAGCCACAAAAGATTTGATCCAACAAATACAAAAGAAAAAATGTATATCCTTTCAATGTTTCCATATCCATCTGGTAATCTTCACATGGGACACGTCCGTGTTTACACAATATCAGATGCAATAGCGAATTTTCATCGTCTTAGGGGAAAAAATGTCTTTCATCCTATGGGCTGGGATGCTTTTGGACTACCTGCAGAAAATGCAGCGATCCAAAGAAAAATACCAGCAGATGTGTGGACGAAGGAAAATATCAGTCGAATGAGAGAAAGATTGGAAGAACTTGGATGTTCATTTGATTGGCAAGCTGAATTAGCAACATGCGATCCATCTTACTACAAATGGACTCAAAAACTGTTTTTAATGCTTTTTAATGATGGTCTTGCTTATCAACGTGAAGCTACTGTCAATTGGGATCCAGTGGATAAAACTGTGCTGGCAGATGAACAAGTCGATAGCGGCGGTCGTTCTTGGAGATCTGGAGCGAAAATAGAGAAAAAACTGCTAAAGCAATGGTACATAAGGACGACCAAATTTTCCGAGCAATTGTTTTCTGGTCTCGACGATCCATCTTTACAAGATTGGAGGGATATAATAAAACTTCAAAAGCATTGGATTGGAGAAGTTGATGGTTGGAATTTTGAATTGAAAGTTGGAGATCATACAATTACAATTTGGAGTAAATCACCAGAAGATTTCATCTATGCTGGATTTGTGGCAATTAAGAAAGAACATTTTCTTAATAAAGAAAGAATTGACAATGGATTGTTGCCGATGATGGTGAAAAATCCGTTTGGAAAAGATTTGCCACTTTTGGTCACAAATGAAGTTGAATTTCCACCTTTCAATGAAACTTATGTTGGAGTTCCAACAAGAAAAGATTGTGACTTGGAGATAGCTCAAAAATATGACATAAAAGTTGAGTCTTTACCTCTAGAAGATAATGAAGAAGATCGGAATTGGGTTTTAGAGAAGGCACAACATTTAGGAATCGGTGGAAGTTACAAAGTAAGTTCAAAACTTAGAGACTGGTTAATTTCTCGGCAACGTTATTGGGGCACACCCATTCCAATTATTCATTGTGATTCATGTGGAGTTGTTCCCGTAAAATATGAAGATTTACCTGTAGAACTTCCAAAAATGAACGACGAAAGTATCGGACAACCGTTGCATCAAAACACTGAATGGTTGGAATGTTTATGTCCAAAGTGTGGCTCCAAAGCTCAAAGAGAATCTGATACAATGGACACTTTTGTTGATTCATCTTGGTACTTTTTAAGATACCTTGATCCAAATAATAAGAATGACTTAGTTGACAAAAGCCTGGCTCAGTCGATGATGCCTGTTGATATTTATATCGGAGGAAAAGAGCACGCCGTACTTCATTTATATTATGCTAGATTCATTAATCATTTTCTGCATGAGAAGGGATATGTTCTGGACAGAGAACCTTTCAAACGCTTGCTAGTTCAGGGAATGGTGATGGGAAAGTCATATCAAGTAAAAGAGACTGGACAATACATTAATGAAAATGAAGTTGAAATTGTTGGCAAAGGAAAAAAGAGCGAGGCAAAAGAAAAGTCATCAGGAAAAGCTGTTACTGTAATGTGGGAGAAAATGTCGAAGTCAAAATTAAATGGAGTTGATCCAGTGGATGTTCTAAATGTGCACGGATGTGACACAACACGTCTTATTATGTTAGCGGACGTTGCTCCAACATCTCATCGCAATTGGTCTGAAGCTACTTTTCCTGGAGTTATAAATTGGCAACGAAGACTTTGGCTAACTGTATATGATTTTATTTTGGCAAGAAGTGATATCGAAAATGTCGTCAAATCGCCAGAGTTCGATGAGCATGAATTTAAGCTCCTCGATGCCGTAAATTATTTCACAAGCGGAGTAACATTCAATTTCTTATATTCTCATCAAATAAGTGTGGGAATTTCAAAGATGCAAGGACTGACCAATTCTATTAGACGGGCACCGAAAGATGTCATCGTATTTGGGAAGAATTATGAACGCTGTTTAGCTGCGCAAATAATCATGTTGGCTCCATTAGCACCGCATTTTGCTTCGGAACTTTGGGCAACATTCACATCTGCCGAAAACCGAATAAATAAATCAGCAGATTTTATTAAGTGGAACGAAAATGTATTGAGTCAACATTGGCCCAAAGTTGATCCAATTCATAAAGTTGAATTGACTATAAAGGTAAACAATTACGTGGTCTCAACTTTAATGGTCGAATGTGGTGAATTAAGAAAGATGAGTGGAGACGAAGCTTTTTCCAAGGCTTTGAATCAGGAAGTAATCAAAAGATACATCGAGGATCGAAAAATTCTAGGAAGCACTTGGGAAGTTTTTGAAGATTATGAAGGTGTAATAACACTTTTCGTCGAAACTAGACAAAAACAAGAGACCGATGAATCTGATTTACTGAAAGACAATTTAAATGCCTAGAAAACAGCTTTAAGAGAATAAATAAAAACTTATTCGTAGATAATCTTCCTGAAATAAATTTAATTGCTTTTATTAACATTTTTCCAAAATTTAGAAACGCAGTACATTGGATTAAAGTTGAGTGATGAAGTGTTTCCTAATTTAAGTAAGAAGATATTTTTTAATTAAAATGAAAGATATTTGAGTGAAGATTCATTCTCGACACTTGAAATTAATTTTCATTTTGAGACACTCCAAACTTTTTGCCTTTTAAAAATCATAAAAACTCTTCAAAAATTTTAATTAAGTTCAACTTCATCAATTTCTATTATTTTTCATTATCTTTTAAAATATCTGTCATTAGATTTCTAACATAAATGTCAATTTGATTGTAATCAATGAGAGTATTTCTTATCATTTCGAGAAGAACATTTTGCCAAAGATATTCTAACTTTTGTAGTTTTTCAACTGCATTCACAGTGTTCTCCATCATTTTACTGAAATACATTTTCCCCTTCACTCTTATTGCCAACTCGTCTTGTTGTGAAGTCGTTTTCTTCCATTGCAAAGCTTCTTTTCCTACAACATTTCGAATCGAATCATCAGCATGCTTCATGAGCCACTCTTTGGGTGTCATTTTATTTGTTAGAATGGTTTCGTCGACATGCAATCTTGTGAAAAGAGGTTGGAGAAGAGAATCAGGCAATGACCATAACACAAGATCAGCAAGTCCGGCATAAGTAGATTCAGCTTCGGCTATTTCATCGTCCGTGATTTCTACTCCATTTATTTGCTTCAATCCCCAATGGCTTAAGCGATAAATGGCATATGTTCTCCAGTTTTTATTTGTCAATGGATTTCCTTCAGTATCGATTGTTATAGCTTTTAATCCTTGCGTATCAGCTATTGCATTCAATTGACCCAAACAAACGAAGTTCGTCTCCCGGAAAACATAGTTTTCAACATTAGGAAATCTGACTTTAATTCTTCCTAAGATTGGTGAAATGCTGTTGAAGTTGATATAAGAGAATTTGACAGTATGAACATCTTGAGCCTTCTGCACGTTCCATTGCTTGTCAACAAACTTGATTGCTCCGACACCATACACATTAAGGTAACGGCCAAGTATTTCCACTAAATAATCGCCACCTGTTAATTCAAAATAAAAGAAATAAAAAACTTTTATTTATTCAAATGGCAACAATAAAATCTTGTTGGCAGTAAAAGCAAAAAAAAAAACGCTTACCTTGTTCGCGATCTTTATCGGTTTCCTTTTTCGGCTCCTTTTTTTGATTCGTAGTTTGATTACTCGGCCCATTTTGTTGATTATTCAATTGCGATGATAGATTTCGTGCTGTTTGCGAACGAACAAGTGGTGGGCCTATTTTGCGTGTACCACTGCGATTTCTTGGATAATAATTAGTGTGACTTGAATGAACCTGTCGCTCCTCGTAAGCTGACGATAACGTGTTGATTGACTCATTACTAGTTTTAGCTGATGTTTTAGAGATTATTGAAAGCTTATCAGCTTCAATGGTTTCAATTTTCATTTCCACGGTCTGAACATTAAAAGCTTTTCCTGATTTACACAGTGAACTTGCTTCGATATTTATCGTAGGCTGAATCGATATTCCCCTGGCGTTATCGATAATTGTTAAAGGCGCTTTCTCTTTATCTGTTTGAGTTAAAGGTGAAGGTGTCTCTCTTGGATGATCTGTCAAATCATTTTGCATGGTATCTTTAATTTCATCACCATCACCCTCAATTGTATCGATTACTGAATCAGCAATTTCCGCTTGCAATGTAGGCAATGGTGGAGTAAAAGATGTTTTATTATCATTCTCAATGATGCTTCTCTCTTCGTCTTCTTTTCTTAAGATCTCAATCGGTGACGATGTCTTTGTCAATGAATAAGTTGTAATTGGTGGTGTTGTAGGAATTTGAGACTTGACATTTTTTTCATCATCAATGTCAGAACTAAAAGCACTCGATTCAGAATCAATATTTGGTCTCGTACTTGATGCAGCTGACTCGGTTGTCTTGTCAATTACAGGAGGTAAATGAAATAAATTACATTCAGCTTCAGTGACATTGTCAGTTTCTTTTTCCGAAGTCATAGGATTTGAATTTTCGACTGATGACGAACTCGACAATTCAGATTTTTGAGTTTTTAATTGCTCAAAACCTTGACGAATTGAACATTTCTTATTTTTATTTTCATTTGTTGTGGTGCTCGAAGATGCTGTTGAGGTAGACGATATTGAGTTGCTCGATGTTAACTTGGGTTTGATAATCGATTTTTTTGCTTGGCTATTCAGACGTTGCCCAGCAATATTTGATTGACGAATCAATTCCCAATTGGTTTTCGCATTAGAAATAATTTCTTCCCTTCGAATACTCGAACTGACGTCAGTTGAAAGATGTTGAAAATTTTGGTCAGTGTTTTCCTTGTTACGTCGCCATGCATTAGCAGCTCTACGCACTTGTTCTGTTATTTGAAGTTGATTGAGAGAGTTCAATAAAGGCAGATAACTGACGAGAAATGAGACGCAATCTCCCGCTAATGAGATTGGATTGTTTTCGATTGTTATTTCCTTCAAATTTATAGATTTAGCAATAGAAGACATATCTTCTATACTCTGCAAATCATTGTGACAAAGCCACAATCTACGGCGTGAGAGAGAAAGAGAAAAAAGAGTTTTTAATAAGAAAACACAGAAATTTTCGGTCTAAATGGGAAATACAACAATAAATTGTGATTAAGTATTTAAATCAAAGCATAAAAAAGGATGGTAAAGGAAATGTGAAACAATTGTGGTTGTTACCATCTTGCTTGCCATGATGAATGAAGGTGAAGAAAAAAAGGATTCAACAAAACTGTGAGAAAATATTTGTTAAGTTGAAATGGAAATAAAAGATTTTACATTTCATTGTGTGCTACGTGGAAAGAAAGAACAAACCATGATTTTCCATAAAATGATTTTAATTACAACCTTAGTGACTGTAGTGACTGTAACTAATAAATTATTATGAAAGTTTTATGCCTCAGAACAAACTATTTGGTAGTTTTTTTAGCGGTGATATAAAAAACGAGGGAAGCTTTTTATTACACATATTTCCCACAATATATACCTCCCAGTTCAACGATCAATCTAACTATGAATATACGAAACGAAATAGCTTAAAGGAAGAAAAATGAATAAATAAATTTTCTCAAAGTTTTCTTTTCTTCAGTATTCTTTTAAGTATGAAAATATATATATCATTCCAACGATAACATAAAGCTTCGAGTGCTGAAATGTCCTATGTGTGTAGTCAACATGATATTTATATAAGAACTTCACTGTTTTCTTATCATAAATAATTCTGAATGTAATCTTTTTCAATGAGTTAAATTCTGTTTTCTCTAACCGACGCAAAGTAAACAACTAAACTTCATTTCTAAGTATAAATCTCTGGATCCAACTATTTTTGTCAAAAGTTTTATGCTTTCTATTATGATTGTCGTTGTTTTGGAAAAGAAAGGTATCGATTATATGTGCTACATATTTAAGTAATAAAAACATTTCCTACATAAACTCTTCCTACATGTGTGTGTGTAATTATATTTAAATAAAAACAGAAATTACATAAATATACGCGTACCGTTCTAAATTGTGCAAATCATCTGAAACATTAATCTTTTTGATACGATTTCGTTTCAAATTGAGTTCTTTGAGACAGCACAGGCCAGAAAAATCGTTTGGCTGTATTTGGCGTAGCAAATTTCCTGCCAGATTTAAAGACTTCAACTCTTGAAGTTGGTTAATTTTCTGCGTTATATGAGTTATACGATTTCCATGAAGGTCAAGAACTCGTAATGTTTGCTTCAATGATGTGATACCAGATATATCAGAAATGCGGTTCTTGCCAAGTAAAAGCACCGTAAGGCTTTTTAAGCCATCAAGGTTGGATATTTTTTCGATTTGATTGTTATACAAATCTAGAAATACCAAGTTGGTAAGATTGAAACGAAAACTATTTATTTTGGCATCAACTTGAATTTCAGGAGTCATAGTTCGTGGCGTGACGCTGACATTCGTCGTTTCGTGATGCGTGTGGGTGTCAGTCATGCTGAAGGACGGCGTTGTTACTAATTTATTTTTTTGTGTTTGGAAGAATATTGAGGATTGAACTGTTGTAGATGTTTGATTAGGTGAACAGTTGATCATTACACTGTTAGCACGCTTTAAAAGACCGTTTTTTGATTGCAACATTAAAGACTTTTGTAGAAACGGTGTAGGTGTGTGGGCTCCGTTTGGCTTTGCAACACCATTTCCTAATGTTGTTGCATTATTAACATTATTATTATTATTATTGTTATTGGCACTAAAATTCAAGTTTAATTGATTGCGTGATACAGATTTTTGCTTTAGAAATGACTTCATTGGCTTGCTATTAATTACACAACTTGATAATTGATTGTTCCCATTTGACTTTTCCATTTCCTTAGACGGCACGTTGTTATTGTTGCTATCTTTGGCACCATCAATAATTGAGCTTGAACAAGGCTCATCAGAAGGTATATGAAAAGTGTTTATTAAGTTATGCTGAAGTGAAAGAAGTCGTAAACTTGGCTCATTATCTATCACCGGAATCATACACAGACCGCGGCGGTCAAGATTAATTCGATCAGGCTGTTTTTCTTTCTCTTTCGTTGTTCTTCTTACTTTGTAAACTCCTTTTTCAACAACTATACAACTTGTATCATTCGCCTGTTGATTATGAACTTTCCCCGTGGGGCTGTCATTATCAAACCCATTATCTAACCGTTGATAGTGGTTCTTATGGCGATTCAAATTTGAATTTATCTTTTTTGTACCATTTTTGTAGTTAATCGTTCCATTAACAAACGCTAAAGAAGTGGGATTTGATGCTGCTGTTGGTGTTGAAATTGTGGGACCACAAAGTGTGCTGTAACTGCGCGTAATTAAGCGAGTTGTTCTTTGTTGATGACCTCGACTCACATTCAATCTCGTTGGCACGACTGATTCAATTTTCAGCAAAGATGGTACGTATTGCTGTTGCAAGAGATTAGAATTCGTGTTGATTGTTGTCGCAATATTTGAAATCAGTGTTGTTGTTGTTGATGGTTCAAGTATTTGCGTGGCTGTTGGTCGACCACGAGACTTTATTGAACTCATTTAATATTAATGTTTATTTTTTCATGAACTTTTTTTTTCCTTCTTCACTTTCTATGCAAATATTTTTATATCATTCATTGAGTTCGTTCATCTTTGTTTTTTTCTTTTCATATGAAAAAGAAGGCGAGTACTGTTTCATTATAGAAATCAATCACTTTCTACTATTACAAACAACTGCAAACTCCTGCAAATGAAATTTTTTTTATATTTTCATTTCACTTGTTCAGGTTTTATGAAAGAAAAATTTACGATTGAGCAAAGTTTTCCAACTAAGCAGAAAGTTTTTCTCGGTTAAAACAATCTTTGATGTTTCCTCCATATTTTCATCTTGATTTCAGAGAAAATACTTATTGAGTTAGTTAGTTGCTACTTAATCTGCTTCCGCCGTAGGATATAAAACTGTTAAATTTTGTAGACGATCCGCTTTGAATCTAGTTTCATGAGAAAACTAATAATAAATTTTCCTCTATCATGAAAGATTTAAGGAAATGTATCACATATTTAATTGTGATTTTCACACAATTTTTCTCACTTAGGATGGAAAGCGAAAGCAAAAGCTTAATTTAAATTAATGTTCTCAAACAGATGTCCTTTAATGATGGAATCATTTTTCATATTCGTTTCATTTTCTCTCTTCTGTCTATTTATGTGTTCATTGTCTTCACTATATCGTAAATATTCTCTCGGAAAATCTTCTTCCTTCAACAAGCTGGAAATTTATGAACATATTATAGATGTGAATATTTGCCATTCAAATGCACGGAAAACTTTTTCTTTTATTCGTTTATTTACTCATTTGAAGTTCAAATTTTGAACTTTTAAGTAGATTTGAATGATCCTTTCCATAATTATTTCTTTCTTAATTCTCTTGTGACTTCGATTTTGATTAAAGTTTAATTGGAAAGTTTTTCTTTTGAATAAGCTATGAAATAAAAAGCTCATTAAAAATCCATTTTCTGTCGAGATCTTTACATTTATTTTTTTAAATTTTCAGCTTTTCCCCGCCAAGGTAAAATGATCCTTCGAGGCTTAAAATTGTTGAAAAGTTTAAAGAGAAATGACGACAATAGAGAAAAATTTTCTTCATTCGTGAATTTTTCTATTTTTCTCAATTTTTTTTTGCTTATGATTCAGATTGAAACTTCTGCTATCTGAACGATTATTGCAGTTGAAAAAGAGATTCTGAATCGAAATTCATGCTTAGTTTGGAATATTTGATTGATTTAATAAATAAAAAGCAAACGAAATAGGAAGTAAAATGAAAAGAAGAATGACGAGGCACAAAAATCTGGAAGAGATCATGAAAATATTTGCTTCAATCCATTTCGATTTAATAGAAAGTTTCTTTTTTTTGACACCGTTGCTTTACTACTTTTACGTGAAAGAGAAATCTAAGAAGGAATTTCAACAAATTTTGTGTTATTTTCCACAATTTTACTTCCATGTAACCATGGACAACAAAGCTAAACTTGCACTTTTTATTATTATGAGATGCTTTGAGTTTCTGATTTCGTTTATTTGCACGCAAAGAAATTGAATTCAGTCTACAAGAAGGAAAAGTTCGTTGGAAGTCATTAAGTTTTTTACAATAAAATATTAATTTAAATATATTGATTATTTATCAATACTTTCTTGACATCATTCCAAAAAAAACCTTTACCTAACTATCTAATTGTCCTCAATTCACATTAAAATAACTAAACGAACATTCCGTTCTAGATAATTAAACTTTAAAATACTTTCTAGATTAGCTTTAGTGTTTTAATTGTTCAAAATATAAAACACGACAAAAAACACTCGACCGTTGAACAGAATAAAACGAGCAAAACTTTCCGACTAATGCCTAACAAATTTTGATAAAATACTAAACATGCTGTCACGCGAAGCTCACGGAAATAACTAAAATTTAAGCTTGGTTTAGTGAAATTTTAAGACATACTTTCAAATACAGAAATGGAAAATAGAAAATTTCCTTCAGAGTTGTTGTTAGCTTGGAAATGTTAGGAAATTCAAACATTACATTTCTAGTCATAACAAGAAACAGAAAAATATTCGGTTGTTGTCAAGGCGAGCATATAAATAACAACCATAGCAATTTGTTTGCAAACAGTTTTTACGATAGCTCTTCAATGAAAGCTTGGATATTCACAGTTATAAAAGGTTCTTCAACTTCTGTTCTGAAAAATAGACGTACGTTTGTTCATATTAAGTTTCAAGCATCTCATTCTATTTTTATGTACCTAAATCCTTTAAAAGAAATTATTAAAACCTGTATGTGATTTAAATATTTCTAAACATTACCTTCAAAATCAATAACCAGAAAAGTTTTCCAACATTTTGTTAATAACTTCAATTAAGTAAAGATTCGAAGCATAAAATAAACTTCATCGTAAGATAAAAAACAATTTTCAGATGTCTAAGCTTCTTTATAGTACTTATGTGTGTAATTAAATTCAAGTGAAATTATTGATTCATTCAGTTCCCAACTTCGATATGAAATATGGAAATAGATTTGTCGTAGAAAGATAAAAGCTTTAAATTCCACACAGAATTCTATTCCCAGCAACTTTAAGTAGAATAAATTTATGCTTGAAAATTACCACACCTGTTTTAGATCTATGTGTGAGTGCATGTTCTCATATGTCACCCCGTCATTTACCAGCACTGGAGAAATTATATAACTTTGAATATTCATATGGAAAAACAACAGCACTGGGAAGCTTTGGGGAAATCTATGACATGAGAATTTTGCGTAGATAACTTTTAATGTAAAATTTAAATTTAGTGATCAATATAGAAAATTAAATCCACTTCGCATGTGTTTATGGAAGTATGTTGAGCGCATAAGGTTGGAAATTTACAAGCTTCTGTCTACATGTGACAACAGAGCAAGAAAGTAAAAAAAATTACTCCAAGAATCACTTTAATAAACACGCTCTCAGTATGACGACGTTAACAACGTCGACATATCATTATGGTGTCTGGGACGGTATTTATATAATAATTTATAACGGTAGAGACGGTCAGAAAATTGACGCGATTTGAAAAATGAAATTATTCCGCACGGTTGAACTCTCAAAAATCCTTACTGAAATGGATAATTTTAACGTCGTTAGTGAAATTTCCGTGATAAAGCTCATTAAACAGATTTTATTCCATTGACCGTTGCCTGCCTTCAGTCTGCTTGAATATGTATGAATTATGCTCCCCCATTAAAAACTATTTTAACCTGCACGCTGTTCAATCTAACACTTTTGTTACACGTGTTAAACATAAAAGTTATTGCGGCTGTTTGTTTAAAAGTTTGCTTGTTACTATTTTACGACATTGACGAATTAAGAGTCTTACGAAGTGTAATTTGATAACTATGTATATAAAGAAGCCTTACTCATAACTTACTGTAAGTATTTTCTTCTTCAATAGCCCTTAAGGCTCTCGACGAATTCACAAAATGAATAGACATAAAATTCCAGTCTCTATTTGGTATTCACTAGATGAAGGTGCTAACTGTCGACATATTACAAAGTTCCATAAACCCGCGAAGAAAATAATTACTGAAAGTCATGAACTGTACACTTAATTTAGTGACCGTCGTGCTGTTGTTTCTTTTGATAAATGCTTAGTGTTAAGCTAAATTATGTTCGCAAGCGAGAGAGAAGTTGTAAACAAGACCATTACGAAAACAGCGGCTATAAATCTCTAATCTTATTTTTTCTCCTCCTTGTAGTATTAAAATGTGAAAATAAAGTGTCGTGGAATTGCTGAAAAGAAAAAACGAAAATTGTCAATATGAACCATAAAGAGCCATCAATGAATTCACTTGAAAATGAATCGAAAAACTATAAATCGTTATATGAAGAAATAGCACAAAATGACAGTAAAATTTATTTGAACTCAACCATGACAGATAATTTTATGCGATACGGTGATGAGACGGATCAATGCTGTTGCTGTAAAATTCACCGCAGGCAACACAACAACATCATTGCAGGTGGTGCGGTGACGAAAGCTTTCACTATTCCTATTTACAACACCATCTGGATTGGTGAGATGAAAAACGCCACTGATTACATCGAATATTTGAACCAGACTCGTCGAAACAGCTTCATTAGTCTAAATAAGGATTATCGATCAAATTTCTACAAACTCATGGTTTGCGACTATAACTCATTGAACAATGATATCACCCACCACAACATCAGCAACAACAATGATATAGATAAAAATCTATTACAAGTTCCACAACTGCATACCGACGAAGAACTACGCAAAACTCCCGAATTTGATGACATTTCCAAGAAAATCGAAGAAATTAATACACTCGATACGAATGTTTCTACTTTAATCTACAAATCGATAGAAGTTCACGCGGATATATTGGTAAGAATTTCCTTTTGATTTTTGAACATTAAACTTTTATTCTTATTATCAGCTGCATTGAAGTGGCTCACGGCTGACAATGCGGCAAAACATTCCTTTCGTTTCTTTTGCTAAATAAAAGATCTTAAACAATAAATTATTTTTAATCCTATTATTGGCAAAGCAGCGCTACATTTATCGCCAATGTAAAATCTTATTTTAATGGTAAAAAGGTTGTTGAGGCCTAAATAGGTTTGGAAAGAAAAGAAATCCTAACGGCAGCTATTTTGCATACAAACTGTTAGTAGAAATGTGAAGAGGCCATTATCAAAAAAGAATATCGCCTGGAATATCGTCTTCAATTGGGTTGTCACAACCGGTCCTTTTTTCTCTCCATTTGCCTTCTTGTGAAACTGGGAATCATCAAAAACAAGATGCTAAGTTGTTTGAGGCATGTGCCACAACCTTACTAGTAATTTCTTTGTCCGAAATAAAGTGTCTCAAAATAATCCCCTGACCTTAAATTCATAAATTCTGAAAACGGATGGATTTTACATCTCACATAGGAACGCGGACGTAATCACGCCGGAATTTTAGTTGTCATTCAAAGGATTCATCAGATTAGAAAGAAGATGAAGATAAGCTAATGGGTCAAGGAAAAGAAAGAAAAAAATACGAACTTACAAAACATTTACTTGTCAGAATTTAAGCTTAGGAACTCTCATAAAATCTTTAAAAAACAATAATCCCTTTATAATAAACTTTATGCCTTTGTGTGATGTGATAAAATTTATTTAACTTCTTATTGTATTCATCCCTCTCCGATCAAGACATTGGATGCAACTGTAAGTCGACTGTTAGCTGAAACACGGAAACTTCTGGAAGAGATTGAAGATGTGAAATGTCTCGATGAAATAATTGACATGCTGAATAGTGAAATTCCAATAATCCATCGAGAGTGGCGCTTTATCTATGCTCAAAGCAATGTAAATAAGATCCCTGTGGATGAAGGCATTATGGTATCTTGTAGCTAATCTAATGAGGTATTAAAGTTTAATTACATTTTAAAGTAATCAATCAATCTTCAACGTATGCTTTAAGCATTATTTATAATTACTTCCAATCTTTTCTTAAAAGTGATGGAATTAACTGTGTTTATGGCTAGTTGACGGTTTAGGGTGAGTTGTATTCAAGGAAAAATTTTACAAGCAAATAGAATTGTGATTTTGGTAAATTCAGGAATAAAATAAAATCTTTCAGTTCATTTTGTTTTTCTTTATTGATCCATGGAAGCCAAAGAATGAAAACAAAACATTATTGATGAGTAATTTGTTTGTTTATGCGTTTCCCACTGTTTGGCATTAAATCAGTAATAAAAATATCAAATTTCATCCGGTGACTCCCTAATAAATTTCCTAGTTGGAAAACGGACAGTTGAAGATATATAATCGATAAGCGGCTTACCAGACGTCTCTCTTTCTCTTCGATAAGCTCTATCTTTACCATTTTAGTAAAGCAAATAATATAAATACATTTTCAAAAGCATCGTTTATACTTATATGGTTTTACGACAGAATTTTTTGTCACATAAAGAGATGCTTAATGCATTACGCTTCATGCTTTAACATTTAATATTTATTGAAAAATTGAACCGAAAGAGAAAGATGAAAGGAAATGGAGTGAAAACTCTTAAAAATGAATTATTTTTTCCTTCCTCCTGAATTTTTAGATATAAATATAAATCTCAAAGATACTTAATAGATATAAATATTTATTCATTGCTGAATTTTACTGAAATATTTTTTGATCTCTTTTCAAATCTACCGTATTTTGTACAAAATGTGTATCAACTTGATTCATATATGAGCGTTGAAGACACATTTAAAAATAAATAAACATTAGAACAGAGATTTTTTACATCACAGAAGTCGTTAGCAAAAATTCTAACGTCATATGTGTGTAGCCTAGTTGTGAAGCAAAATAAAAAGTTAGACAACAAATCAAATCGATATATGCTTGTAAAGTGAAAAAATAAACATTTCGCAGGTCAATTTATTTTCATAAACACTAATAGACAATAATATATGCATACATTAGTAGAGATATTATACATTATAGGTGTGACTGAGTTAAGCTGTAGTGATTGTGGAAATATTGTGAAAAGATTTCGGTCAATCTAATCTCAATCTCTCTATGATTAGTTCTCGTGATGATGTCCGTCTGGGGTCTCCCAATAAACGTCATCTTTATGCATTTCGTTGTACTGCAGTTGTTTGAAGTTTGGTAGTTTGAGTGCGAGACCTTTTGGATTACGAAAAGGAAAGATTAATTATAATTAAGACTTTATGCAATTTTCAGTTTAATTCTAAAAATTAATCATTAGGGTGCAATAGTAAAGTGAATTCTAATTCATATCCTGTCCATGATCTTTCTTGGAAATTCTACATTCGTGTGTTCACATAAACGACTTGTCAACAACAAATCTAATTTACTTTTTCAATGCGTCTCGGAAGATTTGCTCGGCCTTGAGAATCATTGGATTAGGATTTGGTTTAACTTCGATACGGTGATTAGTCAACGATTCTAATTCCGGTGCAGACATCCACCAGATATCATCACGAAACATCTCAGTAGCATCGAGCAATCCACCGAAATAATTTGATTTTACAATAATACCTTGATTTCATTCCATTATCATAATTATGATTATTAAAGTATTTTTGTTAGTTTGTTTTGTTCATTTGATTTTTTTTTGACGCAGTTCAAAGAAAACAAAATGCGTAACCATTTAAAGATGTATAAAAAAGACAAAAAAATTGCAAGCAGAGATAAATGTAATTGAGTAAAATGAGGCAGAGAGAGAAAGAAAGAAAAGAAAACGATAAAAGGCAGAAAGAAATTTTTTATGAGATATTTTCTCATCTTACCTGTAAACAATCCACCCACGATGGCAATGCTGAGTGTGATGAGAATTCCGAGTAACTGATAGCCCGCTTGCTGTTGTGACGAGCGTCCGAAACCCTGAACAATTTCAAAAAGTGGATTGAATTAAGAAATGGAAAACATGGCCACATGATACGCGAAGAGTTTAAAAATTCAAAAACAATTTTCTCAGAAATTTTCAAATGTTTAAACAAGAAAAAAAAGCGTGATGTCTGGCTAACGCCCTTACCCCAATAATTATTTCATGTTCGCCTTCTTCCATGGATGAATTTTTCATTCCGGGAAAAATGGTGTAGAGAGAATCGCCGTAGGCATCTTTAGTTGCAAAGTAAGCAAAAATTGCAGAGAAAATGGCAGAAGCAACTGCTGGCATCCCATGGAGATTATGAACTCCACACGTGTCTTAATTATTTGAAAATGTAATATTAAAAATGTTTTAGATATGAACAAAGATTTGCAAGTTTTTCTATGAAATATTTTTAGTTGTTAGATTTTAATTGTATTTTAAGGAAGATCATCTGAATTTAGTTTACATATTGTTAGAAAAAATCCTCATAAATCTGATTGGCATGCAAAAAAATTCGGGCTTAAAATTTTAAGATTAAATTTTAAATTATGTACAATCTGAAACTTTCATAAATATTTGCCAACATTTTCGAGATAAAACATGGAAAAACCCAACCAAGTCACTTAAGCAGAAGAGAGGTTCCATTCATTGGAATAAAAATGATCAAAAGCTCTTTTATTTATTTACCTGCTATGCGCCCTTTCTCGAGCATTTTCGGCTAATTCATCAATAAATCAGGAGGTGAATCAATGAAAGAGAAAATTACATCAAATTAAAGCGGGTTAGCAAGCATTCAAAATAGCTTTTAAAATATTTACGCTTAAATAGCGATATCCAACGACGGACAAAGCACCAGCTACAGTTCCAATAACAACAGCACCAACAGGATGAATCAATAAATTCACTACAGATCCAACTGAAATTTTTTTAATAGTAAACAGAGTCGTATAATCCGAAGCTTAAAGAAAAATTCAGATATTAAATTTAATTACCTGCTACTCCGCCTGCAAGCGTTGAATTCTGAACGTGAACCATATCTAATTTATTATCCTTGCTAACCAAAGCCGAGACAACAAAGGTTGTGACTGTACATGCAGCCAAAGATAAATAAGTGTGTAAAATTGCTCGTTCTTGTTCGGGACCATCAACAAGGGCAGAATTAAATGATGGCCAGAATATCCAAAGGAAAACGCTGCCAACCATTGCAAAAATGTCTGAAGTGTAAGAAGCGCCTTCGAGTTCTCCGGCCTTTGCATTTTCTTTTGTTGGTCTCAATGCAAAACTCACCGCTAAACCAAAGTAAGCACCGAAAGCATGAACTGTTATAGAACCGCCAATATCCACAATCTTCAGGAAAAGGAAAAATCATTTGGATGTACACAAAAGCCTCTCATAAAAAATTCCTTTTTTTAATACCTTCATAAGTTCTATTTGCAAAAACTCATTTGTAGCAAACAGAACAATTTCAAAAAGGCCCATAATAAGCAATTGAATAGGAGTGATTCGGCCCAGTAAAGCGCCCATGCTGATAAGAACACTAGCAGTAGCAATATCTGCGCCAATTATGTCATCTAAAGATAATCTAATTAACAAGGATAAAAGGTGAATAGAAGACATTTGAGCCTTTAGCTATAAAATTTCTCGACTTCAAACACATTAAACGCACTTTATTATTCCATTTTCCATATCGAAGAATCCTCTCATTAAAATTGCCCATTGAACGCATAAAGCAGCAACAAATAAATTCAATCCGGTTGCGCTGTATCCGTAGCGCTTTAGAAAGGTCATCAGAAATCCAAAACCGATGAAAATCATTACGTGAATATCTTGAAAATCTATACAGAAAAGCAGTAATTCACTCGAATTAAGGCATCATAAGATAAATGAAACTAATTGTGTTTTTACGTGGATATTTCGGGATAATGAAACCTTCCTCCGCTTGCGTTCCATTTCTAGGGCGTAGATCATCATCATACCCTGTGCAAATTCCAAATACTACGAGAAACACAAACTGAATTGTCAGGAGAAGAACGTAACCTGATACACTTGTGCCCGGTGTATTCATCGCTTAAGTGAAGGTTTTCAATTACTGTGTCAACAGAATTAAAGCAAAATATTCTTTAAATATTAAAATAAATGTCGCCTTCCAATATTTTTCTTTCCAAATTCAATAATCTAGGAATAAAACAAACTTCCTACATGATATATTAACAAAAGATTGAAGATCACTTCAAGCTTGATCTAATCACACTGAAGTCAAACAGAAAACTGAAATCAATTTGATACTCACTCCCCTCAAATGAATGAATTTAAGTTGTATCGAGGGGAGCTGCTGTCCGATAATCAACTTGAGCAATTTTCAAAATCAATTTCCAAATGAAATATTCAAATAAAGTGGAAATGGATGAACCGAAGATGTTATTATACAAACATAAGTAAATGGATGGCATTAAGCTTCGCTTAACTCAACTCAGCACTTGAAAATTATCATCATCATCATCATCTGCTTAAACTGCTTTAAAATTGTTCCAGTCAAGCACTTTGCAGATTCATTTCTATATCCCACTTTTTATATCATTAATAATTAAGAATGAGTGAGAATGCGAAGAGAAATACATAAACATGTGATCGTTCGTGAAGGCCATCCAATTTAGTTAGAAGTCATGGCGCAATTCGCAATTTGTTGAATCAATTAACGAGTTGAAAGCAAGAGCACATAACGTTCATTCGCGATTTTTGGCGTACTCATTGTTATTGGAGCTTATACATACGTATCAGAACCGAATTCGAGTCGAAAAACGAATGATTTATTGCTATTACTCCTGACAAGTTCACGGTGATTAATGGCAACGCTTTATGGTGCACTTTTATAGTTGATGTGGGTGGCATGTTTCAATGACTTCATTGCGTAATCATTATATTGATATGAATGGACTTTACGCTGGTTCAGTTACAGCATTTTGAATTGATAGCCGAAATGACCTACGTGAGCTATGGAACGGGATAAATCATCAGGGATGAAACCTAAGTGGCATGTAATAGGAGGAAGGTTTGTTTCTCTGACACCGGAAATTCAATTAGATAACTTACTTCACACCTTAAGCATAAAATAATGTTGAATAACAATTTCCATTTTCCTACATGTTAATTATATTATTCAAGTTCTCATTGTTTTAATGAAACTTTTTACAGTTAAAATTTAATTGTTTTAACGGTGAATAGGGATGAAAGAATCGCTTTTCAAAAGAACGACTATCAACAATGGAACGAATGGTAAATATCTATGCAAATTTAATGGTAGAGTAGGAATATGTTACGAATAAATGTTTTATGCGAGGGTTTTATTGTTCATAACCTGTCTGCGCTTTTTCTCGATGTGAAAGCAAAATAGAATGCTTTGATTAAATTAGAATATTTGATATATTAATGCTTAATTCAACAAGAGTAAAGTTGTTATCTGCAACAGTTACATTTCAACCGATGCACAACGCAACAATTTATCTCATCATGGCCAGTGAGTGGAACGTTTACCCAGCACGAGCTTTATGAAGACCCAAATGAGAAGGCTCGAAAAACTTCACCAATTGAGAGTACTTATTATGAACATTATTTAAAGTACGTGTGCCTCTCGCTTTGGGATTTTTGTTTTCGTACCACAACTTAAGCATCATAATTTATGCAAGAAGTGTAAGAAGGCGAAGAAAATGTCACGATAAAAGATGCTGAGTCTTCAACTTAAAGTCGATGTTCATATTTGAATCGATATTATGCAATAATTTATTTGAAAGTCAAGCAAATCTTGAGTGCTTTTATAATTGATTTATGTCCGGCTTTTCATAAAATTTTAACAAATGATGAAAAGCAGAAATTGGTTTCTAAATTCATTGGAAATGAATTTTAAATCGCTAAAGTGAATGATTTAGTGCACGACTGCTTCATTTATTAAGAATTAATAATGAGTTAGTGAGATAATATCGGGATAAAAATATTCAAGTTTAAATATTCAGGGTCAATTAATTGACTTGCTTTGTTATGTTGTCAAAATTTTCGATTTGTTCTATCAAAGTATAAACAAATAAATCCAAATTTACATGCTTGAGTATTGATTTGAAATTAAGTGAAAGTAAAGCAGGTTGGAGGAAAAACAAAGCAATCAAAAAAAAAAAACTTAAGGACACATCAATCAATTTCAATTACAGAGTTTTTGATAGAAGGAGGGAGTAAATTGTGAAGCGTAGGATAGAAGACAAGATAATGCAAAGGTGATTTACTTTTCCCTCTCGTTTTGTGTATTTCTAGGTAATATTCCTGCAACGAATCGTGATGGTTGTTGTTGGACTGTTGCTCTCTCATATTTCGTTATTGATCATGTTTTGGTGAGCTTTGACGTGGGATTGTAAAATTCTCTTTTCTTTCCATCGATATTCGTAAATAAACTTTTTTATGACTGTCATGAGACGTGACTCGTTATTATAAAATTAAAAACAGAAAAAATGGAAGAATGCTGAACTTAAAAATAAATACAGAAACAAATTGTGAAATTAAAAGCATGCTTTGTTTACTTTCGTTGGTATAATTTTTTATTCAAATACAAAATAATAAATATTTTTCTGATTTTAAATTTCTTTTTTATGTGAAAGCAAATGCAAAAATATTTACTTTTCAGAATTATGAGGAAAATCGTTTTACTTCATGCAATAAACAAAATTGAATTTTCACACACAAACTTATGTTAGGTACGTTGAAACTTAAATGTTAATAAAACCAAACTTTTATGCTAAATAGAATTATTATATCGACGCTGATGAATGACAGTTTATTAATCTTCGTTGTGGAAAAAATATTTGTGCTTATGGCTCGTCATCCATTTGTGCGGGCGTGTAACTGTTGACGTTTTCTATTGGAACATCTACTATGACTTTTTTCATGACAAAGTATAATATCCCACCGATGACAAGATTACACAAGGCAATAATACAAATTATTGCCCAGGCAGGAATTGGAAGTGGACCTGAAAAGCAAATAAAAAGGGAAATGTTATAACATTAAGTAAAATATAAACGTTGCCATGCGATTAAATTCCAATTTATGGTGTTAAACTTACGGGTGCTTCGGGTGACTGTACGACGTCCACGCAAAATTTTACGTCTCGCTTCTGTTTCTTCAGCACACAAGCTGAGCACAACTGAAAATGTCCGACATTAAATAGCATTGAAATTAATTAATTAACACAACGTTAGTCATCAAAAATTCAAGTGAAAACATCTAGCAACATCCATGTGTAGGTGTTTAATCATTCATTTGTTTTTAGCTGTAATGTGTGTGGTTTTCATTCCTTCATTTATTAAAGCACAAGAAGTGATGAGAACTGGAGGATTTTTATATTCATTTCATAGAAAGTTCACTTGTTTGATATCTGACAAATGCTGTGAAATGCTATAACTAACTTACCGATTAAGATTGCAAAGAAAAAGGCTTTCCTTTTAAACAGTTTCATGTTTCAGCAGATTTTGCTCTTGAACTTAAAACTCAAAAGTTTTCGATCTAAAACGAGAAGAAATTGTTCTTGAATTTAATTTGATCCATAATCGAAATATGAATATTGTCACACCTTAAATTTCACTTAAAATGTTAAACACCGTGCGATGAGAAACCAAAGAAATATGACAAAAGAGTGAACACTTTAACGAAGTGAATATCAAACGAAATATTTTTTATCTTATCAGACAATTTAGGGCTGAATTACTCAAAGTATGTATGCGTGTGTTGACTTTACAAGATAAGAAGTGACTTTAGTGGATATTTAACAGTATTTTTTCAATATCTTTACCTAATTGTGTAAGTTGAATCTTTCTGATAAGTTTCTGATAAGAACTCGATGACGCACAACCTTTGCATGTAGTTAATAAATACTGGGAAGTAGAATGAAATTAATGCTGAACGATTATGTGTCATGTCTGCGCCATTAAGTTATGAAATTTCTTTTTAAGCGTTTGAATCTTTTATTTTAAGTGAGTACGATAATATAAGAAATAAATAATCAATGATTAAGACTCAAAACAGAAGCCGTGCTTCGATTCAACCAATGGTTAGAGCTTTTATCGGTGTTCAATTGAATAAACATGACAAAGTTCGATGAATGACCAGTTGTTGCTAGAACACCACGTCTTTCAGTTGTACGGTACATTGGGCAGTTGTAATTTGATTCTTTTTCGTCCAACAATTCCAACGATTTCATCATAGGCGTCATTGTCACAACCGGAAGCGTATCAAAAAGTATTTTTGGCCAAGCTTCGTCCAACTTTTTCTCAGTGCGGTTCCAACGTGCACCTTCCAAGAAAATTCCCTTCAAAGTATAAATAAGAATTTAATAATTTATTGGTCGGTTTTTGGATGAGGTGAAAAATATCTTTAAAAACGACTTTAACATTCTGTTTTGCAAAAAATCGTGTTGATGTATCTACATCGATATTTTCCAACATACAAAATCCTTTTTTCATGGCAAATAAAGCTTTTACACATATATAAAAATAAATATTTTTGTTAGATGTTTTTTACTTACGGAAAAAGCAACAACGTCTTCGTTTGTTACCCTTTTATCCTTTTTATCATGAAAGCAATGTCGATGATAATAGAAAAAAAATTATTTTTCTTTTATAATTTCGCTTTCAAAGCAAAATAAAGCAAGGTAAGAAAAAGATAACGTTGATGAAAAGGAGGCAAATGATACACAAGAATGAAATTTTATGCTCGAAAATTTGATATTCAAAGTTTAATTATTACTTCGCGTGAATTTTTATGTTGGCAAAGAATCAGACCATTGAAAAATCAATTTTCTTTACATTTATATTCTTGTGCAGACATAAAAAAGCAATTTAAATTTTCATTCTATCGTTCCATTTGAAGAACGTTTCATCTCAGATGAAAATTATTCACAATCAAGAACGAAACTAAAGGGATAAATTCATATCAAAGCATAAATCGGAATGAACATCAATCCACATTGGATTGCTCACGTTCAACCAATTTATTCTTTCCATCTAAGGAAATCGATAACAAATCAATTCTATGCTTACCTTTAAGTAAACACCAATTTCAGGTTGTTCTTGGACTTCCAATTCGAAATCAGTAACATCAAATTTCATATGCAGATGATCGATTTGTAAATGATTTTTACGAGAATGATTTTGTAAAACACCGGTGAGGAAAGATTGAGTGAAATAAAAACCACCCAGCCAGTAAACTGTTGGTTCACCTTCATCCAGCCATCGTTGGAAGAAGTTTAATCGAGCGATAAAATCATTAATATAAGACCCGAGAGGTTTAAGCGAAGGATAACTCTTTTTAGCCCAAGCTTCTGGCATTGCTCCAATTGACATAGCTTTGTGAATTTTTTCAAGTTCAGGAATCATTGCAAGTTGCCCAATAATAGCCCTGCGAGTGTCATTCAATGATTCTTTAATGAATGTCAATAGACGATTGAATCTGATGAGCTCTTGTCGAAGCACTGTGTTCATCGAATTTGTGTATTCGACTGGATATTTTACAGCGGCTGCTTTCTCATCAAAACACAAAGGTAAGCGATTCGAAATATCAAAGCACAAGTCAAGCACTGGATCTCCAATTTCTTTTGTCTCTCCTTCGTCTTTACGTGATGATGATACCAATTGTGCTTGCGTCAAGAGAATGCCTTGAATTAACTGATTGCCATAAATTGTGTGAGTTGAAAAAAACATTTTAAGTTAAAATTCAACATAAAATAAACAAAAACGCCTCACGTTGTTCGTTTCGTTGATATTTTTTGTGATGTCGGCATTTTCATGGAGTCCAAATACTTCAGGATTTGTAGCCGAAGGCAATGATGAAATAAACTCGAGACAATTTTCTCGATTTGGCATCAGCGGAATTTTATAAATTCCAGATTCGGACAACTGGTAACTAAACGCAATAAAAAGCTTGTTTATAAAAATACGAATCCTAAATAACTGTCGCACACGTGTCCATTTAAAATCACCACATATCTCAACTTACTTGTCAACCATGACTGCATCTTCATTATAGAAATTATCCAAAAGTGACATCAGTAAGCGACGGTCATTATCATCAGTAACTCGTCCACCTGAGAA
This sequence comes from Clunio marinus, assembly GCA_900005825.1. Taxonomy (NCBI): domain Eukaryota; kingdom Metazoa; phylum Arthropoda; class Insecta; order Diptera; family Chironomidae; genus Clunio; species Clunio marinus. The sequence continues at coordinate 148,243 of CVRI01000049.1, forward strand.
AATCTTTTTTAATTTAACTGTAAAATTTAATGATAATAAATTAAAATACCATAATTGCATTCTCCAGTCAAATATTTATGCCCAAAAAATGGAATTTCATGATATTGCTTAAGAAACATTTTTAATTGCATCAAAGATATTCTGAAATGTTAGATGGAAATTAAAAAGATATTAAAAATTATTCGATTAGATTGACTCACTTCAAATCCGATTCATTGAATTCATATGGAATATTCCATCCAAGTGGACCAAAATCTCTTCTTTCTTGAACAACAGCATGAAAATAGACGAGCGAAAACAAGCCACGATACCAAAATTTAATAACGTCATCACTTGTTGATGGTGGCGCAAAAAATGTTTCATCAACTAATGGGTCAGAATTAAATGATCGTAATAAATTCAGTTTAAGTCCTTTTGGTGCTTCGTTTGTCATTTTCACAGAGTTTTGCAGCACAGCAACAGGAAACAGTTTACTTGGATATGAAGTAATCCACAAACGATAATTTTTGTGAGCGGTGACTTCAATATTAGGATCAGTACATAACCGTTCCAAATCGTTCATCCATGATTCAGCTACATGACAATTCTGCAAGATAACCCAATGACCCAATCTCAAACTCTCTTCGATCATCTTTTCAGCTCTTGGACCTTGACCTTGACCCAATGATATCGACTTGCATCTTTAACAAATAAATTTTTATCCTACATTAACAGAAAGAGAGAAAATTTAATTAAATACTTTTCATGCATTGAATGTTCCTTTGCAAATGTCATCAATGTGTCCATTGGATCGGAGCCAGGTGAAAGAATGAACACCAAAGGAATTGTCGGCTTGCTATCATTGAACGAAGCTTGCAAATCAAACGTTGGTGGATCAACAAATTTATGACCCATGTGCTTCATAATTAATTTTCTTACTGATGGAACAATTTTGTCTGGTCGAATTGCCTTCAGTAAAATCAGATAAAAGAAATCTTCCACATCGTTGAATGGTTCTGGAAAGTTTTCATCTTCTGGGTTCGACAATTCGTAAAACTTTTTCCATTTATCAATATTTTGAGCAACACTTTCATGAAGATTTTTCAATTCTTCCAAGGAACTTGCTCTGACAATTTCATTCCATGATTTTTCTGTTAACCAATCGGATGCTGGATTAGGGTGAGGATTATTAAGTCCAACTCCATCAGTTAAAAAGAATGAGATAAATTTTTCATCCATCGTGCCACGTGCAATCAAAATTCCAATGCATAATGAAAATGAAAAGACGAGTTTATCTTTCTCAAACAACGAACGGCAAACATTTTCATAAATTGATCGCGTGAAGAAAGCATTGAGATGATCCAATCGATCTTGAAGAATATCTGATTGTGGTGCTTTGATGATACTCGTAATAAATAAGTTTAAGAACCAGGAAAGTGAATATTGATACATTGGATCAATGGTTGAAAGTTCCGAAATGCAAAAGAATAAAATGGCAGAATGCTTTGCAACAGGTACATAAGCTTGGCGAGCTGTGTCAATCTCAATTTCAGTTGAAATCGCAATAACCTGTTTTGACTGAATACTTTCTGACAACGCTTTGCTCGAAGTTAAAATATTTATGGCATTTTCATCTTCTAAAATATTCTGTTCAGATGATGACAGTACTTGAAGAATGCTTGTTTCGGCGTTGTAAAGAGCGTTGCGATTTTTCGCTGATTCCACAATTAAAGATTCTTTCTTCTGCTGTAAGTCGGGACGTTCTTGAACAACAACTGTAGCTAATAACTGCTCTTGTAATCCATGCTCTGTTATCATGAAATTAACTAATGTTACCAACACAGCCGTTTCAGGAAGGTAATGTGGATTTCTCAAGCATGTTGTAATATAAAACCGAAAGTTGTCATGATAATCGATCAATGAGTCACCAAACTTAATCAATTGTTTCCCTTTCTGTTTAATGACATTTCGTTCAAGAATGGAACTAAACCCAGAATCGATTGTCTCTCCAACATTCTCAAGCAACACTGGCTTTCCCATAATAATTGCCTGCTCGACAGTTTTCATGCATTTGACGTCAGTTTGTTGAATGACTTTAAGATCATTTTCCTTCTCAAGATTCTTTATCCATTTGTTTGCCTGTCCTTGCGGATCAATCATCAAACACCAACGTCTGGAATTCTTAACAATGATTCCATTATCGGTTGAAAAGTTGTCAGAAGGCAAACCACAAAGTTGGTTTTGTCTTATATCCATTGGATTACCAAGAATGTTTGCAAGGGAAAACTTTTCAGTGCATGGAAGCTTTTTAGACAAGCACAATTTATTCCATTCATATAGAATGTTATTCCGATATTCTGTGGAGAAATATCCGAGATATGCAATACACCCAGCACCAAGAAGCACATCACCAATCACATTTCCCAGACTTTTGTGAAGATTTGCAGCACTCTCAGACCACCGTTGCTTCTCACCTCCCAAACCTCCAATCAATTGTTCGGCTCTCACTAATTTCTTTTCACAACTGTCAATCTCATCTTCAAGTCGCTTCTTTTCTCTCGATTTTTCGGCAAAGCCATCATTTAATGTCTGCAGCTTGTCAAGAATCTCTTGAAGTTCCGCTTTCTTCGAATTCAACTTCTCCATTTGTGCAGCCAAATCATTCTCTGCTTGCGACAAAGCAATCTTTTTAGGTCCAACAATCTTAATGACACGATCATAAACGTCCATCGCTCTTATCCATCTGCACAAACCTTCACAAGCAGTTGATACTGCTTTAATTTTTTCAGGCACAAAATCGCGGTCAGAAATGTAAACATCGCGAATCTTTTTCATTATTGGTGTTGATATGTTGTCTTTATCAAATGTTTTCAAGCTTTCAAGAAACTTCATGTCGCCAAGCATTTTTTGTGACGCTGCCCAATAATCATCAACAAGTCGTCCATTGGCATCAGGTTTACGATCTGCTTTTAATCCTTTCAATACGCAAACAGCTTCAAGAACAAGTTTGATTGCTGATGGTGGATTTTTCATCGATTTCACTACAGTGATGTCAGCTGGTTTTAATGTATCAAGTGCTGAAAGAGCGCTTTCAAGTGCCGGAACTGCTTCAGCTAAATCACCTTCGCAGTCATCTCGAATTGCTTGACTTGTCGCGGCTGCTTCATTAGCTGCAGCTTCATCTGCACCAACAACTTCCTTCTTTTTCTCAGCTTCTGCAGTGTCACGCTCAATTTTAACCATAATTTTTTCTGTTTCATCTGATGTTACTTTTAATTGTGGTTGAAGATCTTGAAGCTTCTTTTGCATGACGGCCACTTGCCCGGCTGCAAATTCGAGTTTCTCTAATCCCGTGGTATATCGATCACGTTGCATTGTAATGTCAATGAATGTCTTCGTGTAGAGAATGTTGAAAGACCGCAACAATTCAAGATAAGATGTTGGAGTAACGTAATTCTTTCGACCTTGTTCAAGATAATATTTCTTACTAGCTGAGACGACACTTGTGTTGAATATCATCACCATCTCAATAAGTTTTGTCTCTAAGCTTGTTAACTTTCTTTCTTTCAATTTTAATTCATCATCTGCTGGAATTGCCACAATTGACGAGGTGGACAATGAATCAACACTTCCTGGTAAATTCATCGATTTAATGAAATGTTCAGCAACTTTTTGAAGAGCGTCTTCAGGCCATGAAGCGTACCAATCAATTGTACAACAATTAACAAGTGATGGATAAACACGAATTCTATTTTTAAATGAATCACCTATAGGTGAAAAGGTGAGAGCAATGTGAAGTGATTCCTTAACACGATCAATGAACATTCCGTACATTGCAAGTGGCGTTGTTTCCAAAACCTTTCCTGATGCCTTTGCAATCACTTGCATTTTTTCGAGAATCGCTGACTTTTCTTCTGATGGAAATAAATTTGGCAAATCGCCAGTGTTCAACATTGAATTAATGTCTTCAATAAAAATCTCATCTTTGGCTTGCGAGTCACTGAATAGAAATACTGTTGGCTTTGAATTGAGACCAGCGTTAAGAAGCAACTTCTTCATGTCTTCTCGCCATTCTAAGAATCCATAAGCACGTGTAACTTCAACTTGAAATATTTCAGCATCGCTCATGCTTGCAGCAAGTTTCACTGCTGACCTTCGTCCTGAACCTCCGAGTCCTACAAGTAAAACATGTCCACGGGGCATTTGAAGGAGACGTGAAACTCTAGAAATATGTTCGATGGCGAAACGGAAAAGAACGAGATCCATTGGAGAGTTCGACAACATATTATACTCGTTCAAATAATATGTCATATTTTTCTCAAGTTTACTCCAACTTTCGACTTCATCATACATTTTTGGATCGGCATCTGGTTCCATGTAATTTCCAAACAACAAATCTCGAATGTGATTTTCATTTATCTTTTCATCAGAAGAAATTCTATTGGCAAATGCTTGTTCCATTTTGATTCTAAGATTATTTGAACATGAAGATTCGACAATTAAAAGAAGTCGTTCTTGATCCTTTGTTTCAACGAGTCGGTCATAAAACACGCGATAAATTTCGTGAGTCCACAAACGCACCAACTTTTCAACGTCATTAAGTCTTTTTGCTGGAACCATGCAAATGCCTTGGTAAACTCTTGTCACGTCACGTAAAGAGAATGTGTAATGACTTTTAGCAGGAGTGGGCAAATAAATTTGAACTGCCTTTGAATAGACTTCAATAATCGAAGCAGCGAGATTTTTGGAGAGTCTTGAAATACTTTCACTGTAACCTTTCGCAAAATGCCATTCACCGAGAGTTCCAAAGATTCTCATCAATGTTGTATCTTCAAATGAATCAACTGCCATGCAGAACATGTGTCTATATAATCGCTTTGGAATGAAATTACTTCCCCCTGGCATACCCATGGCACCAATAAAAAGCAAGTCAATTAACTCTATGTTGCTTGTGTCAGTTAAATCCGACCAATGTCCATGATCAAGCCATTGACGAATAAGCTCCAACGGCGATTGCGATCCATATTTGTCTCTTGCTGGCATTGCAATATCATCAACAAAGTTTATGCAATTTTTTCCAACTGGTGGTCCAAATACGCCTTTACGTCTTCGATCTAGTTTTGACATGATTAGTTCTTGCACTTGTTGTGCCGACGTTCTTGCTGAAAAGTTCAATGTATTTACAATGCATTTGTCTTTTGGCAATTCTTTCAAAAAGTTTAATATTGTGGCTGATTTTCCCGTTCCTGTTGGGCCAATTAATAACATCGGAATACTATTTGAAATACAATGATGAGCCCAATACATAATGCATCCATTTTCTTTTGTTGGCACCATTAAATCAGAGACCACAGCATCGGGAGGAAATTGACAATCTTCTGATTTCAGCCATGGCCACCAAGCTTCATTTTCATCGAAACGATAATCCATATAATTTGACTTTTCAGGAAACATTTGACCGCGATTTAAGGAAAACGTTTTTGGCTTTGGCAGATTTTCGTTGGCACCGTAAAGAATTTTTCTTAGTGTAACTTCCATATTTCTACGACCTTCCACAGTCAGGGTTGATCCGTAAGCCCATGCAAAGCAGAACAGGAAAATTTGTTGGAACCAAATTTGGTTGTAATTGTGATGTTTGTTAAGGAAGCTCATGAAGAAATCCGTCATTACGTGATACATTTGCATTGGTGACACCATCACAACTGCTTGACAACTTTTCAGAGTTTCTAATGTTATTGGGACAAGCCACTCAACAAGGTTGTCGTACAAAGTTAAATAAACTTCTGCCACACCTTTGTCTTGCAATTGCATTATGAAAGTTTTATGAAGTGCTTCCCATCCAAGTTGTGATGGTTCAAAATAAATCATTCCACAACGTGAAACTGTTGCTGGTGACGCTTGTTCCAGATCTGCTGGTTCAAAAACTAAATTCATTTTATTCGTCATTTGAATTATCTCTCCTGACATTAAACATAATTTTTTATTGTCATCGAGCACCGTGTTTAAGTTTTCTATCCAAACTGCATCAACCTGTATGAAAATATTCAAGAAAAAAGAATGAAAACAAGAAATTTTCAATCCAATCAGTTTAAGAAACTTACAGGCCCATCGAATATGATCCATTGACGGTCAGAAGTATTTGAATAAACCATTTCTCGAAAAGTTGTTGCAATAACTCCATCATACCATTCATGCGTGACTGGATCGAAATTTCCATAAAGTTGACCCATTGAAATAGCTTTTGGATTAATAACTCGAAAATTCACTGGATATTCTGTTACTTTTGCTTCAGAATCATTCTTCACTTCCTTCAAAACTTCAGCAAGAATTTGGTAAGCAGTTGTCTTACCACCCATCGAATCTCCAACAATCATCAATCCATGACGAACCAAAAGCATTTCATAAATTTGAAGAACTTTTTCCATAAACCACGATGTGCCTTGTAATCGTTTTTTCTTAATAATAATCTCCATATGACGTTTAATATCATCACGAGCTGGTTCAGGAATGTCAACTCCAGGAAAAAGGTCCTTGTAAATTCCCTCGAACAGTGGAATGTCTTGTTGCAAAAACTTTGGAAGATTAACATCAATAATTGCACGGAGAAGAATCTTAGCTTCAGGCATGTCAGGATTGTTTTTTCTCAAAGCAGCTGAAGCTAAAAGTACTGACTTAACAGCTCGCATTCCATAATCATAATGGTGTTGTGATGAAAGTTGTTCCGAACATAACTTGTAGGTATGCACAATTTTATGTGCTAACGCTCGAGCATCATCAAACCCATTCGAGTACAATGTTATTTCTCCTATCATAGCATAGTCAGGAACCATCATAGCACAAGTACGGAAGAGAACTTTTAGATTATCAGGAAGCTAAATAAGAATAAAAAAATATTAAATGCACATAAAAATTTAGTTCAATTAAATTACTTCCGTTCTTCCAGCATATCCCGGATTCATTGTGATAAATATGTTGCATGTTGGATCTAATTTCAATGTTGTGTCCTCAAATAAAAATTTTACGACATTATTTTGAACAGCTTTCTGAATCGTCAATATTTGTTGTGCAACAACTGACAACACTTCCAATTCAATCCGATTAAATTCATCGAAACATGCCCATGAACCCGATTGCGCTAATCCTTTGAAAAACTTTCCTAAAGCTTTGTAATCAAGCCCATCACTACAGTTGAAGACGACACATTTCTTAGCAACAGCTTTAGCAAGATCTTTACATGTTTCTGTCTTTCCAGTTCCAGCAGGCCCTACAGAGATTAACAACAATAAAGACATTTAAGATTTTGTTTTCCTGCAAGTTTAAATGGGAAATTACCTTCTGGTGCACCTCCCAGGTTAAGTTTCAAAGCTCCCATTAAGGTTCTGAAACATCTGTCAGTTAATGGTGTGATGACAAGTCTTGAAGTGTTTCCCAAGTATTCCATTCCATACTCAACTTCAGTCGTCACCATGCAAACCGATACATATCCTTGTTTCTCTGGATTTGATCTCCAATAATATCTCATTTGAGAAATCCAATTGAATTCATCTATCGATGTGACATTGTTGTTTACTAAGAGGCTTACAATATCTCTCGCATGAACGTCGAGTACAATCAAAGCTTCAATTGTAAGTTGAGCACCAGGAGATAATTTTTTTCGTACAAGATCAACTAAGTCGAGAATTTGATCGCTACATTTATGTTGGAATGTTTCTAATGTATTTTGAGCGATTGATTCTTCAACTTCTTGAGTCCAACTCATGCATGAAACACATGAAACGACTTGACCTGGCCACTTTAGAACCCATTCTGATCGAATTTCATGAAAATATGTTTCAGATGCTTTAAAGATTTGCTCCTTGACACTCTCAATCATTATTGTCTCTACATCCTTCAACCATTTCTCAACGAGACCCTTGACAACATAAGAGACATTTAATTAAAATATTTTCGTCGACTAAAGTTACATTTAATTAAACAATCTTACGTTGGCGTTTGCTGGATTAATTTTCCTTGTTATTTGAACGATTTCACCTTCAGCCGATACGATTGCAATAATTTCGCCATTGTTATCGAAATTTAGAGCGGAAATCTTTAAACATTCAAATGATTAATCAATAATAAAATTTAATGACTCATTCAACTTACACCTTCAAAACATTTCTTCAAGTGTGGCTGAACTCTTAATGGATCTTTTGTCTCTGCCAGAATCTCGAGCAATTCATCATTTGAAAGGAAGAAAAATCTTGCAAAAAATAATCTTTTCTTTTCTAAATACATGTTGAGACCTTTTTGTATTCCCTCCAACTCTTCAAAACTTGTTCTAAGTTGTGGCAACATATCCGGAAAATCCGTCGTTTGTATGACATGAGGATCAGACACGGTATGTGCCATAATTTTTGCGAAAATTCGATCAACTTTTTTAAAGTTTCTTCCTTCTGTAGGCATTTGCCGAAGAATATCTTCCGAGCCAAATATAGGTTCAAGATACATCCAAGTTGACTGAACACGAAGCCAAACATCAAGAATATCTTGCATTGTAATTAATTTCTGTTCCCAATCTTCAGCTTTCTTTCCTAAGGCAACAATATAAGGCGAACCACGCATTGCTTGAGCTTTTAAAATGTGGTCATCAAGGAGTGCTTGAACGTCATCGAGTGATGCAAGAATATACAGATCAGAGTCACGATAACGTGTCACGTCAAATTTCATGTCTTTCCATTCCTCTTGCATGTTAATCAACTGCAAATTGAGTTCGAATTCTTTACCAGCAGCATTGGAAATTTCTTCTAATTTATCTTGAATGCGAACAATATCGAGATCAACCATAGTGCTTAATGTTGGAAAAAGAGTTGGATTGACATTCTCTCCAAGCTCTTGGGAGATTGCTTCCCAATGACGATCAACGAGACCTTGACGACAAATTGATTCAAGAATTGGAATATAAACTCGAAATTTATCAATTTTCAGTCGGATTTGTTCAGCAATTCTCTTAGCGAAAGGATTCGAAGCCAATGCTTTTGTTAACTTATAAATTGTCTTTGACATTTCATCGACTTCATCACGGATGTTGTCCGAGTTAAGTCCGACATATTTTCCATAATACCAAACTTCATAACATGATTCGAAATGATATGCAGTGTGCCAAAGCTTATCAACTGGTTCCATTTTTTCAATCATTTCATCGAGAATTGGGAAGAATGACTGATCGATTTGAAGAAGATTTTCATCAACATTAATTGACTTCGCTTCTTTGGTACATTTATCAAGAATTTCCATCAGACCATCAACTGTCGCGACTTTCTCTTTTAAATCGTCGATTGACAGAACGTCACGAACGTCACGTAATCTAAACGAATCCATTTTTTTCTTCTCGATTATCAAATTCTGTTCAAAGTTTGCACGTTTGTCTTTCAATGCTGTCTCCAGATTATCTCGAACCACCGACAAACGGGCAGCAGATAAGTCTAAAACTTTTTCCAATTCACTGGGCCACAGAAACAGACGTGAATTAAGATTTATGTCTTCTTCTAAATACGCATGAAATATAGTACAATTTGTATATAAAATAAGAAGAAAAAAAAACTATGTGAAGACTCACGTGTCAGAGAAGCATAAGTCAGAAGGAACATAACGCGTTCCTTAACTATTTGAATTTCACTTTTCAATCGAAAAAGTTTATCTTCACGACAGACTACAAGATAGTTTTGGAGGGCAACAACTTCTGGTGTCTCTTTCGGACGTTCACCCGAGTTTATTGACATTTCTTCAAACTCATCACACATCCGACGATTTTCAACTTGATTCAATGTCACGAAATAATTGGTTACGAAATTTATCAACTCACGCACGAGTTTTTCCAACACTCGGTTTACGATTCTGTTATCCAACATAAACAAATTCAATGGAATGAAATCACGAAGATAATAAATTCCATGTAGCAGCTGATTAAACTTCTCCATAAGCTCTTTGAAGATCTTGTTTTGAAGGGTTCATAAAATGAATAGAAAGAGATTTCAACAGAAAGTTAATATGTGTGTCCACTTGAACAGCACAAAAGTTCTTTAAATTATTTATTCAACAACAAATATTTCTGCCCTTTCTCTCTCTACCCACCCTCATATGGTCCATAGAAAGAAACAAGGATATAAAAATAAATCTCTAATGTCTAATCAGATGTGACAAGTTCAACGACAAATAAATTATTGTGTGAAAAAGTTTTCTTTTTCCTTTTTTTCCCACTTGCTTTTCTTTTTTTTATTTCCTTTCTTCGTCTCAATACCGTAAGATCTATTTGGAAGTGGTTTTGTGTCGAATGTAACATAAATTATAAGGAAAATGAAATTTATACTTCATTCATTTATTCATTGTCATAAGTGAAAAGAAGCGAATAAAGAACGGCAAACACAAACCTGTAATGATGGAATTTCACGCAATGAGAATATGCTTTCAGTGATGCTTCTCATCCTGCCGGATAAAATGGGAAAGTAGAAACGATACGTTGGATAAAGATATGTTGTTGGTCCATTTTGGTTTGCCTTTACAATTTTTTTGACCTTCTCATAAAGTTTCAACATGTCAACATGATCTTGACTGATGTAATGTAAAAAACCCAAATGTTCTTTCTTTTGTGTCATGTAATACTCCAAGCGTGGAATTTCATAACCGACTTTCAAGATTTTCACGAAATAACTCTTGAAAAGATCAGGAAGCTCTTCTACGAATGGTTCAACAATCATTTTTCCACTATTTTCAAGATTGAAAGATTCTGAATTTTCTTCTGCTGTTGGTTTCTCAGTTGGCAGTAAATTTGATTCATTTTCATTAGTTTGGTAAAATGTCGAGTCGTCTTCTAATGGTTTGTCCTTTACATCATTCTCCTCGTGTTTTCCAACAACCGACACTATTAATGTCATTAATGGTCGTCGTTTAAGCATGGAACTTTGTGGATCATAAATGTTTGATAAATTTCCACAATTGTAGACTTCAATAGTCTCTTCCAAATGATCCAAGCTCCGTTTGATTAATCCTTGAAGATGTAGCGACAGTAAAGCGTGAACGCAGTTGAACAAAATTCGAGCTCTTCCTTCGTGAATTGAATTTCTTGGAACTAAATCACGCCAATAACACTGCATTGCTTCAATTAAGTCCGCTATACGAGGCATCCAATCGTTGACAAGTATCTATAACAAAAAGGGATATAAAATTTAATTTAGAACATTCAAGCTTTCAATATAGTCAGCCTTTCACATTCAGCTACATTAAGCCACTCACATCTCTGGTAATTTTACAGCAGCTGTTGATAATTTTCGTAATGTTTTCCGCATGATATGGAACTTCATTTTTATAGAACTTTGCTGTGTCGACAATAAGTAAATCGTTATATAGATTGTACCAAACCATTTGGATCGCTTGCAAGACTGGGTGATTTACCATTAAAACCTCTTCAAGACGATTTTTTGCTATTTGAACGGCACACTTCCAGGGAACAGGTGCTTTGAGGGCTATCATGGGAAACTTGGGAGGCTCAGATTCAAGTTCAAATCTTTTTCTTTCCACTTCGGACTGCAAAATGTATCGCATGAAGCCTCGTTTGATATTATAACGAAAATCTTCTTGTAAATCCAATAGCAAACAAATTATCATGACGGCTTCCTCACGACGTATTTTGTTCTCGGGATTAAAAAGAAAATCCATGAATATCATTTCATATTTAACATTAGGCCACAATTTTTGTTCTTCAATGATAAATTTAGATGCACGAATCCATATTGGATTTTTTCCATCAATACGTGGAAAGATTTTCTTAAAAAGTTTGGATGGAAAAGTTTCGATTTCATTGATAATAATTTCATCAAATAGATTATGCATTCGTTGACTCATGTTTTCTGTAAACAATTGGCACGCAATTTTATAACTTTTGTTATATTTCTGAAGAATTTTCAACTTTTGTTCATCGGGATGACACGGAAGTAGCGCTTCAAGATATTTCGATTGTTGTCTGTCTTTTGATTTGAGGCGTTTTAAAAATTCTACATTACTAATTGGCTGCTTACGTTTCTTCGCTTTTGGAGGTTCTTCTCGAGGTTTTAAAAGCTAAAAAAATTATGATAAAAGTTACAAAACCAAAATATTAAATGCATCTCATTACCAACTCTCGTAATGTTGGATAGTGACGTTCAACTTTCTTCATTGTCGCTTCTTTTTTAAGCTTTTCTTCTTGAAGTCTTTTTAAATTTTTAGCAATCATTTTATCAATGTGTGCTTGGACTTTCGCTAGTTCTTCTTTAGATTCTTCAAAGCCACGTAACTTTTCATGATCAAACTGATAACCATAAGGGTTCTTCGATTTTTTTAAGGAAGCTTTAATTTTAGAAACTTGCTTTGATCTTTTACTGATAATCGATTCAGACGGACTTGTGTAAATACGGAAAAATTCTTTTGATCTCAAAGCTGCTTTTGTTCTTGCAATGTTATGGAAAACTTGCACTCGTCTGTTTTTGTATGTTGAAATGAAATATTTTGTTATCTGATAAACTCTCTTCTCAGAATTGCTAAGATTTCCTTGAATCCATCCATTGTTACGAGATGACTTGGTAAAGCCAATCTTTGAATCGATATCTCGATCAGTAGATTGAAAAACATCAGGGAGTTGGATATTAATTGAACTCGGCTGTCCATTACCATGGGGCGGTATATACAAATCAAAGTCGTGGAAAAACTCATCAGACTTTGACTGTTTAATTTTGTCTAGAAAACCAATCAAGGGAAAAATCAATTCAACTTATTGATCAAACAGAAGATTTGATTTTTTTTTTGGGAAATGATGAATAATATTTACACTTACTTATTTGTTCTAAAATAAATGGTCTTGCTGGATCTAAAGGCAAATCTTCCGGTTTATATTCAAATTTATAGAATGGCGCATCTTCTATGGAGCGTTTTTTATGTCTTTTTAAGATTTTTTCCTTGCTTTTCTTCATTTATCGTCTTTGATAATATAATAATAATTTAAATTAGAAGTTTTTTCATTAGATGAATCTAATCTACTTCTACAACCTAACTGGAAACCAAAATGAAAATAAATTTGTTTGAAGCTTTGTTTCAAGGATTGTTTAGATGTCCAAACAAAACTGCTAAGAATAACTATGGAAATCTCTCTTGGAAACAATAATTCAACAAGTAAGAAAATCACTGAATGAATAAATCAAAATTTCACTTTAAAGTGTTCAAAATACTTTTGGAATAAATAGTTCAAAAAGATTTTCATGTTGATGTTTCCATTCGAACTCATCAAATGAATCGCAATTATTATTACTATCGATTTACATAAAGAATTTGAGAAATGATTTTATGAAAAAGTAGTAAAAAATCTCATAAAATATTTATTACATGAATTTCTTTGACACCAACAAGGTTAGTGACAAAATTGAGACATAATGAAAAAGTAACATTATGGAATAATTCAGAAGTGGAAGATTGTAATAATTCAGTGTAAAATTTATGTAGATATAAAGTCTTTTCTTCAATCGTAAATCATACAAAATCCTAATTTATTCGTCATTCATGAAAACTTGATACTACACTTTGAAATAAATATAATTCTCTCTCTCTCTCTCTCATGAAAACTTGCTTTCTATTTTCCTCAGTGTATATCACAAATCTGCTGCTTTTTTTGTTTATGTGAGTTGGTATAAACAAAACAACAGGAGATTAATGATACAAAAAAATTCTTCTACAAGTAGGAACAAAAACTTTGACTCATCATTATGTCGCATATTACATTTCTCTCACTACTAGATACAGCTCAAAGGAAATACGAGCAACATATTGTGTCATAGAAGATGATATGTTTCATTTGAAAATTCATTGCGAAGAGAAATGATTTTGGAATCTGTTTAACAAAGAGTTTAGAAACATTTTCACGTTCAATTTTACTTACAATCTAGTAGATAATATTAATCATATAAGATGGTAAAATAATAAAGCATAAAATTTACTCAAACTATTTCAATTTTGTACTTGATGCATTATAGTGTCGTTAACATTCCATTCATTTAAATTAAATTTTTATTGCATAATTAATAAAATAAAGTATAGTTTCTAATTATACATCTAATTATAAATAATTCAAAGAAAATAACTTAAAATTCAAGGGTAAATGTATCTTCATTCAGACTGAAATAATTTCGTTCCTCATTTTACGAATTTCATTTTGTCAAAGTTAAATGAAGGAAAAAAGAGATTAATAAAAGGTTTCTTGTCAGAGTCTATGTATGTCAATAAAGTTATTTTTATCTAGCATGCTTCTTTGATTTTAATTATTATTTCTATCGATTGAACCGAAACATTTCTGATTGCTGAATATCTTTATTTCTTTCAAAAGAATATTTATGATGACCACGCAGGTTTTCAAATGTCTTATCATAAGTTTCCAGCAAGAAACAATAAATTATTTAGCACTTAAACAAATATAAGTGAAATAATTTTAGAGGTCTAACATTTATGTCATGTTGACTCAAGTTGACCCTTAAATAAAATGAAGAACTGAAAATAAATATGACCTTTATTTCAAAACTTTTCTTTATAAAAAAGAAACTCCTCCGCAACTGTTACAAATGTTATGAATCAAATATCTGCTTAGGAAAGAAGCATGTACATAGGTATATGTATAGCTTCAGATAACCATCTATGTGATGTGTCTTCCCCCAATTCTTTCTTATGAACTTTTCCAACAATGGCTTCAAGAAAACTACATTTTATATGAGAATACTTTAGAAACTTTAGAAGATAATATTGTTGATGTTCAAGGTGAAAAAAGCTATTCAATTTTTTCCAACATCAAAACTTATCCTTCAGCTATAAAAGAAAGATATTTTTAAGCGAACAAAGCATAGATAAGAAATGGGAAAAAAACAAGAATGCAGAGCCTGGTGTCGTCTTGGTTAAACGTTATAAATACGTAAAGATCTTAAGAATTTAGTTCGTTGTTCTGTATAAATGCTACATTCATTCTATGACGACAACAAGCTCTGTAGAAAACGTTTAAATATTGATTGAATGTTTAGAAATGTGAATGAAAAGTCAAATAAATTTTTGATCAGCCTTTTCCCCTTAGTGAAACCCAAGTTAACACTCTTCCCTATAGCCTCAGGTACAGCATTTGTAACATTTGTGCATTTTATCTCGTTTAAAAAATGAGAAAATATGTTTTCGGAAATTGAAGATGTTTTCCTTTTTTCATATTTTGACATATTTTATTACATTTAACTATAAAATAAAAATAATATGACATATAGGTATCTACATGTTTGTGTATTTAATAAAATGAAAAATAAGGAAAATTTCTATTTTCTTATTTTTCCTTCCACTGGAGGAAAAGTTTTCGTTCAACGATTTCAATTTTTTTCCATTACTTTTTTGTTTTCATACCCTAGAAGTATAATGATTAAAATTAATGTTCTGTGGATTTTTAAAGTTATGTAGTTCTGCGGTAAAAGCTCAGAAGAGCTTAGAGATTCACATACAAATTTATCTTTGTAAATATGAAAGTTACATCAAATCACCTCCAAACATGTTTTGTTTAATTTCTGAGAATTATTTACTGAAATGATACGATTTCTAATTTATTTTTCAAGTAGGATTTCTCCCCCGAATACATCATTCAACGTAACAAAACAAATTTGAATCAAACAATAAGATAAACTTTAGACAACATTAAAATATGAATTCAAAAAGTTCAGAATTTTAATTTTATAAGTGAAAGAAGCAGTTAAAAAGTGAAGTTTTATAATATGAAATAAAATTAATGCCATCAACTGTAATAACTCTGCAGCAATACATAACTTGAGTTAAGTTTTATTTCTGGAGACTTTTAGACACATTTGTATTCATTAAGTCATACCTTTTACTCAGTTTATTTCAGACGTTCAAGCGATTGAATGAGCTAAAGAGTAAAATTAATTACAAAACTTTGCTTTTCCTTTCTTTGATTTCATTAATGAATTTTCAATCTAAAATAACTGTCAAGTTCATATGTTTGAAGTAAATTTAAATTAATGAATTTTGTCAATACATAAACATAAACTATCAAAGTTTTGATTCATATTATAACATCCTCGCAAATAATTAGTAAAAACTATTTTCTTATTCTTTTCTTGCTGACTAATTAAAATTACTCATCATTTTTCTTTCATTTTCCTATCGACTTTCTTAATCAAGTTTTCAAAGGATATCATTTTATTGAAAGAAATAAAATAGAATAGATACGAAGGAAGCAACCGGAATTCATGTTGATGTTTCTTTTCAATGTGACCCTCTTTTTGACATGAAAAATTCGACACAACTCTTTCCATTTCTTTTATAACTCCGAAATGCCAACCCGAGTACAATTTTAGTAATCTGTTCAATAATTCATGCTTCAATAAATATTAAAGTGTTTCTTTTATTTGAGATCACCCTTGACTGTTGAACTTAAAAGAGAGTCAACGGGAAAAGAAAAAAAAAATATAATTTCACTTAAATAAACTTCTTTCTCAATTCCAATAATTTTTCAACGATATTATAAATATTAAGGATAATTATACATATAACTAAATAGATAACATTTTGGGCATCAACAGAAAATAAAAAAAGGGATTACGGGATATAAAATTGCGTGTTCTGATAATAATAACGTGACCTTTCCTATCATGTTTTTAATTTTTATAGCTATGGGGTTCTAAAAATGAAGAAACTTTTCACTGAAATTTCATAAATAGTTCCGGTTTTTAATTAAAAATAATTTGTTTAAGGAAATATAATTTTCACTGAATATTCAGTAGAAAAAGTCTGTGCTTCAGTTTTACTTTAATCGTATCGCTCAGTAGCTGCTATTGCAGCAAAAAGCGGCGTAATCTCAAATTAGCAATTGATTGGCAGTAAAATATTAAAAACAGGTAGCATACCATTAGGTATTGCAAATTAGTATTGATAAGGATAAGGAAGAAAACATTTTCACATACAAAGTTTGATACTCTTAATCATTTATAACAAATTGTAGAGCTCAGCTTTTCAATATAAATTGCATCACGATGGTAAAAATTCGTTGTTTCCGATTGTGCGCAATTGATGTTTTATGAACAATGAGAGTGTAATAATGATTCAACAAGTCTGCATTCTACGTAGTACCAACATTGGAAAACGAAGAGCTTGCGCATTATTGGAGATTGAGGAGAAAATAATCTTTGTAATGATATTTAATCGCTTCTTATGATTTATATATTCCGGTAATATTTAAATTTCACAGTTGTTCTAATAAAAATAAAAATACCAAGTGTTATAATGAATAAGTATTTATATGCTTTGGGCTAGCATAAATCTGACTTTTATTCTTTTATATGGTCTTACAGAAACAAATTTGCAAGAAAACAACTTGTTTGTTGAAAAAAATGTCAAAATATTATCCTTTATACATGAGTTTTTAATGCTTGAAGCACCAAAGATGGTTGAATAGAATTTTTCATTTGAGGAAACAGTAAAATGTTATTTTCTAGAACTTTTTCTTAAAATCAATCTGATTCCATTTCACCTAACTCCTGAATTAAATTCATCCTTCATGAAATACGAAACGATTATGAAACTTGTTTTAACGATAACTGATCGAAATTAACACGTGTTCGTTTTATTTTATGTTTTGTTTTTGAAGAACCTGTAAAATTATATTTTCATATAAAGGTATATAAAGCAAATATGTCCCATCGGAATCCGTTAAAAACGCAACAGCTAAATTAACCGCATAAAATGTAACCTGAACGTGACGAAGTGAAAATAAAACTGCTTGTTACGGTGTTTGTTACTTTCTTTTTTGTGTGTGAGATTCCATGCGTATTTATACACATTAATTTTTGTTCGGTCCGAGGAAAACGACCTGAAATCGACTTGGTTGCGTCATTTTCTCCCTAGAACACATTTTTCATGAATTGTTTGTTCATGTGGAGCCAAAAGCTTTTATATTATTAATGTATTTTTTTCCGACTAATGATGTTGATTAATTAGATTTTTTATTTCGCATAAAAGTATGGTTGTCAGAATGTTGCTGCTTCATTGACTAGGCCTACAACCATCAAAGCTGAAAATGATCAGATTTTTCATTTTGATTTGAACTTACAATGTTCATCATCATTCATAATCCTTCCAAATTATTCCGGTTAATTTCTGTTCAATATTTTCTAAATTTATATCTATTTATCACGATTGACTTGATGAAGACTCTACAGGTGTGTGGGTCATAAAATCGGAATGTTAATTTCCTCTGACACATCCGGGTATCTATAATTGTAAATCTCAATGATTTTACTACACTGCCACTGCAACATTTTCATATATTGTAGCTTTTTATTAAAGTTATTCTAACTAATATTTCTTTTCTTATTCTGCTTTATATGCTTAAATGTTCCAAACTTTATTTTTTGCCTCTACTTAGATATTTGTTACTGGAAAAGTCAAAGCTATAAAAAAGAGCATAACAGAAAGTTTTCCTTTATTATTCTTGGTTCTTGTTCCCGCTTACTAGTACATATGTATAATAATAATTCTATTATCAAAACTACATGATGGGAAACGGGGAGGAAATTTTTTCAGCTAATTTGGTTACGAGCTTCATGCTTACCCTTCTTCCGCACAAGTTGTGCGTTACGTTCAATTCCATGGAGAGTAACAATAGGTGGGGTTATATAACGCTTACACGAAAGGTATTGTTTAAAACTTTTGTAAAAAAAAAACAGAAAATACTTCTCCAACGTTCATTCCGACCATTTAATTATTACGTATTGTTAACATGCTAGCACGTATTGCCGACTCCTCTCTGATTTTCAGTTTCTTCTTTTTATTTACTCTTTTTCTGTTTCTATAAGTACTAATCAGTGAATCAGGTAACCAATATTAGTGTACTTAAACAACGCCGCCTATCAAATAATATTCAGTTGGCTGAATTAAACTCTGGAGTTTCTCTGAAGTTCTACGAAAACTTATTTTAATTTGAAGTTGATTTCAACTGTTTTATTGTCATATCTTTTTGCAGACTTAAAAAGAATATTCTTGAATAGCACGAATGTTTTATTACACTTAAGTAATGAGTGAATTCGTAATTAGCTATTACTTACTTTTGACTCAAACTTGATCAAATCAAAAAATCAATTCATTCAATCATAAAAACACTTTTTCATGTTTAAGTATGAATAAACCAAGCATGTATAATTATTTATCCAGTAAATGATATGCGTGAGTTTGCATATATCTACTTATCCATCAAAGAATAAAAAGTGACAAAAGAAAATCTATAAAGACAAAGTATAGACACAATATTTGATGTCTGCCATCATACACACTTACAAAAAAAATCCAATTTAACCACTTGCTGTCAGTAATTCAATTAACATCCGGTAGGAGGTGTGGTTGGAAAACATTCAATTTTCAATGCCAACTCTGAATATCATCCGTCGCATTTTGAGTTTGTATCGAGTGAGAAAACGTTTATGTATAAATACATGTATAAATATAAGAAGTAAAATGAATAGTAGAAAATGGAAGGTTAAGCATAACGGAAAACGAAATATTATAGCATTAGCAACACGAAAGCCGGATAATTTAATATTTCAGACTGAATTATTTAGCAATTCGTTATCTACTTCGAGAGAGAAATTCTTCAAATGTATAGATATATCATATTGATCTGTCGTTATACTTTTCTATCCTAAATTTTATAAAATATTTATCACAAAATCGAAGATTCTTTCGATTGTAAACTTCAAAGTCATTGAAAGCAGTTTTACTAATTTGAAAAGTTTTCATCGTCAATAATTAGACAAAAACAACAAGTATTTTGCTAATCGTTAATCACCAAAGAATGAATTCCTAAAGCATCAAAAATTTGATTTAATTATAATTCTAAAGAATAAAATATTTTATTTTATATTCAATGTAATAAAATTTGCGTTATAATAATGAAAGAAACTGCCAACACTGTGGAAAACAAGTTATTTGCAAAGTAATGACAGAAAATTGAATAAAAACTGTATACTTTTGATGTAGATATGTGTACTTGATAAGAAAAAAACAACAATTAAAAAAGTTTATATCCCAAAGCTAATAAATATTTAAGCTCAAAAATGTGTTTAAAAATAAAAATTATGTTTTCATGCCTCCCTAATGTCGAGCGCAGTTCGCGGTAAATTATTTTATTGCATCCAATGATGATGATGATTTGTTTGTTTTTCGAAAAAAAAGGTTCTGAAATAAAAGTTTCAAAAAAGCATAAAACAATTTCACCACTTTATGCCTGTATGCTTTTGGCAAGTTGGAGAGAAATGTTTGTTTTTCTTGTGTGGCGAACTTTATTCCAAAAGATTAAATTTTCATTGCATTATAATTTTCAAACAACTGAAAATTAAATCTTTTCCGCATATCGATAAAACAAGAAAGCGAAACATAAAAGAATGCTTTTATTAGCTTTCACAATATACTTAGAATAAATGTAATAATGAATTATAATTATTTTTACTTCTATTCAGAACTGGGTTAACTCTGAATGTTTGAACGTTGAATTTTAATTCTTGTTTATTTGCTGAATAAATTTTATATTGCTTGCATTTAAATTTAGATATATGTAATTAAATGTGATATCAAAACTTTACATTTTACTAGCTGAAAACTATTATTCATTTTATTTTTCTTATCTTTTTATGGAATCTCCTTCATTATCAGCTGTTAGAAATAAAATGATAAGAGATGCCAAATGACGCTTTAAAGCTATGATTAAAATTTCATTCAAATCTCTATGACATGTCCCCGAAGTTTTAATTTCCCTTTTTAAATTCATAATCAAAAACATTTGAAAACCTCGTGTGATTTATTTAAAACCCCAAGTGCGCTACATAATTATGTTCCTGACCAATAATTCCATTGAAGCTAGATGTCCAAAGCAAGGAATTAATTGTTGACAATAAATTATTTCAACTTTCTTTACCAATGAACATAAATAGGAAATGCAAGATGCATAGATAGCCTGGAATTTATTTTTTTTATTGCGAAACTAAATTTACATCTTTGTTTTATAAAAGCAATGTAAACAACAGCAATTCTTTGACATTAATTGAATATACCTGAACGTCAGTTTTATTTATAAACGTTTTTTTAAAATGGAACTTGGGAATAAATAACTCAACGACTTCATCATTCTATTAATTATCTTTAGATTTGTTGTGTTTCCTGTTCCTATTCATCTCATAAAAAAGGAAATATTAAAAATATGCTACGATCGTGGAAAATTATGAAAATAAAAGAAATTATTTGCATTAGGAATACAATTTGCGATGTCGACCGGATGCATTACAAATAGTTGTACAAATGGAATAGGGAAACTCATTTAAATAGCATAATTTAAATTGCTTTAAGCAGCTATTAGTAGAAAATACATCTATGACAATGAAAAATTCCATTAAAATGACATCCTACTGCTTCTGGGAAGTGTACTGGGGTTGCTGCTTTCTATGCTACACATATGGTTGTGCCAAAGTCATCATTTCCCTGGTCGTTGTTATAGATTAATATTGAAAACAGCACGCGAGTAAATTATGCAAAAACATGAACACCCAACTCAAAATTTTTGAATCATTCCGATTGTAAGTGCGCGAGGAAATTTAATGAGAGATTAAATGTTCGTCATTTTTGAAGGGCATTCAAATCCATAAAATGAGATTTTCTGATTTACTGATTACCTGAAAATGAAGCCATAGAAACAGCAACAATTTTGTGTAATTTTATTCCTTTATTTTGATAATAAAAAGCTTTTTTAAAGAAAATATTTACATAAATTTCTGTCTTAGAATATTAGGTAAATCTTATGAGGCTTAAGACTTTCAAATGCTTTTTATCTAAAATACTTTCCTTACAATTATAGAATCATCATCATAAATATTTCTTAAGTTTTTCTTCATTTTTTTAAATGTTTAAAAGGAAATAATATCATTTATATGTTCACACAAAAGAAATCATTCACCTCACACCTCACAAAACTTACGTTAAATGTGAATGCATGAAGTTATTGGTTTGGTCTCCAAACTATTAAATTACGTTTAAGATTTTAAATTTCATTGTTTTAATTGAATGCAAAGCTATGCTGCGAAATTTTATAAGAAACTTTTACAATTATTGAAGAGATGGAACTGAAATTAAAATTATTAAGCGTTTTGATTTATCGAAAATTTGATTTAATTGTAAATTTAAAATCTTAACCTATTGACAATATTTTAGTTTCATAAATTGTTCGATTGTACTTTTTTTGAATGAAATATATGATGATTGAAAAGGAAAAAAGTTATGTTTCTAAATCTTAATTCGAGCAGCTAAAACTACATGCTTAGTCCTTCAATTGAATTGACTTATTGAATGCAGCCAAATGTGCGAGCAAATGCGTGAATTAAAAATGAGACTAAAATCAGATTCAACTGTAGAGAATTTTGTAATTTAGGAGAAGACGATCTTATCCAATGGCTCAAATCAAAGCCTATATATTGATTTGATGGGTGTGCAAACTGTTGTATGTATTGCTTCGGACATGGCAAATCATTTGCTTTGATAAGTAAAAGATTACTCATATTTTTGTCATCCATCCTTTCATCTTCATAATAGTTCGGATCGTCATCTGAATACTTTTTTCTTGTAGAATCATCCACATTAACACTTACTCTGACACCTTTTCGATGATTCTTTGTATTCATGATGCATTCGACTTCCTCCATTGAATATTTCAGTTGAAAACTTTTTGTGCGATTTCTCAAATCGTAAACCCATCCCAATCGACAGTCACAAATTAGTTTGTTCTCTGTAAACATCAAAATATTGATTAATATAAAAAAACGATGCTTTAGATTAAGTAAATTACGAAAGTTACGAAAGATTGAAAGTTTCTGATAGAAAACCATCGATCAATAAATCGAGGGGATAATTTTTGGATAGATTTAATCATACCAAATTTTTGTTTTCATCAAAGAAATAAATCAATTTGATAGATTTGATAGATGACAGGTTTTATTGTGACAAAACAATTAATAATAGAAAAAAGTTTATTAGAATTTGTAGATGAAAACGTTTAAAAATTATTTACCTTTCATCAATAGCATACTCGTGTGATTGACAAGATTATTCATCAATGGTTGAATCGTGCTGACCGTGATAGTTTCTAATGAATTCCTCATGAGATTTAAATGTGTCAACATTGGAACTGTCGAAAACGTCGCAACTTCTAATGATCTCAATCGATTATTTTCTAAATTCAGTCGCCCTAAACTACCAAGTCCATTGAATGCTCGTTCTGAAATTCTCTGAAATGATATTAAGGTCATTAATTCAATCATCCTTATAATTGTTTCAATTGTGACTTTTTAAGATCTTATGATAGATTCTATTACAAAAATAAATCAGTTTGGATTCTGAAGATGAAAATCAATATGAATTACATAAATGATAATTAATTCTTAATATTTATAAGCAATAAAATACTTTCATAATTTCATCTGTAAGGAAATTTTTATTTGTTTCCTTTCTTGATCTTTAAATTTTTTCGTTGTAAATATTTACGAAAACAATAATTTGCAATTAGCATAAATTATAATTAAGATATGTAGTAGTGTTTTTAATCAGCGAAATGAGAATTCCAATCTCGGTATGTATTTTTTCATTATGAAAATTTAAAAAGTTAATGTTTTCACAAGCACATAAATCTTTGTTAGAGAAACCAACAAACAAGCGAAACTGTTAATTAAAAAAGTCTTTTACTAAATTAGGCAATCAATTGTGTTCAATAATATTTCATGTCATCAGCATTCACAGACACTTTTCTGTTGGCTGAGTTAGTTCTTAATCTTTATTTTCGGAAAACCATTTTTTTCGTAGCATTTGCTAATGACACATTCCCATGGTACAATGGCGAACACTAGTGAGTAACTTTTCGAAGTAGAAGTATACATTGAAGAGGAATTTCCTTATTTACCACTCTATTAATCTTGCTTCCAATCACATAACATGTTATGTTTTATAAAGTGGTGTTTTAAACTAAGCGCTCTGATTCTTCTGACACAACCCAATTAAATCTCATGATACTCTTACCACTCTCACATCCGTTACTCGTTCATATTATTCTGAATAAAGGATAAAACAAATTCCTACGTGAAAACTGTCACACAGAACAAAAAATTCCGATATTCATTAACAAGGATAAGACAAAATTCCCATAGAACAACGCACATTCCGTCTGTCGGCATTAAATTATGTTTGTTATGAAGAATATAAAATATGGAGGTAAAAGAGCGCAACATATTTCTGTATTTCATGTCTTTTGTTACTGGTGCGACGCCGTTTTTCTATACAGTCTTAACAGAATGTTTGTTAATGGGATAAATTTAATTAAACCTACGTGGCACCTTGTTCCCTTTTGTTTAAATTTATTCCAAATGTTCTGCTTATTTCATTCTCAACCAACTTCTTGCAATGATTTGTGTCACTTTGTACTACGCTAAATTTTATATATAAAACACCAAACTTTATGAATGTTACATTAAATTTTACTCTCATTTTTACGTTTGTTCACTTTTAATTGCAAGTATTAAATTTTGATTAAAAATTCTGAATTTGTACTGATTTCAAAAATTAGAGCATGTTAAAATCATTCAACTAACCTCGATTAAGTTGTGTGACAAATCCAAATCTCTAAGGCTAAAGAGTTCGATAAATAAATCATCTTCGATGACTATTAACTTATTGTGATGTAGTGACAAATTCCAAAGGTTTCCAAGGCCCTTAAAAATTTCGCGAGTGATATAGTCAATTAAATTGAAGCTTAAATTGAGGACGCTTAGTCTATCGAGGTGCTCAAAAGTATCTTCTTGTATGGTAGAAATTTGATTTTCAGCGAGATTCAATCGTTTTAGTGCAGGTAGATTTATAAAAGCAAATGGGTCGATCTCAATTATCTCGTTACTCGCCAGCGACAGTTCCTGCAATTCAATGTGATTAGCAAAAGCATAAGCATTGACAGTTCTGATTTGATTTCTTGACAATGTTATATTTCTTATGCGAGTAAAATTTCCAAATGCAAATCCGAATATCTCGTGGATTTGAGCATATTCAATTGTTAATTTCTCCAAAAATTTTAGAGATTGAATAACATCTGTGGGAATAAAGGACAAGTTTCCAGTCCCGTGTACGGAAAATCCAAGATTTTGTAATTGAGATTGCGTGTGAAACGTAGTCCAATCCAAATCATGAAGAGTTAAATCGGAACGGAAAATCCAGCATTCCGACTTTTGTGCTTTTTCATGCTCATTATCTGGCGAACAATGACACACCAACTTCATGTCACGTCCTTTAGAGCAGAGATTTATTGGCATTGCTTTTGATTCGATTATATGATGCTGTTGCGATGGTAGAGAAGATGGTTCTCTCTGTTTCTTCCGATCTCTGTCACGGTGACGACTCTCGATTGGGATTGTTGTACAGAGGAAAAAAACAATCAAAGCATAAAGCAGTTGATTATACACAGTCATCCTTGTCATTTCTCTTTTTTATGTAACTTGCAACCTTTTCATTTGATTTAAATTTTTATACTTGAGAATATTTATTATTTCACCCCGTTGCTCTCTTCATCATCATTTTCGTTGACATTTTTCTTTTTCTGTGGCGATGCTTTCAAGGAGAAAATTTTACTCCAGCTTTATTCAACAGCACATGTGAACTGTAAAAAATGATAGAATTAAATCTATATTAAAAAAATTAAGTGATTAATTGAAATATGTGAAGTATTTAAAATTTAATAATTGTGTAAAAGTTACAAATCGCATTCTAAGTTTCTAAGCTTTAAAATTAAAATCAAAAATTCTCTCGAACCGCACAACGTCATTGGAGTTTGCCGTTGAAAAATTTCCATATTTAAATTTAAGAGAATTGAGTTGGCAGATATCAGGTTGAGTTTTATACTCGAACTTCAGGATAATAAATAAAATCATTTAAAGCTCATGTCTCAGCAATTATGTGTGCAAAAGATAGCAGACCTGTAGAGTGTTAGTTGAAAAATTATAAAATCATGAATGAAAGTTAAATTCCTAAAGCTTACAAGAATGAAGTTTCAAGTGAATTTTATTTTTCATTAAAAAGAGGAGAAAGTTTTAAAGCTTTGTACTTAGAGCAAAGAATAAAAATCGATAAATTGATATTTTTAGCATAAGGAATCAAAAAGGTACCGTCTTCATTTGCAGATATCTGCATATTTGATTAGGGGAAAATACAAAAGGTAGAAATTAACAATGAAACTAACAGAATAAAAATGCTAAAAACATCTTACAAACGTCTTTGATTTTAAATTGAAAATCGCCTTAAGAATTTTCCACTTTTAAGCTCAAGTTTCAGAATAATTTAAGAAATCATTTGATATTTGATTTCATGAATTTTAATGAGTCAAAAATGTTAGTTTGATTTTTCCTTCAAAAACTGATATCTATCTATGGGACAAAATTAAAAATTATTAAAAAGATAATTAAAATGAAAACATATCAGATAATTAACATTTTCCTTCATTGAATATAAATTTATGTGAGCTCGATTCACTTGTTCATTCATGAATTATGAAAATTGTTTCACTGTGAGTGAGAACGAAAATGATGAGGAACAACAACAAAAAATGATGAATATTATAAATTTTAATTGAATGTTTTTTGTTAATGAATAATTGTATAAAATTAAATGTTGCCATTTCTCTTCATTACTTCATTCACCAAAATATGAAAGCGCGAATTGTCGATAGGAGAATTGAAACATAAAATTTTTATGAAGAAATCATAGATATACATCATCTTATAGATTGTTTCTTCAACTGAAAGAAGATGTCATGACAAGATTTTAAATAAGATCAAACATCCATAAGCCTCACGCGTTTTTCCTGAATACAAAATAAGAAGAAACATCGATATATACTTAGCTATGTGGAAAAATGTCAATTTCGTTTATGTATCTACTTATTTCTTATAAATTTCACTGTATTGAAGTGATTTTGACTTTAAGATGTACTAAAAGGCTCAACAACTTTTCTGTTTTCGATACAGCAAGAACAATCAATATTTTGAATATATCAGGTAATAAACATTTGTAGGTATTGATATCTGTAATATGTCTCCTAGTAGAAGTCAGAAATTGAGCGATTCAGTGAAGTTTTGAAGGGAAAAGATTCGGTGGCATACTGAAAAAGCTTGGGATATTGAATCAAACAAAATTCTTTTTATTCACGCACATATTATTTTGCCGCTATGAGAAGTGTCTTGATTTGAAATTGCTACAATCGAAAAAGTTGGAAAGAATCTCGAGTAATGGAAAATCTACCTTTTCGCTCTGAAAATAAAATTCTTTAGATTTTTCGAAATCTTTTACACTGTCTTCATTAGACTTCCCTATAGAGACAAAGAATCTCAAAGTTAAGCTAAAAGTTTTTAATCCTTGAATTAATTAAAATCTTTCTTTCTTTTCTCTGTTTTGCGTTAGAGTAATGAATATAAATTCTGACGTATTCTGGGAGCTGAGGCATGTATTATCTTGGTATTTGCTTCATAAATGTTATACCTCAGAAGGGATATGTATGCCAGAATTAACAAAAATCCCTCTGAGATAGAGCATTTATGAATCTGTGCCAAAATTCTGCATACTTCAAATCCCAAGGTACCCCAGAATCAGATTCATTACTCTACTTAATAAAAAGAGTTTTCCCAAAAGTCTAAAATATTTTTCCTCCGGTACTAAAGCGTGACGAAGGCAGAAAAAAGTTCACACCGATTTTAATTAATTTTCAAGACTTTCTTTTTTATTAAGTATGTAAATGTTAAGATTGTTCTCAAATTCTATCTTAAAAATCTACCGACTTATGGTAAAACGCTGAAAGTAGGAAAGCTTTTTGACTTCTTCTTGCTTTTTCACTAGATATTTGATATATTGCTTGAGAGAGAATTAAGTTTAAAATAAACTAGAAGATAGTTAGTTAGTGCTGTGGATATTTAAAATTAATAAAAAAAGAGATTCTCTCACTCTTTTTCCCATAAATTAATTTATTTTATAATACAGCAGGAAATGAACACCAATCTTGTGAACATAAACTCATTAAAACATAATTGAAAGTAAGTAGTAAATAGTTTAAAATGTTTAAAACACATTTATTTAGATAAATAGTTGTGTTAAAACATAAACTCTTTCAAAAAATGTTGTTATCTAAATTAAAAATCGTTTATAGAAATAAATATCACCATATGAGTATATTTAAGATACTTGTTTGAATACGAAATTTAAACATTTGGAAACATAAATATAAACTTAGAAACTACATTTTACATGCTATGGATAATAAATCTGAGTTGATTGACGAGCGGAAATTAGCTTTTTTTTCTCGTTTAAACTCAATTTCTGAGTTCTTTTTTTAGAATATAAACACAAAGATTGTTTTATTGTTGTTTTCTGATATACAAATTTTGATAAAAATTAAACATATCTAAATCCCAAGCCATTCTCTGTGTTCCATTATCTACCTAATATTTCGGATGTTTTGACAGTTACCTTTGAATTGTAACTGTCAAAATATTCTGTTCTTGAAATGCTGCATGCTGGTAAAATTTGTGTGCTTCTTTGAAAGTGAAGTTTTCTTTGATACAAGACAAAGTCAGATTTTGAGTTAGCAAAAGCTTATCAACAACTAATTTTTTACTTATGATTACGATATATGTAAGTATCAGAACAACGATAAAGATCCCAAATGTATTAAATAAGCAAACGTGACAAATTCCGGTTTATGCT
Source organism: Clunio marinus (assembly GCA_900005825.1). Taxonomy (NCBI): domain Eukaryota; kingdom Metazoa; phylum Arthropoda; class Insecta; order Diptera; family Chironomidae; genus Clunio; species Clunio marinus. The sequence continues at coordinate 177,079 of CVRI01000049.1, forward strand.
TAAAAATTAATAATCATAATGTACTGAAGAAACATATGATGTACCTACTTGCATCATTTTTTTATAATATATTTAATAACGTACATTTTTATATACGCACATAAATGTATATAAAATCTTTTTTTTGGCAAGTGTGTAGGCTACTATCATATGTTCCCTTAGAAAGTTATCAACAATGTGGAAAGTCATAAAGGAAATTTTCATAACGTATGTTCTTTTTTATCGATCTGAGCTTCGAGGGAGAAATTTCATGGAGAAGTTTTGAGTTCTCAAAACTATTTGTTGCTTTATCATTTTGGCGTTGAAGGAAAAACTAGTCACGACTTATATTTTTATTTGTAAACAATTTTGATTTCTATTTCATGATAGTACTTTAGTCAACTAACGTTCTTATGCTAATGTTTCCAATATTAACGCTCGTACAATACTTCATTTATGTGAACAGTAAAATCACTATGTTCTTTAATTACGATGAATATTTGATGAACTATGCATTGTACTTGATTATCGTTTTGAACAACATCTTTTTCCAGAATAGAATATATAGACACAAAGTTGAAAACAAAAAATCAATATTTAAATTAAATATAATTGGAAGATAAATAATGTGGAAAATGTATCAAAAATTCGATCAATTTGATCCATCACGAATAATAAATATATATCCTATGTTTGTATTGTTTTTATTCCAGCAAATTTTGTTATTCAAATGATACAACTAACCTGATTCCTTTTAAAGAAGAACTTTGTACCAAGCGACGAATTCGTCTACGATAAATATTAACTTCGTACCGTCAATTTATTCAATTCATTTGGCATGTAAAATTCCTTGAGTTTTTGTTTTATTATAAGGTATGAAAATTTTTTGTTTCACTTTTATCGACAATAATTTTTGTGAGATTTTAAATCATTGCAAAATATTCTGTTTTATTAGTGATATCACTTCACATAAACGAACTATTCTTTTATTCTTCTTATAAAACACTTGTCGCTAATTTATTCATTATTATTTGATTGCTTACGGAGAAAAGTATGGGAAACCAATCTTCTCATCAACAGTTGTAAACATCTACTAAACTTTTTTTGATCAAATCGTTTGTTTTGTAAATACGAATCAGAAGAATTGGAAAACAAATTGGGGTTTGGTGTAAAAGAGAGCAAGCACATCGCTCTTGAGAATTGAGGGGAAGTTTTATTTGTAATCTCGCAAAAATGATGCTTAAATGTATAGAATTAAGATCTGGGAAAATTATAAATTTTCAAAATCGATGATAGATGGAACTTAATATTTTATACAATTGACTTAAGATTGAAAATTAAATTTTTTTAATAAATTCTCAAACATTAATGGTGATACCAACATTGAGGAACAACTAAACATGATCTAGTACAATTTTCCCCTTTGAATGTTTCAATGTTTTCCATTGTTGATTGCTTTTGTTTATTGTTTCGCATGCGAAATAGAAATTTTCAATGCTTGTGAAGGGGTAATTCAGGCATTGCTTTTGTCGAGATCAAGTCCGAACTTAATCATGAATTACCCCTGCTAGAAGGAGTACATTTATGATCTGTATCTTAATTTCATTGACATTAAAATAAAAGTAGAAAATCGATACACTTTTTTTTATTTCGGAAACATTTTTAGTCATAATGTTGAACAATGTCGTTGATCAATTTTTTACATACACTTAAAATCACTTAAAAAAGTAAGCATACCTAACATAAATATTTGAGGAATATTAAATTATCAATGATGTCGTGTTTTCAAATTCAAAAGAACGTGTTCGTAAATAAGGTTGTGCGATTATTTGTGTTTAGCAGTAAGATCTATCTTACTCAAAACAACATTTTATTCATCCTTGAACGGAAAAGAAAATGTTATCGAAATTTCAATTGTTTTCCTTATTGTTTGAAAAAGCCTACGCAAATGGCACTTTTCAATTTTCTTTAAGTCTCAAAAGAAAATATGATGAAAACTTTTTTCATGAAGAAAATATTAACATTTAACCTTAGGAGGTAAATGCGTTTTCCTTCAAGTAAACTAAATATAACTTTTAAATTGCCCAATTCTATATCAGTTGAAGTATCTCACGCAAAAAAATGATGAAATTTGACCGATTATCTTCCATGTAATTGAAGACAACACAAAAGAATTAATCTTCTTGAAAGTAATTAGGAAGAAAGAGATTATTAGTGTAATGATTTGTTTTACGGGAAGGCACATTATTTATAACGAAATAATGTTTCTTTTATCTGACATTTTTTGTATCTTAGCACTTTTAGAAGATATTTAAGGTAATGAAGATGTTTCTTTGATTAATTTAATTCGTGTTTTGATGACATGTACTTAGACTTCTCTTTCCTTATTGTTATTAAAATCAAGTAGCTCAATACTTATTTCAAATTTATTGTGAACTTAATGTTGATTGCAATCGATTGAGTCTAAGTGCAATTTTCCACTCACATATGTTGTAAATGTACTGCTGTGCAGATGTTTCATGGTTGATTTCCTAGGTGTAAAGGAGAAAATGCTATCATCAATTATTTAGTACAATAAAATTTCAATTATTTTGTACAATGAATATAAATGCGATATTTTATTACGCTTGTGTAACGCAGTCATTTAATACTTTTAATCTAAACAAAATGAAAATCAATTTACTTTCATTTAACTACTCTGCATGAGTCATTAGATATCGTTTTGTCATAATAAATTTAATTCCGGAATTTCGGTATTTAATTAACATTGTGAAAAAAAACAAATTCACTTCCTGATCTATATGATGAGTCTACATTTGTTTTTATAACTTAGAAGTAAGAATATCTAACCAATCCTTACTGGACAAATGACTTTATTGTCCAGTTGATACTGTAAAAACCATACTCACCCAGAAAATCGAAATGACAATTTGACCTCAAGCAGAATTTATGTGTATGACGAACTGAAATCTTCCCTTTCTTTTATACGGTTAATGTTCTTGCAAGACTAAAGAAACGAAGAAATATTGTGATGCATTGAACTGGAAACAGTTAGTAAGGACAAGGTTAGGCATGGTATTGTTCTTGTATTTTTTGTTCTTCATTTTACTGCTTTGAGTGTCGCCTTTCCGGATTTTTCTTTTTTCTCGAGAGCATTATTTGATAATCAAATATCTCTTCTTGGTTTATAGTTCTCTGCTTAACAAACATTAAATCGAAAAAGAACGAACCTTTTCTCATTGCAGATGGTGCTAAGATTTAATCTTTTTCATGATTTCCCTTTCCAGTTGGTTTCTCTAACACCCTGAGATATTATTTTCACATTAAAATTCATGAATATTTGTAAATCAACATGATTATTCACTAAATCATTCAAAGTTGTTCAAAATAAATCCTTTGCGAAGCTGAAGGAAAAACTTCACGAGATATTTTCGCAAATTTAATGTATTGTGGACGACATGAAAATCAAATCAGTTGAGCCCTGATCCTTCCATAAATTCAATTTTGATGTCATAATCAAAACTTGAAAGTGAAGGGGATTTCATACACTCTTGTTGTGTTCCTCCTCTACCATCTATTAAACTGATATGGATTAATAAGGCGAAGATAATAAATAGTTGGCAGATGAAAGTGAAAACTTCAGTATAATTTAAGGTCATCAGAAATCGTTTCTTCCTTGTTATTGTACAATTTTCTTCTCATTTATATTTTATATGTAGGTGAAAGTTGAAAACAGACATAACTTGTTCTATACAAAAGAATGAGATTACGATTTCAAACGTCATGTTAGAAGCTTAAAATTTAGAACAATTGTAAGATTAAAAAGGAGAATTTTCCTCCTTCTTCTTCTTTTTTACTTTTACATGCTCGCTATGCCAAGCACCGTTATATATTTTTTTGTTTTCCATTGTTAGGGTTTTAATAATAATAAGTATACTTATTTCTAATTCTGTCAGTTTTACCCATAAACAAGGCAAACATTTTATTAAAGTGCTTTTGGGGACAGACGTTTAAATATTTCACAATTTTCTCTTTTTACCCCTCTATTCAAAAGTTTCAAGACGATTTCCATGAAAATTTCCACTGGGTTTCCTTTTATTATTTCCAAGTCTTGTTTATTATGAATATAAGTACCTATCTATGTACATTTAGAGAGATTTAATTAAATTTTGAAAGTCTTCGTTAATTGTTTTCTTTTTTTATTCTTTTGTCTTTGATATATGTATAGGGGTTGTTTTGACATTTGTGTTTCTGACGTTTTTCACTTCTAAAATACTTCATCTGTATCCTTCTGTTGAATAGTAACTTCTTACCTTTTACTATTTTATTTTTCAAATTTGATCAAACCTACCTGCATAAAAACTGAAGATTATTGAAGTTTCAAATTCCGATAAAAAAGTTCGATAAGAAACTCGAAACTTAGAAAAGTGAAGATAAAATTCAATTCCCCTCTTCTAATGCAGTAAAATAGTTTTTACTTGTTTGTGGCTCACATTTTTTGTGAAGAGAGTAAAATAATTTTCACAAAATTTATATCTAATAATAATCTTTAATAAATAGCATAAAATTTAGATAGATAATCAATTGAATAGAGAATGTCAAATGAAGAAATTTATTGTTTTTCTGGAACTGTTTTAGAATGCAGAGAAAGTATCATAAGTACGCCAATTCATTATTATCCTTCCCAAGTAATGTTGGTAGCTTAAAGTAATAATGACGCATTAATAAATAAACGTAGGAATATTTCATACTGCTTATGTAGATATGTTGACAATTAAGAAAAATGCAAAAGTTACCTTTTTAAAACAATTCCTAAAAATTTACGCATACTTACTAAAGGTGTTCATTAATCATAATCAATCTACCATTCAAATCATAACTAGAATGTTACAGTGAATATTCTGACATAAATCTGAATTCAGGTGTGTGATCATTTATTTTAATTTAAATAGTTTAGAACATTTTTGTAACAGCAACTTTTTGATGTGAAAAGATTAGGACAGGGAAAAGTCAATTATTTCATATTAAAATTAAAGTAGTCTTGAAAATAGCAAAGATTTGTTGAAAGATAATAAAGAAGAAGATTCCTAGAAAATATCTTCATGAAAGATATTATAAATAGAATATCTAACACACTATCTAAGCGTCAATGAAGTGTGAAAAATATTTAAAAACTTTAAGGATTAAGAAGACTAAATAGAAATCCAGTTATTAGAACATCAGTTTAAAGATGAGTAGAAAAAGTTTCATGAGAATCTCTTATTTAGGGACTACCCAAGAGAAAAATGATTTCAAAATAAATAACTTATATCTCTATCTCACTCGTTCTAATCATTTGAGCAAAAAACTTAGAAAGACGAATAAGAAAACTATGTTTAAATATCACTTTCGTTTGTATTCTCCTAAGGACAAGGTTGATGATATCATCATCTGTTTTAATTAAATATTATTTTATATTACCTGAAGAAAAACACAATCATCATAGAGTCAAACTTCACAATATATTTAGCTTGCGTAATTTTATGCTGAATACAGATCACAAAATTGAATCTGTAAAAAAAATTCTTGAGATACAAGGAAACAAGAAAAATCTGATTGAATTGAAGAGGGAAGCGATGCGTTGTGTAACAAATTTCCTACTTTGCTATTTATCGTTAAGATTCCAAATTTCGCGTACCAAGTTCCATGGAGATTTTACATTCTTATTTTTGACATTGGCACACAAAAGATAGACGTAGAAATATCTACTTTTGAAGGTTTTTTTAAGGAAGGTGAAGTGAAGTCTTTTATTACTCTTGAACTGAAAAAAGAATGTTATTGTATCGATTTCACATAAAAAGAGAAAATTGAATTTGTTTTATTTTATTTCTTGCAAATGTAAGATACTCATTCTTAAACTTCTAACTTTTTTCTCTGAATGATGTTTTAAAAAAATCAATTTGGAAATATTTTTAATACATTTAATATTAATTCTTAAATAAAAGCATTGAAAAATTATTGAGATAAATTGTAAAATATCCACAAAGCCATAGATGCATGTTATGTAAAAATATTATTTGAAAGTGTAAAAAGTTTATTTTCATATGAAAAACTTGTTTTCCTTTTAATTTTAAGTATTTCTTGTCAATTTTCGACAACCAGTCTGTTTCTGTTAAAACATAGGCAATTATGCTTAAAAAATTAACCACGACACTGAATCTATTGTTTTAAATAATATATTCGTAATTAATTTTATTCTTTTAGCAGCGAAAATACAATTTATGTATTGATTTTAAATATTTATCATTTTTATCATAAAAATTCTTTAAAACTCTTGTGAAATGTGCAATACGTTCTTAATGGAATCTCATAACAATTAAATAGATAATTGTCTTTTATTTATTCATTTGTTTTTGGCAAGGTACACACTGTGAAGTGTCAGGTTGTTGTTGCGTGTATATTTACAAATGTATTTAAAAGTTATTAATAATTTCGTAAATTTTCATTTAATTTTATCGATCTTTAAATGATGTACGAAACACATTCTTAACAACTTTGACACTTTTATTCTGATATCATTTAACAGTAGATATTTGTTTATGGTTGAAGGATTATCTATCTAGGTATATGTTTTACGAGTAAATTCGATTTTTAAAATTGAACTTCTGAGTAATCATCAGATCATTTATTTCTTTAAATTCCTGTCCCTTCCTGTTTATGTTGAGCCAAAAGAATTTTGTTTGAATCATTTCATTTTAATTATTTACATCTTAACTGGTCTATCTATTAGATATCTATTAACTTAATAGTAAAATAAAATAAATTTATCTGACGAATGTGACACTAAGACAATACTATCAAAACTCTTCCCTTCAACATTTGTTTTTAAATATTCGCATATTTTTGGGAATCGTCAATTGTATGTTGCAATACATTTTCTAAATATTTTTCATATACAAAGACCACAGAATTCAAACATTATAATATTTACACATTAATTGTTTTTACTTTAATCATCGACTTTTCTCAGAACTAAAATCTTGATAATTGAATGAAAGGAAGATAATAACGAAAAAGAATTATGAATTCTATTTCTATCTATTTCTGCTTGTTGGAAAATAAAATTTTCGATTCATAAAAAACTTTACATGTTAATTTTAGAAAAGCAATAGTTAAAGTTTATTAAGGTAATTCAACATAACTTTAAAATAGTTAGAAACACTATAATAAAAACTGAGCTAACTGGTAATGTTCTGCTATTCGATGATGAAACAACTTTTACCCAACTCATGTCAAAACCAATGGATTCTCTTGAGAGTGGAAGCTCGGTTGGGTCGCTGGTTTCTTCGGGACATGGTAAGTTTGACGTTTTAAGCTTCATTAGCATTATAGTTTTTCCATCTGGTTCATCATCATAATACTCGGTTTCGTCTTCAGTTTCCGATAGTGGATGATCTATAGCATTATGGAGGATTTTATTCGTCTTATGAAATTGATCTTTAGGCTTCTTCAACAAGCACTCAATTTCATCTAAAGCAAGCTTAAAATCTTCATTCTTCGTTTGATTCTTTAAGTCAATCAACCATGCTAAACGACAGTCGCATATCAAATTGTTTTCTGTAGAAGAAAGGATAATAAAAATAATATTTATTATTATTATAAAGAAGCTGAAGAGTTTTTTTTCTGAATCTTGGAGAAAGAAAGTGAATAATTTCGAGAAAGAACTTTAAATAACATGGCTGAAAATTTATTGCTTTTATTCACACAAATTGTTTGAAATGGATTTAATATTGAAATAGGTAAGTAAGTATCTTAAGCTTCCTTCACAATGTACCAAAATATACCAAAATACCCTAAGAAGTTGTACTACTTCCTGAATATTGTTTAGATGAATTTGTATAAATTTGAATAAAATGATGTTATAGCGACTTCCTCAAAACTTTACTTTAATAAATAAATTTCAAGACAAAATAAACACTTAGATTAATTGATAATTTCACTCTATAAATTATGAAAATGGAAAATTTAAGAACGAACTCGAAGCGTATTGATAAATTTTTAAAAAAGGTATCTAGTCAATAATTTATTATTGAAAATATTTTTAATATCTTTATTGGGTAGAACTTTCGCTAAGTTGTTGATGTGGTGAAGCTTAATTCTCTTCAAAAAAAGTTACCTTTAAAAGCAAATATAAATTTAATGTTTTAAGTTAGGTTTTAAATCAAAGGATATTTATTTTCCTCTAATGTTGTTACAATTTTCCATAAACGTTAATTAAATAAGAATTCTTTAAGGAAAGCTAATTAAATATAGCATGATTCCACAGAAACGTATTTAAATCATTTTCTTCTCATGGCATAAGATTCGTTGTAAACATGTAAATATATTTAAAAGAAAATTCTTTGAAGCTTGACGTTCTTGTTATTTATTATCAAATGACAAATTGCGTTTCTAATAAAAAGTTGAAGTTTTCTGTTTGGAATTTGAAGCTTTCCACAAAAGGTAAACGTTGAAAATGGTAGACGATGATATAAGTACTTTAAGCAATTTTTTATTTCCTTTTCAGATTAAACCCTGTTAAACCTCAAACATTTTGTGTCACGCCGAAACCTTAGACATCATTCGTGATTTAATCTTAAAGCAAACAAGGTCATTGGGAAAAGAATTCACTGTTATTGTCAGTTTTGAATAAACTCTCTCTTTAGATATCATCTAAGTATGAAATGATTATATATATAAGTGTAAGTTATAACAAATCGCATGAAAAGAACAAGAAAATGACATTTCGCTTCCTACTGATTTGACATTAACGTTGGAGTTCTGTTTTTAATGATAAGCAAGTAATGGAAATTTTTAGTTATTCATGGAGCTTTCGTGTAAGCTACAATGATAATGGATGGGCGTATGGTTTTTGAGCGAGACCTAATTATTAAGAGATTTGACGGCGATTGTGATACTTTGAAGGGGAAGGAAGTCATAAAATTCATAGGGGCGTAGAGATGACTCATGCATAAATTCTATAATTATTCTACGCACCTGTTATATCCAAAATACTGCTCGTGTTGTTCACTAAATTATCCATTAATGGCAAAATATTGTTGAATGTTATCGTTTCTAAAGAATTTTTCATCAAGTTCAGGTAAATTAGCGCAGGGACGCCTGTGAAAATGCCACGTTCAAGCAATTTCAAACGATTATTTTCCAAGTTAAGTCTTTGCAGGTTATTCAAGCCATCAAACGCTCGCTCTGAAATTTTCTGAAAAAAAAGAAGAAAAATATTTTTGTAACGAAACTTAATGCAAAAGGTTTTTATATGCAAATATCTTCATACGGTCGGAATAGCCAAATAGTTACATATATTCAAAGTTTCGGATCCATGGATATTTAATGTATGTACATGCATATTAATAAAACAATTTTTTGAATTTAAGAAAATATTGTAGGTTTCATTAGATATTTCATATTAAACCAATGTCTTACTTTAAGCTAAATTTATTAGTTGCAGAATTTTATAACTTATTAGATAGTTTAAAAAATTTCCATACCCGTAACAGTAATAAAAAATTCAATTCTCTCATAGAAGCTGCTATAAAAGTAAATATGAAATTTATATCAAAAGTTGAGCTTCACTATAAGTTTAACTGTCGAATTTGTCACAGAAAGCAGAACAACGTGTCATATACAAACATACAGAATTGAATTTATAGTAGTAGCTAGATATACTTAATGTCAAGGTTCTCTTTATAAAGTTTATGTTACGACTAAAGCTTTCAAGTTTATGAACAATAAACCTTAAGATTTTACCGATGACATATTTTATTGTAACACTCTCATTTATTCAGCATCATTTATCATTGCAGAGCATTCAGAACTTGTTTTGTGTTTTATGTCCCGACATTCCTAGGATTTGAAAGCATGCAAATATCTCCATCTTACTATGTATCTTTTGTAGTACATAATTTCGTCTGTTTGCTTTAAACTTTCTTTTCTCAAACTTTCTTGTTTTAAATTCATAGTTAAATAAAAATTTTATGTACTCTTTTTAAATTAGAACAGTAGATTTTGTTGTTTATTTAAAAAGATTTAAGTTAGCAAGTGAGATGGAAATGAACTTTATCATAATAAATTCAATCGTTAGAGGAGATTAAATAACAAAAGATAAAGAGAAGGAAAAATCAAACAATGAAGAATTCTGTTTTTATCATAGAAGTTTTCGTTGGAAAGAAAATATTTATTTTTTATGTCAACCAATGATGCTGAACTCGAATACGGTTTTAAAATTATTTTCAATAATAAACAATTATTAGTTAATTTAAAATTAGAAGGAATACTTTCCTTAATTTAAGTTGTTAAATAAAAAAGTTAGCTTACCTCAATCTGATTACTTTCCAATTCCAACTCCTGTAAACTCCACAATTCCGCAAACACAGTATCACCAATGAAAATCAACTTGTTGAAACTCAAATTTAAAATTTTCAAATTGCCTAATCCTTTGAAGATTTCACGAGAGAGTTTGTTTATGCTATTATTACGCAGCCATAATTCATTTAATTTGCTGAAAGCTTCGAATGTATCATCTTGTATCACTTCTAATTGATTGTTATTGAGATTTAACCGAATTAAGTTGGGAACATTTACAAATGCATGACGATCCAATTCGTATATTTCATTTTTCTCAAGATTAATATCGATCAAATGCTGGTGATTTCCGAATGTATCTATAAAATATGAGAAGGTCATTGTAGTGTGTTTAATACCATTCAGGATTCTGAGAAAATCTTAACTTACATGGCCCAATAATTTTAATTTGATTGTTAGTTAGCGAGATGTTTGTTAAAAGTGTCAAGTTGCCAAAAGCAAAGCTGTACAATTCATGAACATGTCCATATTCAATCGAAATTGTTCTCAAAAATTTGAGCGACTGGAGGATATCCGTTGGGATGAAACTCAAATTTCCATTGGCAAGTACTGAGAATTTCAAATGCTGCAACTGCGTTTGGGAATTAAAAGCCAACCATTGTGGATCTTTACGTGAGATATCTGAACTTATAATCCAACATTCGGCTGCAAAAATAATTTGGAAAATGTTTGATAAGGATTTGATCAAATTATCTAGCAAACAGCAAACCTTTCTGGGCTTTAATACTCTCGTCTTCTGGAGTGCAGTGACATAAAAATGATAAAGTTCGATCTTTTCTGCATAAGTTGAGCGTTACTTGAGTAGATGCTGGTTGAAGTTGTGCTGCTTGCTGAGTATTCGTTGACTTTTCTTGCTTTCTGTCTTTCTCATAACGACTTTCAATTGGACTAACTATGCACAATACTAACACCAACAACGTAATCTTTTGATATGTATTCGAAGACATTGTTTTTATTTTTATTTTTTGAATGCCAAAAGCTTAATCCAATAGTAATGCAATTCCACTATATTTTTATTTGAAACACTTTAAACACTATTGAAGGAATGTTTACTGCTTTAAATTCATATCTGAAAATAGAAAAAGATGAAGAAAGGTTTAATAAAAATATTTCAATGTTTTAAAAGATTAAGGGAAGGAGAACGACTTGAACGCGATAACGAAACAGAGTGAAGTTAATTTTAATTTCACTTTTTGATGTTTCCAACGCAACAGCGTTCAATAAATTTAAGAAGAAAATTTTGTTTTCCCCAGACATAATGATTTTAGTTTTAATGTGGAAAAATTCATTTTAATGAGCATCAAGTTTTAGAACATGACGCATAATTTTTTATCTTCATCATTATGAACTTCACGATATCTTACGCTTGTACAATTGAGGAGCGAAGAATATGCGACTCAATTTATCCTCAAAGAATCTTAATAACTTTGAGAATAATTTTCAATTAACCTCACTCAACGATTTCATTAGAATGTCTATTTATACACAGAAAAGGTAGATGTTGGGAAGAACTTATAGAATATTTTTATTTATCACGATTTTCTTCGCTCATTATTATAATTTGCACAATAATATGGATATACAATTTATCATAAGAATGTTCATTTTGGGATTACAACAGAGAAGAAGCGAGAGAAAAATTAATTTACGTGCTTACACTTCAGAACATTTTTTTAAACTATTTCTGCTGAAAGATGTTTCCTTCTCTTCCTTTCAAGTATTTATGATCTACCTGAAGGTACTTTGAATGCGAAGTTAAAGAAGTTCTAAAAGATCTCATTACTTTTTAACAATGCGAACAGAAATATGGTACAGATTGATGTCTGATGTGAAATTTCAACTTGAGAGATCAAATTTACAAGTTCTTCCTTAACATATTTTAGAGAAGAAAATTTCATTTAATGAAGTTAGCTATTTTTAAAAAGAAATATAGACATTCACAGAAAGGTTGTATAGCATTTAGGATATATCTATTATTCATAACAAAAAGTGTCTACTGTATTTATGGAACAGCTACCTGAGCAAAAGTGTAAAAAATATCTCCTTTTATTCCAAATACAATTCGTTGAGAAATGAGATATGCAAGCCTATAAAAGAATATAACTGACCTTTTTCAAAGACTGTGATCTTAAAGGTATAAAGATAATTTACTTCTTCATAGGGTAGAAGCATTTGTCATATCAACTCGCCATGCTTTCCCTCTTGAAATCAAACATGATGCAATATGATGGATATGATTTATTATTGTATCGTTTTTTGCTTCGAATTTATTAAGTGATCTCTTTATCATTAAGATACCTTTAGATATATTTTTTGCTACATATTGTTTCATTTCTAGAATTTATTTTGTAATAAATTAAAATCTGAAATGATATGAGAATTAAAAAGAAACTTAAATAAAGTTCGGCTAGCGATATGACAATTTATTAGAGAGATATCAGAATATGTGGATTACCCTACTTTTTCATAGCATCCTAGCATATTTACAGCTGCTCTTTTTGACACCTGCACAAGAGGGTACTAAGAATTCAAGTTGCATTTTTCACTTAAAATTGAGAAGAATGAATTGTTCATTTTGTTATTGAAACTACATAAGATTATAGGAAGTCAAAGGAGCAAAAAAAAACTTCCTCCCTTGTCTTCAGAATGAAGAATGTAATTTTAAGATACTTTGGAAGAAAAATAAGTTTGCCATTGTTCTTAAAAAATTCAAAGAAATTCTCATCACAATGAGATGAAAAAATATCAAAAGCAAAAATACCAAGAATTTTGATATGTACAGAAAAAACCTGAACCCAGGAAGTACATTCTACTATCATGTAACTCAATAGATCAACAACATTTTGAGATTCACATTTTGTTTTTCATTTTAGAAAACGAATTTTTGTCAAATCAATATTTATCTTCTTCGTCTTTATTCAAAATTCCAGTCTTTTCGCATAGAATGCTTCTGAAGAATCTTAATTATTCATAGGTTCAATATTGTTTGTTTTTAAAAAATGATGATGTTGAAATTGAGTCTCTTCTGTCGCTGTAAAGATGGTCGAACCTTTTTAAAAGAAAATTTTTGTATTTTCTCCCTTGGAGTTACAAATTTATTGATTTACGAAGGCAATACCTTCGGTTCATTCTAGTTTCGTTTATACATAAAGAAAACAATTTTAAAGCGATAAAAATTAAATAAATTGGTAAAATCGATCGATGTTTCGAGGAACGTAAAAGTGTTACTGATGCAATAAAATTTATCTAATTCATTCTATTAATTCCAAACGATTTATTTATAAAGAATATCCAAGATTAAGCATAAAAAATAAATTGCTTAAGATTTCGCTCTCAACCTTTTCACGTTTTCGTGATTTAGACATAAGGTGAACTTGATTTGACATAAAATTCTCTAAATAATCTTAACAAAATTTATCAAGAGATTTAGGCATTTAAATCAAGATGCAGAAAAGTTTTAAACGATAGTGAAACCAGCAGCTAGTGTTGATGAAAAAAGGGTTATTCTTCCAAGAGAAAATATATTAAAAATTTTTACATTTAAGTAAGCAAAAGCGAACCCAAAAAGGATGAAAGGCGTCAAGATACCGCAACGATAAAGTTGCAATCTCATTCTAGAAACTTTATTCCATATATTTCCCAAACTTGAAATTATTTTTTTCGAAGTAATAAAAATTTTTCGGCTCTGTAAAAAATGCTTAAAAAACTGTGCAGATGGTAACGGACGTTGAAAAATTGGAAGTCTACACTTCAACAAGATTTTTTTTTAAATTCATGAGATCATTTTATGTATAATGAAACTCATTCTCCAGTGTATTTGAATAAGCTTGTTGTATATAAACAATGAGTCATGTAAAAGGCGAACGAGAAGTACGGACGAGTAATTACTTCTTTAAAATCATTATAACTCACTTTAATGTTTCTTGTGCACATGAAATGCTCTCATTCAGTCATTAAAAACTTTTCACAAGCTTCTGCGGACCTTTCCGTACAACATCCAAATTGGAGTTTCTATTTCCTTTACGTAACTGTTCAAAAGAAAAGTGCTTTAAATTACACGAAATTCTATTTCTTATAAGTAGTTATTTAAAGTATTAAGAAAGCATTTTAGCTGAATTCAACAATTGGATTTTCATAATGCAATCATTAATAATTAACAAGTTCTTTTTTAAATTTAATTTACATTCAAAGATAAAATTTCATTTTTATTTTCTAAAGGATGAAGCAGTCGCTGTATCTAGGAAATGAGATTAACTCGTCCAGTCATTTACAGTAGATGAATGAAGATATGATTCGAATTAAAATATCTTTTAAATAATGAAGTCAGAGGTAGCAAGAGATGTTTGCATTTCCTAACTTATCTATGTATGAACTGTCATGTTTTGCTTTCTAAACTTGCGTATATTGTAATGAATTGTTGTAAAGTTGAACTATTATAAATTATAATAACAAGTCACGAGGGAAACGTTTTTGATCCAAAGTATTTAGAATAAATTTTAATTAAAAGGTAGCAAGACCAGATATGTTTCAACATTGGACTTTAAGGTGAAACTTTTTAGGGATTATATTAAATATTTAATATTATATTCCTAAAAGTAACTCGTCATTTTATCATCGCAATCAGAGTGATGTAAATAATTTAATCTACTTTTTTTCAGAAAATAAAATAAAATAAATTATGCTATCTTCACCTGGAAGAAATTTACAAAATAACGCTTTACCTACCATATTCAACTGCTAATGGTATCTAAAATTCCATAAATTCGTCAAGCTCTACAATAAAATAAACAGTAATAAATCATTCTCTGTGAAGTCTGACTTTCATCATATGAAAGCCTTCACATAAAAAGAAAAAGCAAAGCTCATCTCATTTTCTTTTTGCTTTTCTGAGAGTTTACATTTTCTTACTTTAGAAATCATTTTGCATTTTATTCAATGTTACCGTAGACAAATATTAACACAACTACGAAACAAACTGATGAAAATTTGGGAAAAAGTAAATAAAATTAAATGATTTTGTTAATGCATGAGGAAACTAAAATGTACCTACGTATGTAATAAGTATCATTGATAAGTTTTATAATGTTTAGATACCTAATAACACGAAAACCAACTTTTTCATCAGATTTCTAGATTCCTTCTGTTCAGTTCTTTTTTGAAAATCAACATAAAACTTTTTAAATTCGATTATCATGTTTATTTCGTGAAAAATTGAATAGCAAGTCATAGCAAGAGCGTAAATTATTCTTTTTTTATATATTACAACATTTCAATTATTTTCTTTTTCACGTTATTTATGACTTAGGTATAAATTTTCAGTTCATTTCTCAATGCAATCTTAAACAGACCCAAAACCTAAAAGCATGTTCAATGTGAAAACGGAAGCCGATACAATGATTTCCATTTATCTTACAGTCACATTTTTCCTTTATCCTTAAAGTTGAATATCAAGAGCAAGTCCACCTTGCTGTTAATAAGATACAAGGACGAATGAGACTAACACAGAATTAATGATGAAAGTTGAGCGAATTGGCGATTTCATTACAGAAAATTGATTATTTACTACGAGGGAGTTGTAAGGAACATTTAAACTTTCTTACGACCCGAAATGTTCCTTTTCATCTTTTGTTAAATTAGGTCGTATAAATGACCTTCAAGGGATCCATTTCAATTTTCAATCTTAATAAAACCACAAGAAAAAAAATGATAATCTATAACTTAAACTTTCATGTTTACTCATGGTTGGTCACATCTTAGAGTTTATTGCTAAATTCGAAACTCGTAATCATAGACTTTGGCTTTCTCCGCTCAAAATATGCTAACAAAAGTTGTGTATTCAAACAAAGGAATGTTTTGATGTTTTTATATAATCGATTTACTCAACTTTTTTATATTTATCATAAGACTTTACTGATTCGCTTGCAGAAAAAGATCACAGTGATTTATCAAAATTTTCTTTATGAATTTTACTGATTCTTTTCATCATCCTTTGCTGGAAGATGAAGAAACCACAAGATAAAATGCTCTTTAATTTTATTTCTTTATTAATGTGACTTGTAATTAATTAATTCAATATGACTTGCACAATGTTTAGGAAATAAATTTCTTGTTTTATGAGAGGAAATAAGATGTTGAATTTTTCAAGCATGCGTTTTTTAATCATACATTTATCTACAAAGCGAAATGTGTTTCTTAAGACTTGTGATTTATTCATCTCACTTGGCAATGTTTTTTTGAAGGCGCAAGCAACGCATTCAGTTTTTAATGGCTGTATAAAAACAATAAGTGGAAAGGAGATGAACATCATTCGAGCATGATTATTGAATATGTTTCTAACCAATATGTCTAATTATTTATCTCTTTTGCATTACTGTTTCTTCCTTCTCCATTAAATGGAATGTTATGTTTTTAAATTTTCTGTGCTTTCATTTTTAATATATTTTCCAGGCGTGCGTACCCTCAATTTCTCGCTTGTTTGTTTTACTTTATTTCATTGTACATAAGCTTATATTTTTTTGACATTCAGAGAGCTTCGCTTATTTTTACATAAGGTTAGTGTGTATTCGTGTTACATCTTACGCAGATGAGAAGTTATGTACAGAACTTTTTTCATTATATAATAAATTATAAAGTGTAATTATAATACCTTTATGAAATATCGCATGTTGATTCTATTTCATGTTCAGTTTATACTTCTTAAGAACTTTAACTCGTTGTAAATTCTGTCTAAATATTGATAAATGTGGTCTTAATGTATGAACGATAATTGAATTTATAAAATAAATAAATTAAATTGTTTATATGAGTTAGATTGTTTCCTAACAAGCGCAACAAGCTGTAACGTAATTAATATTCATGGCGAGTGCTATTTTTATCAAATTAACAATTTCAAGGTAATCTGTAAAAGATTTCTTCTAGGGACAAACTAATAAATTATCAATTATGTGAAAAAAATTACTTATGCTTGAAATTAAGAAATTTCTAGAAAAATTAAATTTCAACTCAGCGATTTTCTATAATTTTTCAGATGAACACGTTTCTTAAGCAATATTTCTTCGCATATATCATCTCAAAATAATATTTAATAAAATACCCGCACTGTATTTGCATGCAATATAATGGAATATAACTCATATTTATAATTTCATGAGAATGAGAAAGAATGTCTTTAGGCAACCACGAAATTTTCGATCGTATTTTTGAAAATTATACATAGAATGAATCGTGGAAAAGTTTTTCAAAAGTTCTTGCATTAAGGAAAAAAATCGCTGTGGGCTTTTGTATTGTGTAATGACTGTGAAACATAGGGAATATCAATTCTAAAATTCATTTATAACAACTGTGGAATGGATATGAGAAATATTCTGATTTGTGTTATTTTATATGCAGCAATTTTAAAGACCTGAAAAACAATTCCTGTAGACATCGTCATGGGGAAGTTTTTAGAGTTGTCATATTATGATAGCCTTTTTCAAAGTATATGAACAGCATGTTTTGTTGTTATTTTTGAACATATTTATAAACACAGCAATAAAAACCGACTGCACTGTAAAAACAATCAGTCAGAAAAAAACATTAAATATTTTTGAAAACTTCGGAATGGATTCAAATTGAATTGTAAAAGAGGAGAACAAAAACGCTTCAAGCTATTTCACACTGTGAGCTTGAAACCAATCATTAAATCAACTTTGATTCTTTACGTTATTGTCTTTATTGAATAAAAATGTGCAATAATAAATCTCTAAAAGAAACACTAAAAATATTTTGATTATAGCGCAGATGGAAAACGCTTTAAGGTAAGTTAGATTTCGTATGTGAACGTTCAACTTTAATTAATGTTTATATTTATCAATTTAGATATGTACATAATTAATTCGATATTTAATTTCTAATGCATTCTCATTGAATAACTCAAATTCTTCTAATTTATCAACTTGGTTGAGGCTTTTCACAATAAAAAATATTTAATCAATTTTTGTGGAGATTAATGAAAAAATTAAGGACCATCGAAGGGATATTCGTTGAGGGTATATTAATAAAGAAAATTTACTGTTAGAAAAATTGATATTAATATAATCTCCCTTTTATCTCGTGAATTGATCAATTTATCATCAACTTCTTCCGATTTCGCCTCAAATTAGGATGATGAGAAAAGGAAAGACAATTTAATTAATGAAAATTAATAATTTTCATTCTATTTTCCTCATTGTCTGTATAAAAGTTACGATCGCCAAAAGCAAACCCTTTCAGCTCATTCTACCATTATTGCTTTTTCCAAAATCGAGTACAAATCGTGTGAATTCCCTTTCAACAAAATTCTCATTCATTATTCTCTTTCTTTTCTATTGAACAATTATAAAAGGAGGAATAATTTAAGAATGTTAACTAGAATGAAGTAGTGAAGATTCATAAATCATAATGAACCCATTGAAATGTAATGTGGAAGAATAAAGTTAATATAATCGATGGTCAATCAGCTAAGTATACATAAATATAAAAGGTCGATCTAGATTTTTACATACTTCATAGCTTCTATTATTGAAAATAAAAAAGCAGTTCCCAAATATTTCTTATTTACATTTATAGAGACCCAAACAATCTTTATTAACTTACAAAATGTTTTTCTTCTTTTTGTTTTGATTCCATTCCATCATGTTATCCGAAATCCTAAAATAGACAACAATTTTGAAGTATTTTGTTTGCTGGTTTTTTTTCTCACTACGCTTGAGCATCTTCATGAACATGTAATGCATTTTTAATTTATTTTATGATGGCTTGTCTGTTCTTTTCATGAAGGAAATAAGAAAATTTATGTGTCTTATTTTATGATGTTATAAAATAATGTGTATTATTTTGCCCCAAGAATGAGAGTACATATAAACCGTAAACAGAGTAGATCAAAATTGTCAAGAACTGAATGTTTATTAGACAATGGAATGTTCATAAAAACACTTAAGAACTATTAATGAAACGAACAGGTTGTTAATTTCTGCATCAAGAAGAAATGTCAAAAGAAAGTTATTTCATCGGTACTTTAATGTTCAACAGAACATGAATACATAAGATCAGTTATTATAGTTTGTCATGTGCCGTCATTGTAAAAGATGCCTTCATAATGCACTCATTAAAATGTTCCATCATATATCACACGTCACAGCCGTCAACGATTTTCTTTTCTTTCATTCTTTCTAATTATAGATGGCAAAAACGTTCAGTTGAAACAAACAGAAAACGATTAATTAGTCATTATGTTTATTTTATGTTGTTTAAGAAGACGGGGAAATGTCTTATGTTCATGGAAATATTCTAATAAACTTCACATGCAACACATAAAAATCAAGAAAACATCTCTGAAACTAAAATGAATGAAATTTAATATTATATGTGTAGTAAATGAAGTAATGACTAGTATCAAAAATCTACATAATCATGCCCAAACTTTGATTATGAATATTATAAAATTATCTCCTTTTTAGGATATCAAAAAGCAGAGTTACAAGAAAACTTTTTAAGGAACCTGCACTTTACGTCTGAAAAAGTTATTTGTATAAATCACAGTTGAAACCATTGCTTTAATTGATAGAATTAATGTTTTGGGGAATCAACTTTAATTGCTTAACATTAATTTTCGAAAAGACGTTTTCAAGTAAGAAAATCGTCATTTAATAGATTGACTTTAAAAATATACATTAGAAGTATAGCTCGTTTGTCCAAAGAGTCACATCTAACTTCTGCCACTAATTACTTTTCAACAGCATAAAAGTCATTTTTAAATAGAGGAATTTAAGGAATGAAAAATAAACTCACTTGTTAAATTTTGCGGTTATTCAATGAAAATTCTTAACACTGCCTTCAACAATCCTTTAAATATCCTGAATACGTTTGTACGATGAATAAATATTTAAATTCTGACGCACGTCATAAAGTCTTAATAACACCTTTCTAATTAATAGAACGTTTCATGTGGTACTTATTCTATGATTGAAATATTACTTTAAAAACACAGATTTTTTCACATTTCTATGTATAAAGTTTATAAACAAAAACAAATTTAATTAAATTCACATTTAAAGTTGTCGATTTTCCACACGAAGAAGCGGAAAAATGGATAAAATATTTAGTTGTTTAAGCTGAGAGATAAATTTTTTCTATCCTAATGCTTCCCTATAGATTAAAGGAATTCACTGTGGTATTCACTTTCCAAAACTTTTTTTTAAACACTGCATTTTAAATTTCTCTTAAAAAATTCTCTTATATCCTCCATTTATCTATTTCCTCTTAGAGCTTTGAATTTGCCGGGAAAGGACGTTTAGCATATTCAAACTTTGATACTGTACTGATTGCTCTGCATCGAAAAATTGTGATGACTCTCTGTTGTGTTCGACGTAAAAAGACGGGCCAAGCAAGCCGCAAAGGGAAACGCAAGAGAGTGAGAACAATTTCCGTAACGACGCATGCGTAACGTTAATGTTCTCCTCAATGTTTGAGGTACTAGATCAATGTTTTTCATCTGTAAAACATTGGATATGGTCAAAACATTATAAAAAAGCTTTTAATGAAACAGATAACAAAGAGATGATATCAAGAAAGCAAAGTATGCTATAAAAATATTATAGAAAGAAACGTAATTTTTTCTATTATTTGGGTATTCTAAAATCCCATGCTAAGAGATTTTAACTTTGTTGAATATATTCATATTCACTCTTTTCCTTCCTTTTATCGTTTTCATTATTTTATGCTATTTTGCTGAATTTTGAGATGTATGCTTGATTTCAATTTAATGTTTAAACAGATTCAAACGAAAAAAAATTGCCATGAGCTCTGAAATGCAGTCAACGATAAATATTCTAAATTTGATTACTAGTTAAATTTGCTGCTACTAACTAGATCGTAGATTCATAAGGGTTGTACTGTTTTACCCTCGAGGTGATTTTTACAATAATTTTTCATTAACTCTCAGCTAAGGGAGAATGTTACAAACAGGGTATGAAATAAAGAATATGGTGAGTGGATAGTCATTGTCAAACAATCAATAATGAAACAATAAGGCGCAATCTGAGTTTAGATCTTACACATGAAACATTTTTCATTTTAATGGAATTAATTCATTTTCATAGTGGTTTCGATTTAACAACCAAACGGATTTCTGACAGAAAGGTTCACTAAAGATTATGGATTGTGAGAGAAGATAAACTCTGTTCGAAATCTAGTTGTAGGAAGAAAGTTTCTTAAATGGGAAAATACTTAAAAAATTTATTATATCAAATGAAGTATAATCCTGAGTGTCACTGCAATTATGACGGCGGCAAGCCTATCCTATTGGAATTGATCAACCCTCTTGTTTTCAATAGCTTAAAATTATATCTGTGACTTGAATTTACATCAGGGGTTGAAACCTTAACGACTTTGTTACGCTGTGAAACTTCCTCTTACAACACCTGATTAATATTCATTGTTTCTGAACTCCCTTAAAAATTTCACAATCTCATTCATGTCTTATTTTTAAGACTGCTGTTTTTTCAATCAAAATACAAAATGAAGAAAGATTTAATTAATTTATATATGCTTCATACTGATTAATTCTAAAAAAACATATTCTCAGAATATGCGAAACGCTCAACTTTAACCTTTTACCTAATTTCATTCATATGTAGAAAATATTGTTCATTCTCTTAGAAATGCGTGTTTAATTGAAGAGAACACAACGTTAAGAGGAAAAATAGACATCTAAAAAAATATGAGTGACTGCGCTTGATATTTTTTAAAAGGCCCTAGAGAAATGAAATGACCTTTGATGATTTGTTAACGTTCTACTCACATTTATAAATTTTCAAGTTCTTAATAATAAGCCTGATGAAATTTCATCCAGCATAGCTAGCTGCTTTTTTCTGTTACGCCATATTGAGCCTCCAGTCACAGTCCCAATGGAATTTTTGATGTTGACAATGGCAGTAAATTTCAATAATAACATCATCACTTTTTCTCCGTCATTTCTTTCATAGCTCTTTTTGACTCTGACAATTATTCTTTATGCCGTATTGTTTTCTTTTTTTTTTTGTTTGTAGCTATACAATTGTATTTTTGCCATCAAACGCTCTCCCTACATAAAAAAGAAAGGAAATATTGGACACACGCAGGTTTTGTGTCGTTAGATATTCAATGCATTTAAAGCCACTCTTTTATCTTTCCCTAAATCAGTGAGGATGAAACCAGGGGTAACTTCTCAAATTTTTTATTGTTTTTGAAACCAGGTATCTACATGAAATAAGTATCAATCTAGTTAGATGCAATATTTTTTCAGGCATGAACAGAGAACTGCTATTTATGGGGTAGCATTACAAATACCATACAGAAGGAAATGTTATGCTTAAATACTGACTTAACATTGCAATGCTAAAACTTTATTTCTTATTTGATCTTGTGTTTGTCTCGTATCTAAAATTCATGAAAATTATCCTAATTTTAAAATAAAGCAACAATTGGAATTTAAATTCGATTAAAGAAATTTTTTTCACGATGCAAAACCTCTTTCAACAAAAAAAATGAACCCATTGTGATTTTTCAGGATTTATTTATTTTTATTCCAACATTTCCTTATTTACTCCTCTTCACCGTTGAATAAAAATTGTAACGAGGGTTGAAAATACCTTTCTTTTAATAATCTTTTGCCTTACTACCGATTTTTTTATTGTTCGGAACAAGGAAAATAAAAGAATGAAATACAATTATTTAATTTCGAAAGTTCATTTAAACTCGCAAAAATAATATAAAACTCTAAGAACAAGCCTTTCAAACTTTGTATTTTATGAAAATGAGTTGACTTTACTGTTTAAGCTTTCATTCATAAGAAAATAAAAATATCTTTGCAACAATGAGCTTCTAATTTAAGCTGTTCTATGGTCTATGAATAAGCTGTCTTACTTCGTCATCAGGAGAGTTTTCGGAACAGTGGGGTTTCCATTTTCTGGCAACAAAATGAATGCGGAGGTCAGCTTTTGGCTTAAATCATCTGAACTTGATGTTAGATTTGTTTCAAGGCTAATTCAAAAGAAAAACTTTTTCCGGTTTTCTTAACAAATGTAAATCGAGAGATCTTTTCTATCAAGAAAATTATTAAAAAATTCAAGTCGTCTTTATACTTATCTACCAAAATTTAATTTAATTTATTTTTATAATATTTGCGTATATGTAAGGATGATGTACAAAGAAAACATGTTTTTCACTTGACTTGATTTGAAAATGAAATTTTTAATTTAAAACATAAACATCGAAAATCTTATGGTAAGATCTGAAAGAAGGGAAAGGTTTATCTGCTCATCACATTTCTTTCGTCATTCTTTTCCTTCTGAAATTTTCTATTATTAAATTTTTTATACGTTTTAACGTTAATAAAATCATTTATAAAAATAAAAACTCGCAAAACTTCGGGAAAAAAGGAGAATGGAACATTTGAGATAAGGCAAAGGTTACGAATTTCTTCTTAAAGAACTTAAATTTCTGAGAAAGAAAATAAATTTTTAATATCTTTTATCCGTAATTGTTGAAGCATACTTACCTCAAAGATTGTGATTTTTCATCTGATATTGAAATAAAACTCTTTCGACAGAGTTGTATCTTACAGATTTTGCAATCTAGACTTGACTCACATTTAAAAATGTCCTTTTCAAACTTTAATACATACAAAAATATGAAACGTCTGAACAAGTTCCGTTGGCACGCCTTCTGAAAATTTAATTTTCTTACATTTCTATTTGTTCTGGGTTGGCACTTTCTCAATGATTTTAATTGGAATCAAACTGATAAAAAAATGAAATATTCATGAAGTTCGCTACTCTTCGTTTCTCTATTGTTATCGAAATATTTTTTTATTTAACATGTAAGCTTCTTCAATTCTCAAGAGTATGAAAATTGAAGTAATTTTTTCCTCGATACCCCAAACATTCCCTCCATTTTTTGAATTGAATCATTAAATGGTAAGCATATTGCAAGCATATGCAATAGTAATCGTGACATTTATTCGTGTTATAAATTATTGATAAAGAGAAACACGAGAAAGGGGAACGCCAATCCACTTGCTTTAATATCTTATATTCATGTTGCTTACTTTGATGAATGCAATATTTTCAGCATTTCAGCATTTACTTCTCAGTAAGGGAAAGACATCATACATTCATTTTATGTCACCAAAAATACACTTTGGTCCAGATCAAAACGCAAACATAATAACTCTTCTTTCTCATGTGGAAACAGTGAGAGATAAAGATGAGAAAATTTAATATTAACATTGAAAACATCCCTCGGTTGTAAGGGAAAGCAAACGAATTTATTATCCTCATTTTGTTGTTAAAGAGAAAGTTAAACCTGAGTAGTATTGAACAGTGCGAGTTCATTATTCTTGATCCACTTATAATGTGACTTGCAGTTAGACTTTTCTAGTCTACCCGGAACTGAATAAGAGTCTTATATAAGACTTGCATTCTATCAACACATTATTCACAGTTCGTGACCAACAGTGATAGTGATGAATCATCGATGAAAATTGAATTATAAATGTCAATAAAGTTTGTAATCATCTAAGTGAAAGATTTAGACCAGAAGTTTAATTTTTGAGCAAGAAAGAATTAAAACATTTTCTTCGCACATATTCAATATCAGCTGTCATTAGGTAAATCATTTTCTGGTAAAAACTAGTCAAAGCAAATTCATTTACTTTTTGACATGTGGTTTCGTATTTCATGTTCATATGTCGTTTTATTTTTCTGTATCGTGACAAAATATGATAAGAAATAGTCGTTTCACATGCACACAAGCTTCTAATGGAATTTATTTATGAGATTCAACCATACAGACTGTGGTTAAGAATTATTTTGTGCAAAAATAAATAGCTTAATTCCTTTGAGACAAGTTAGAGACTTATAAGTCTTTTCAAATTGTGTAAATAAGTAAATAAGTAAATACAAATAATTTTCTGCTGTCAATTAAATTGTTGACTAAAGATAGATTGAAATGAATAACTAAATTTTATATCAGCACTGAGAATTTCAAATGTCTTCTCGAATTTTTTTTTCCAAGCTAAATAACAATTTGATAATTTACATTTTAGCAAATTAATGGCTCGAGATGAATAGGAAACAATTTAAATCTAATTCTTAACAAAAATGTGACATTATAAAATATAGAGAAGTAAGAATTTCACAATCCATTTACAACAAGCTCCATTTTGATTGATGAATGGTGGTTTGTTATCACTAATGTACATATCATTAACTCCATTCATTGCGATTGCAGAAATATCATATATAAAGTTTGTTTTCTATCTTTTTTCTCCATCATTCATATTTTTTGATGCTCTTCAAAGAATCCTTTAGTTAACAAGCACCATTTCACTTGTATATAATCTCTATCACATTATCTAGCATTAAAGCTTCCATTTTTTTCAATCAAAGTTTTCTCTCAATGTTTATAATAACACTCAGAAAGAATACAAACAACAAACAAAAGTGTTTATTTTTTGTTTATCTTCAACAACAATAGCAGATGATTTTAAAGAAATTTTAAATATTTTTTAAACGAGCATTCATCTGTGTTGAGTATCTAGTTGATTTTTTGAGTGTTTCAAGAAACAAACCTTTCATTTAGTTAGTAGTTTGTTGTTAAGTGCTGATTTATGTTCGCTACTTAAAGTTGATAGTAGCATCTCATCTCTATTTATTGCTTACATTCTTATTATATCCACGTACTATCGAACGACCGAACATGTTCCACAGCAATCAATACTATAACAAAACGTAGTGATAACTTGATTAAATCTATCATTTCTCCTTTCTCCTGATCTTCATAGTTGTTAATGCATATTAAGAAAGAAATTTATGGTTAAGTAAAAGTCATCAAAGTAGACATTTGACGTTATTCTCTTGAGTACAATAACAGATGGAATGCGAATGTGTTTTTGTGCATTGATTGTGTTATATCGACTATGAATATCAGTTAATGTATGGAATTCTCTCTAGATTATCCTGTTATGTTTTATCTCTATCATAAGTAACTTTACTTCTCTATAAGAAAACTCATTTTCTCAAGAGAAGAGGAACAAAGACAAGGGTTTGTACTTGATTTCATTTTGATAACGAACTTTATTTATAAACTGTAATCACTTGAAGTTTTTCTTATGATTTTTTCATTTCTTGTTACAATAAATAATGTGAAGTTAGATATTTTTTGAGACAATTGTCTTCCATAGATGGTTCAAATTGTCTTCCATAGCCGAAATGTTTTTAATTTAATTCAAGCACATAGCTCAATAAAAGGAAAAATTCCATTCAATTTGAATGAAATTAAAAACATTTCGGCCTTATTCTTATCACACCCACGTGTACATATTTATGACTTAAATATTTTAGACAGTCAGTTGACTCCAATAATTATTTAATTCTCCCTAATATCTTAGTTTTCAGCCTGAAATCATAAAAATATTTTATTTACCTGAATGTACTTTTACCTGTATCCATAAAATCTTACCGAAATAGGTACGCAGATATTTTTATGAACATAAATCATGAAAATCACAAACTTGCTAAGATCGTTTGGAGATACTTATTTGGAAAAAGAATGCGAATGATGGCTCCCCGAAATAGCATGCTTAAATTTAAGTTATTCTTTCATTAAGACATTGATTTTTCTTCTCCGCCAAGGTAACCGTAATGTTCCTCGATTCTTTCCTTGTTCGTAAAATCTTATTATCCCACTAAAGAGAAATAGCACGCAATTCTTCGCTTTATTTCTTAGTAGATTTCATATTATTATTCTACAAACGCAGCAATTATTCCCATAACTTGAAAGCATTTTGAATGTATAAAAAAATTTATAAGCGATCAAGGAAGTGTGGATGATTCAAAAGCAGCCAAAATGTCACAATAATTCCTTTATTCATAAAATTAAAAATTTCCATGTTTTCATGATTATCTGTTTATCTTCCGAAGATTTCGGAATTTGATTATCAAAAAATGATTAAATTTTATTTTTTATGGGTCTATTTAAAATTATTCGATAGCTTTTAATTTTTGGATTCATCTAATTTGAGAATATTTCAAGACACATCTTTCAGGTAAGACTGATACGAAGATATTTGTATAATTTAAAGTTAATGTAATTTCAAACATGTTTTGAAAGCTTTTCTTAGGGAGTTTTGATTTCAAAATAAGTAGAACAGCAAAAAATTGTTTTTTAATCATTCAACGATATGCTCGTTAATGTCTTAAAGATATTTTAAAGACATTACATATTTAGGAATTCTCAATTTAAAAGTAACTTCTAATTAGGCTTCATTTATTTTCTTCTAATTGCAACAATTTAATTTTAAAGAAAATTTTATAATCCCACAGATTATGACATCGGAACTTATTGAGTTGATATCTAATATTATTGGTGAATTTCTGAGAGCAAAAATTCCATCCACTTAATATAATGTTTTCTTTATATTTCATCGTTATTTCCCGCTTTTGTTACCTAGAATGAAATATGAAAAAAAGTTTAGAGAATTCCGTTGAGGAAGAAAAATTCATTAAATTTTTAATGGAAGCGGTAAATCAAAAGTTCACTCGAGCTCGGCTGCTATTCATTTTGCCTTTGGTTGACCCCATTAACGATCTGAGATCTCGAAGAATTAGGTTCCCTTCCAAAGCCTATATTCATAGTGATGCTTATGAAGGAAAGAAGTTCAATCATGACGACCATAAAAGTCCAAAAATTATGAAAATGTATCTATTTCATTTATGTTTACTATCACCTTGAAAACATGAAAGCTAACTCGAAATTTTCATTTCATCTAAATATGAACTGACTTTTCATTTAACTGAACTCAATTTAAATTGATTGACAACAAAAATTCCTTTGAGATAAGAATTTTTCTCTTTTTTTTCTCATCTCATCTTACATTAACTTAAAGGCCATCGTGCAATATTTCTTCTTTGAGCTTAATTAAATATTTATGAATAAATTCCCTACTTATCATTGCCTGTTTTTCAAGAGCTTCTTTTTATTTGTCAGTAAGAAAAAGGGAAAAAGAGAGAGAGAGAGTGAAACCATGAGAAAGGCAAAGTTTCTGTTTTCCTTTTATTTATAAACTCAAGTGAAGGATATCAAAAACATTTATGACAAAAAAGTTTCTGTTTCTTGATGGAAAAGAGAAAATTGCACAGCAAACAATATTCCATAAGTGTTGAAGAAACTTTTTCACATTTCAATATTGTAGCATCATATCTACTAACTTTAATAAATTTTGATATCTGAGCTTCGTTTGAATCAGTTTGATTCAGATGATTCTAAATTTCATGAAGAGATTTTGATAGAATCAAGAAATTTTGTCGAATTTGGGATGAAATTAAAATTCAACCAGAGACCGAAAGTGATGTATTCATATTGTTTTAACTTTATGCTAATATTCAATTCAAACTTACATGCTTTAAATGGTTTTTTACTCTGTAGCATAAATTTAGTTCCCTTTTTTATTATTTTTGATTCTCATTATTGATCCACCTGTGAAACTGTTTTAATCAATTCAATTTTTAGAATGAAAGAATTTTTTTTAGCATCTTAAAGTTTATTCGAATTTGTAACAATAAACAAAAGTATGATGCGATTAATGAAGAAGTTAAAAATTAATTTGCGAACGATTCACCAAATGGAATGACAACAGTTTGGAAAGAAGAAGAACGAAATTTTGTAATAAATTGTACATTATCAAAAATCTCAACAATTGAACCAGCAGATGCTGACATGGATTTATTACGAATGTCTGGATCTTCACAAATAACTTCTCCGTTGTAAAAAGGAATTTTTGGATGAATCTTGCCGTGAGAAGAGTTGAACCAAATTTGAAATGCTTCATTTAAGGAATTTATAAATTCATATGCAATAGAGATGTTTTCACACCAAATACCGACTGACAGAGAGCCTTTGGCAAATGAAATTGCTTCCTTAGTTGTCCTGAAAACTTCTAATGTAATCAAAGGTAAATTATTCGATGTGATCAAGCTTCGAGGGCATTTTATGACAGTAGCTTTGGATCCAGTTTCGTCTATATCGTTATTTTTGATAATAGGAAATCCTTTTTGTTTAAGTTTCTCTATTTGTTCTTCCATTTCCTGAATTGTTGTACTTATCAATGCATTCTTATTAACATAACGAAGTTTAGCTCTAAGAAGCTCTATAAACTTTTCTTCAATTGAAGCTTGAACCAGTATACTTCGAATCTGATTTAAATCATCTGACTCAAAAAAATCCGCAATAAAATCAGAAGCAGAGTCAAGGTCAGCAGATGATGTGATTATGATAATTGATTTTGTATTCGAAAGTGGAATCTGAAAATGAATTATCATTTTTACTTTTAATCTTGACGCATTTGAAGAACGCAGGAATTGATAGATACCTTTAATGGTTTGAATTGATCATGCGACATCTTTGAAAATGAATTTTTGAAACGATTTAATTCCATTCCTAAACTATTTCGTACAAAAGATAAGAAATCAGGTTTTAAACTTGAACATAGTTCTTCTTGTCGTTTTAGCTGCCCTCTACAGTTTGTTACGAAAAACAGAGCGATTGCCAATTTGTAAACAAAGTTGTGAATTTTAAAAATATCAAGAAATCATAAAAATATTAAGAATAATTACTATAAAGATAGTAAAAAAATAACATAAATACGATCAAGAAAATAAAAAGCATCATTATGTTGTCATCTTCATTGTATATCACTAAAAATATATTAAAAAATGCCACCTTATTCTGCAACAGATCCATCGCAACAAAAAATGTTATTTCCATTAGAAATTTTAGTTTAAATTTTCAAAATAAGCTACTTGAGCCTAAGAACAAGGTGAATAAATCTATTTTATAGAAGATATGATTTTCTTATTTATAAATTTCTGGAACTGTTTCAGAAATTGTTACTTTTTCCAAAGAGATCCTCTCAACAATCAATCACAAGATTTTGTACAAGTCCACCAGCCACACCTGGACGTAAGGCTGTAGGATGGTGGCTTGCAGGATGCTCGGGAATGGTCTTCGTAGCAGTAATTTTAGGTGGAACTATTGTTTATGGATTTATTTTGATGAGTATTTTTGTTGTCATCTCTGAAATAATTCCTACGACAATTCGATAGAAATCATAATTATTATTATGAAAATCAAATAAAAATAAAAGAGAAAATCCAATGTTTATATAATTAATTATTGCAGGAGGTGTTACAAGACTTACTGAATCTGGTCTGTCAATGGTTAAATGGAAACTATTAGGAGAAAGGCCACCTTTGACTGAAGATGATTGGTTTCAAGAATTCGAAACATACAAACAGTTTCCTGAATTTAAATTGTAAGGAAATCTTGGAAAGAAATCATATAATTAATAATAATTTATTAAATTCTTTTAGAAAAAACCAAGAAATGACGCTTGAAGAATTCAAATTTATCTTTTGGATGGAGTATGGCCATCGCATGTGGGGACGTCTTATTGGAGCTTATTTTGCTCTTCCCGCAATATACTTTTGGAGTAAAGGATATTTCGCAAAGCCTATGAAAATTCGTGTCAGTATATTTGGAGCACTAATTGGAATGCAAGGATTAATGGGATGGTACATGGTGAAATCTGGTCTTGAAGACAGGTTTCATGGAGAGAATGATGTACCGAGAGTTTCACAATATCGTTTAGCTTCACATCTTTCATTTGCTTTTGTACTTTACACATTATTTTTATGGTCTTCACTTGAACATCTTTTACCAGCACAAAAGCTACATGAAGTGACTGCATCAGCAATGAGATTCAGAAAGTTTGCTCATGTAACAAAAGGAATGATATTTCTAACTGCAATCTCGGGAGCTTTTGTAGCAGGCCTTGATGCTGGTTTGGTTTACAACTCATTTCCAAAAATGGCTGATCGATGGATTCCAAGTGACATCCTGGCATTCTCTCCAACATTGAGAAATTTCACTGAAAATCCAACAACAGTACAATTTGATCATCGCATACTTGGTACTTCAACTTTAGCACTTATATCTGGGCTTTGGATGCTTTCAAAGAAATGTAAACTACCTCCGAGAGCACACAAAGCTGCAACTGCAGTTGCTGTTATGGGATGGATGCAAGTTATCTTGGGCATTTCAACATTATTAACTTATGTACCAGTACCTTTGGCAGCAAGTCATCAGTCTGGGTCACTGGTTCTTCTTTCATTAGCTGTATGGTTAACTCATGAATTAAAATTTCTTAAGAAGATTCCGAAATAAAAAACATTTAAACAAGTTTAATAGGAACAGATAGAAAATGAAATACATTCATCTTTTACATATTTAATGATTATTATTGTGATAACAATCTTTTTGTTACATGATAAGTTTGTTTGTATATATTAAAATTAAAAATAAAAAAAATAAAAAAATTACACCATT
This sequence comes from Clunio marinus, assembly GCA_900005825.1. Taxonomy (NCBI): domain Eukaryota; kingdom Metazoa; phylum Arthropoda; class Insecta; order Diptera; family Chironomidae; genus Clunio; species Clunio marinus. The sequence continues at coordinate 208,897 of CVRI01000049.1, forward strand.
AGCAGAGCGTAGTTTCGATCTACGGACCTCTGGGTTATGGGCCCAGCACGCTTCCACTGCGCCACTCTGCTTGACGATGGATATGAAATCATGTTGCAAAAAGTTGTATTTAAGCTTAAGTCATGAATAATCAAATAACATTATTAAACTTTTTACTATTGTTATAATGATAGTTCTTGTCATTTTTAAATAACACTAATTTAAATAAAAATTAAATTAATTTTTTTCTTTCATACATGGATATATGATAGATACATGGAGCATATATACAAATATGTAATCAGATATTTAGTTATGAAGTTGTGCTTGCATCCTGTAAAACGACGTATGTTTCTTACGTGCATCATTTAAACATTCAAAGTACTAACATGTTAGTCTTTATGTTTACATACGTATGATAAATTTAATTTACGGAATTCTCGGTATTTTTAAAAATTTATTAAATGAATTTAAAGTTGTCCAATTGGGTAGTAAATAACACGCTTGTGAAAATGTTTCGAAATAATCAGTCAAGCAATTTATGTCAACACAAATAACATTAAAGCATAGTTCTTAATAAACCATTTTTGATAAAGTAAAACAGCAATCAACATAAAAGAAGTTTTTTGCTTGATCAAAATATAAAACAAGTAATCAAGCAGACCTATCAGAGTCTCGGAAACTTAAATGGAAATAGTAAATTTATGAGATTGTTTTAAATGCTTTGGACTTACCGTATATTCGTAATTCGATCAAATAAGCTGTAATTCCAAAGTTATTCAATATTTGTGGAATTAAAAATATCTTTCGTAATAAGAATATTATTAAATTTTAGACAACACTTTCGAAGTTATGAGCAATTGACGTAAACTAATTAAAATTCATCAAAAATTAAAAATGGACACCAATTTGGATGGTGATGGCTCAAGTAGCGATCTAGATGATATCAATAATGACATTAACGGTTGTATAAAGTCATTGGATGATGATATTGAAGGCCCTACAAAGAATCCTTTAAGTAACGGAGCTCCTTCAACTACACAATCTTCAAGATCCAATAGTAGCAGCAGTTCTTCATCGTCAAGTGAGTCATCATCTTCATCATCTTCAAAATCTTCATCAAAAACCTCTTCATCCCGTAAAAAATCAAAAGAAAAAGATGTAGAAGTGAAATCAACAACCGCCACTACTCCGTCAATTGTTACAGTTGTCGATAAAGTTTTGTATCCCGCTAGATTGCAAAAGAAATCATTTCCAAATAGTGAGAGATCTGTAAAAGTTCAACATAGATCACGATCTCGTTCACGAGTATCTCGTTCTGTTAAAGAATCAGGATATAGAACGGATGGCTCAGTAGTATCCGATAAAAGCATGAAAAGAAGAAAATCTCGAGCACCTTCAACTTCAGCAAGAACAAATGAAAATTTTGATATCGACTTAGATCTCCGTGGCCTTCAATTGAGTACAGCAGAACCATCGTCATCAGTAAAGCTTACAAAGAAGAATGTGACTTTAATGGCGCGAAAAAATGATACAAATAACAACACAAATAATAATGCATTATCAAAAGGCGGTAAAATGAGACCAATGGTGTTAAATTTAGAGCTGAATCGACGATTGCTCGAACATAAAATGGATCTGAATGGGAAAAGTGGAAGCTCTTTAGCAACATCATGTAAATTAGGCTTTAAAGGATTCAAATCAAGTCAGTCGTTTCAAGAACTGACAGCGTCATCAAGAATCATGGCACCATCATGGACAGCTGAAGAGAAAGTTTCATCAAAATCATCTCTTGTGAAATATGCAAAATCACTTCCTCGTACTATAAAATCGAGACGATCATCAGTCGCTAGTCGAGCGGGTTCTGTACGAAGTGTAGCGTCGACAATATCCCGCATGAAACGTGCCACAACTCCAGCAGTCATTAAGAATAATGAATATGTTGTTGCTCAAGTCGCCGAAATCACAAATTCTTTGGCAAAGTGCAGCATAAGTGCAGCTAAAAATTCTCGAAGTTTAAAAGTTACTAAAGTTATTCCCACAACAAGTTTAAAGAAGAAAAAGGCTATAAATAAAAGAAGAAGTAAGAAAAAGGATGGCAATGAAGCTTTGCCGGTAGCAGAAGATCATAAGCTGCCACTCAAGAAACGTCATTATTTGATAACTGATGAGAAAACTTCAAATGGTAATGTTGTGAAACGTAAACGCTTAAAAAAGGTTGCACCGCCTGGAATATTTGAACCAACTGAAGAACATAATGACGATGTTCCTGTTTTCACACCTCCTGTTTTCAATATCATGTCGGCAGCACCTGAGTTACAGCCAAAAGAATCTCCCCAATATACCGCTGATAATATTCTCCAAAAGATGGAAAATGTTGGCACAAAACGAAAACGACGACGAGCCAATCGAACTGGTTTTCCAACACCGAAACGTCCCAAAAAGAAAACGATAATCCCTGATAATGTCAGTGAGTCATCGAGTGTTGTGATCCAGAAGCGAATGAAGAAATCCAAACCCACATCTGAAAAAAGTTTTCAAAGTCTTTCATTGCGTCAATTACAATTGAAACAACAAAAGGAAATGGTTGAGCTAAAAACTAATCAACAAGGATTGTTATCATCATCATTATCAACATCACCGTCAACAAGAACGATTCGTGCTCGAGCGAAGTCAGTTTGCCATGTTAAAAGCTCATCAAATATATCACCGCCATTAGTGACACCAATCTTGAAGAGAAAACAACGACGTCAAACAATTTTTGTTGAGCATAAAGATTTAATTACAACACAAAAAGTGGAAGAAGAGGCTAATACGGATAAGACAGCAAAAAAGCGAAAACGACATATGATCTTAGAGCAAGAAACGACAAGTGTAGAGATAAAGAAGACGAAAACATCTGAATGTCCAATAGTTAAGCTAATACCAAAGAATGTTTATAACGGCGACACTCAGAGGCGTGCATTTGTTGGAAGTCTTAAAGGTACAAAATGTCGGTGTGCTCCAAATCCTTGCGGGGAATCTTGCCTGAATCGATCGATGTTCATTGAATGCGACCTTGGAATTTGTGGTAAAAATTGTACAAATACTGCTATTCAAACAGGCGGTTTATTAAACAAAGACGTTGAGAAATTCAAGACAGAACAGAAAGGTTTTGGCGTTCGAACAAAGAAAGACATTCCAAAGAAAACTTTAATTCTTGAATATACTGGCGAAGTACTTTTTCTTGAGACATTTCGGCAACGAATGCAGACAATTTATAAGAGTGATCAACATCATTATTGTTTAGAGTTGACTGGTGGGTTAGTACTTGATGGTCACCGTTTGGGTTCATTATGTCGTTACGTTAATCATTCTTGTAAGCCAAACTGTGGAATGGCCAAAATTTATGTTGACGGTTTGCCACGAATGATATTGCAAGCTGAAGAAGACATTCCGGCTGGGACAGAATTAACTTATGATTACAAGTTTGACAATTTTGAGGACATGACGCCTCAACAATGTTTCTGTGGAGCTGATACATGTAGAGGCACTTTAAGTGCACAGCTAAAAGCGCCAAGAAGAGCGAGTTTATCATTGAAAGAATGTGGTGATATTTTCGTGAAACGTGGTGGAAGGAAAGAACGAATTGCATCGACTTGTAACAAAGCCAACTCTTGTTTCTTAATGAGAAATCTGAGAAGAGTTGAAAAGCATCATCCTGATCTTATGGCTTATTACCGGAATGTCAACAATCGTCTTGATGACGATCCAAAAATTGGCTTTGCGTTTGTTTCAAAAAGTCATGAGAATTCACCACCTGCGACTCTTCTTGATGCACGCAAAGATAATGACGATTCGACAATATTAAAAAATAATGAGATTGAAACAAATCCAATTGTCGTTTCTCAGCCATTGTCAGAACAGTCTCAAGTTTTGTGGCAACTTTGTGAACGATTAGAGAAAGATCATGGATCAGAGATTGCTGAGATAACAATTCCACCCCCACCAATGACCACGAAAAGCGTCGGATTTTCCAATCATGACAGAATATCACTGCCAATTTCATTTGAAAATATCAAAGAAAATGTTAAAATGGGACATTACGACCTTCATCCGCTTTTATTCCACTACAACATTAAAATATTTTTAGATAACGCTGCGAAATTTTGGGGCGTTAATTGTCCTAAATTCACATCTATGAATCTTCTGAAAGATGCTTATAAAAGCATCAGAACTGAAATGATTGATGAGATTACGCGTGTGTGGAGTGACGAATTTTTCGTAAATGCCATGATGGATAAAGGAATTAAGAAGCCGCCAAAGAATCGTAAGAAAGTCATCGAGCGTCAAAACGACGAAGAAGACATTGTGAATTGCCATTGTGGGAGATTTCTTGAAGAGGGTTTAATGATTCAATGTCAGCAATGCCTTACATGGCAACATGTTGATTGTTCGGGTACTGACGGTAAATCGGAAGATTACATTTGTTCAAAATGTGATGGTAAACCACCACAAATGGAAATATTGAAGAAGGATGAGACAACTGCTGATGGACATCAATGTTACTTAACTTTAATGCGTGGTGATCTTCAGGTGAATTCCTTTTGTTTTACTTTCTTAATCTTTTTTTATTAAAATCTTATAAATGTGACAGTTACGTGTTGGCGATGCAGTTTACGTTTTGCGAGATATTCCAATTGATGCAACGAATTCTGGTGGACCAAGACACACGTACGAAACGATTGGAAAAGTTAATTACACAGAATGCGATATTGTAAGAGTCGAAACACTTTACAAGGACAATAACGGAGAAGCTCATGTTCTTGGACATCATTATCTTCGACCTAATGAGGTTTATCATGAACCATCGAGAAAATTTTACACGAATGAACTTATGAGAACTTCGATATTTGAATCAATTCCAACAAATCTTGTAATCGATACATGTTGGGTGTTAGATCCAACAACATATTTCAAAGGTCGACCTATTAATAGTATCGAAGAGCACGTTTATATATGTGAATATAAAGTGGACAAAGCGGCTCGTGTCTTCAGTGTTATCAAGAAAAGCAGTCGTCATCCAATCAGCACCAAACCTTATGCGTTCTACAAATTTGAGGAACAACTTCGTCAAAAACGAAATCATTTGGTAAGTTGACATTTCCATTCAATTTTAATTCATTTATCTCATTGACTTTCATTTCCCTCCTAAAGCCTCATGAAATTGATCACGTGGTGCCAAAGAAAATTAAGAAAGATCATCTAGGACCGAAGAAAAAGCAACCGGAAAATGAAAGCAAAGTAGTGTGGTCACCGTTGCCTCTTAATCGTCGTGTTCGAAAATCTTTATCTATTAAAGAAAAAATGAAAAAACTCGAAAGTTGCCTTCAAAAATTGAACTCCAGAAGCGGAAATGTAACTGAGAAGCCAAAAGGAGTCACGGAGAAATCGAAGGATTCAAATAAACATGATAAGAATAATAAATTTATGTCAGAAGAAGCAAAACCTGCAACAAAGAAGGATAAAGTAATAAAAAATGTTGTAAAGGCGAAGAGAAAGCCAGGACGACCAAGAAACAAAAATAATTAAAAATTATTAGCAATAATGCCATAAATGATGTCGAGATTAATAAAGTTTAATAGTTTTCATATAATTTTCTTTAATTGTTCTTTTTTTTCTTCTCCAATTAAAAAATGTACAAAGTAAGGTGATAAAAAATGAAAAATAAATTCTGACATGTATTTAATTATACTTATTTAAGCACCTGTGTGTCTGATCAATAAAAAAAATGTTACATTAATAAGTTAGGAACAAACATTTGTTTCTTTATTTTTACAATTTTCAATTATGATCTCACTGCTTTTAAGCATTTGTTCAAACATATTTCCGCCTAATTGACGCTATAAAGTATTTAAAATTTAAATTAAGTCAGAAGATTTGATGAAATGTGTTGAATTTAATTTGAAAACAACGTTTAAATGTTGATGCATTAACACAATCTGCAATTTCTTTCAAGAATTTACCATTTTTCAGGATGGATTCAATATTGCAGATAATTCATACGATTCTTAAATTTTATTCCCTCAAATATATTTTTGTTCAGTAGCATTGATCATAAACAGGTATAAATGACAATTCAGTAGCAAGAATGAATTATCTGGTAAATTAATGATTCAATGAGTTCGATAGCGATAGAGTTGGATGGAGATAGAAAAAAAAATAAAATTTCTTTTGGAATTTTTTCAGTTTGTTCGAAGTTGTGAGAATTTTTTTCTTTTTTTTGATACTTTGTGATTGTCAATGAGTTACAGTTTTAATTATCTGTTCAAAGAGTACATTTGGTAAATTAATTATCTCATTTTTCCAAAATTATTTATTCGAAAGTCATGGGAAGAAAATGAGTTACTTAGTTTATGCCATAACAGATAATGAAAAAATTTGGAAAATTAAAAGTTCCCTTAAAATCAAACTTAATATAACTTTAAACATAAAAGTAAGGAGAAACTCTTCAAAATATAAAACTTTAATGCAATATGAAGCTCTCCAAAATATTCTGTGATATGTTCGATAAACATTTACGAATATATGACACATTTTCTTATTTAATATTCCTCGTTCTCTTTTTTTATAGAAATAATATTTTGTTTTCAACGAAAGCAAGTATACAAATGATTTGTTCATTTTGCTTTTTGTTTGAGTCAACATAGTTTTTTAACATGGGTAAGTTTAATTTTTCTTTTATTTATTTATAATCCAATGGGGGCTCGGAAAATTCTATAGCAGTTCATAATTCTTTCTTAATATTTATTTTATTTTTTAATAGGTAAACAACCAACAATCTTTTTGATTCATTTGAATTCTTTCAAAGATTTTTAATTAATTTTCCTAAAAGCATTCTCACCCGCTTGTAGAATCCGCTATCAATTCTTTCTATTTATCACCAATAATGATTTGTTTTTCTTTTTGTTATCATTTTCATTTTTTAACAGTAGGTTCCATTCATTTATGAATTGATCAGCATGTAGCATAAATTCTGTAGGCTAGCTGGTGATCTGTTTCTCCGTATTGATTATAACTTGAATAATATACCCGGGCTGAACTTTTGCTTCTTCAATAGTTGTCTTGTCTCCAAGTAATTTTCCACCATAAAACCAACGCTGAGAAAAAGCATCGACTCCTTCTTGCAACTGTGAATCATAAATTATTTAAAATAAGGATGAACGGAATGAATTACAAAGCCTGAAGGAAAGTTTTAAAGTTGATTTTTGGAAATTTTAAGACTCATAATAAGACTTCATAATTAATTATCCTAATTGCGTAAACTACAGTCTAATTAATGAAATGAAAATCGTCATATAATGAAAAATCCATAAATAATCTCATTTAAAATTGAACGTGTTTTGACGTCAAAGCCTGTGATTATTTTGATCTATTATTGCACTTATGCGAGTGAAAAAATTATAATTTATTACGTACTTGCATGACAAACATGTGCACACATACACACGCACGCAAATACTTGTGTCTAATTTAATATTCTTGATTCTAGAATGAGTAACATAATCATTAATAATAGAAAAATCGATGTTTTGAAAATGAACATTGTATTTGAATAAAAAGAAATGGTGGAAAATATTTTAGGAATCGTCATTAGGCTTCATTATAATTATTTTATGAGTTGACATGACATATGTAGCGCAACCAATAAAATTAAATATCAAGATAGCTACAAAGTGAATATTCATATTGAATATTTTTCAATAAAAAATCTTCTTACCTGCATTTTCTTCTTGCAAGCAAAAACTGAGTCCTTTGAATAAACAGAAAGTTTCACATCACTTAATGTTGACGATAGTCGTAATTTAAGTTGAATTTCACTGCCTTAAAATCACAAAGAAATTGGAAAGAAATTGCTTAGAAAATTTAATTCATTCCAATTTGATTAAATAAGAAAACTTACCACCATCAACAGGTTCTGAATATTCAGCAGGTGATTCCAAATCATGGTCTTCTTTAACTATGTTCATGGGCTGACTGAGGCAGTAAATTGGAATTTTATAATGAGAACCAAGCTCATCATAACATTCTGTGAGGTAACCATTAGCAAGGAAAATATTTGCGCCATCAAGAATTGCTTGGGCTAACTCAAAGTCCAATGCTTCAGCAGCAACAGTTGCCGCCCTCAGAGCATCCCAAATCTCTTTTCGTCCATCAAATGCTGGAGCCGTTTCCCAAAACTCATCACGTTTGCTTCTTAACTGTCCTTCTGTTAATGGCACGTCTGATTTCCAACGAATAGTTTCATGGAAAAGTGGGTGGTTTTTCCGCTGTGAACCTATGTTTGTACTACTTGTGGGACCTGAAATCAATAAAACCTTATTTAATTACTCTACACACATTACCGTATTATGACACTTGTTAAGACAAGTTCAATCACAAATTCATTCACAAATTCAATCACAACTATACTTATCTATATTAAAATCTTAATGAATTATAAAGCAATCGTGAGAATATTAATTGTTTTTATGAAATATAAGTATGTGTATTAAATTACACTCAATATATCAATTCGAAAATCACCATAAAAGAATTATAGCTTAGAATTAAAAAAACTCATTGAAGTTTCTAATTCAATCATGTTTTTACAATGGGAAAGTAACATAATTTGAACATATTACTTATGTGACTTTATCAATGTTACAGTATTCTACTATGCTGAACAATAAAATTATAATCACAGATCCAGAGAAATAATTGTCATTTCTTTCCTAGAAAGAAACTTACCTGATGGCGGTCGAGAATTTGTTTCATTTATGCTGATCGTTTCATCATTTCTAGATATGCAACCACCCATGTTGACAACTCAAAACAATTTTCAATTTAATAAACTTAATTTAGCAAAACTCTCTCTTTAAGTAGATTCAAAATATATCCAAATAAAGTTTCTGGTCAAGTTCGAAAAAAATTAAGAATTCTCAGAATCTAACACAAGTTTTTACATGTTCACTGTTTGGTTTGTGTCAAATTTTAATTCACTGAAATAAAACTGCATTTGAAAAACAAATTTATATGCATATATTCTTTTTGGATCTTGAGTTTCTTACTGTTGTACAAAAATTTATAATTTTTATTATTCACGGTATCGAGGATTTTTTTCACCTGGCGGAAAATTTCTGAAGCTTTATACACGTGGGATTACGCTGATTCCTCTTCAAGATTTTTGGATCACACTGATTGAAAAACACCCGCGCGACGTCGGACTACCCAGATTTGGTAGTTTTTCCGCGGACCGGAAAAACCAGTTTTCGAACAAAGTGGTAGCAAATAATTTGTCCGAAGCTGATCAGTTGTCCGAAGCTGATTTTACACTCTCCACCTGAAACTAACTTTGGGGAGACGAGTTTCAGGTGGAGAGTGCAATTTGAATTGCGATTCAAAAATCAAAAAACAAATTTGTTTAAAATGCATCGAGTGAGTAACACACATCAATAGATGATTGACAATCATACATAATTTATAAAACACAAACCACATCATACTTTTTAAGGTTTCAAATGTTGTTAGCAAAGGATTACAAACGCAATTTAAAAGCATTCGTGGATTCAAAGCCGCATCGGTCTTAAGAAAGGATAACGAAATTGTCAACACTCCAGATCAATCTCTTCCTATCCCCAAATATACTCATAAACAAGATGAGACAATTGAGTTGAAAAAAGCAAGGTGTGTGTCCGAAATAGACTTTATATAATTCATTTTTGATTCAGAAGTTTTGAAAATTCAAAATTGAAGAAAATTGTTAGAGATGATCAATTTGTTTATTCTTTATTCTTAATAGATTGATTTATCAGTCACGTAAAAGAGGAATGTTGGAAAATGGATTATTACTAAGTACATTTGCTGCTCGATACTTGCAAACTATGAATGATGAGCAACTTGAACTTTATGATGATCTTATCAATCAGCCTTCAAACGACTGGGACATCTTCTATTGGGCTACAAATGTGAAACCAACACCAGCAGAATATAATAATGAAATTATGGATTTGTTAAAAATGCACGTTAGCAACAAAAATTGTGAACAAAGATTCAGACAGCCTGGACTTTATGAAAAGATGTAAACAAAATTCAACTTAATTACAGTTTAATAGAAACAAAATTATTTATTTAGAGCAACTTTCTTCTTATAATTTTTAACATCGTTCAAAGACTTTATAGAGTTGTTGCAGGCATGTCAATTTTAACAAAGTGCCGTTTTTATAAAATTTTGTGGGTGGGAGAAGATTTTTTCTGATAGCAGGATAAAGAATTGATTCACACAAGAAATGAGAGTCTTTTTTGCAAGAAGTGAAGGAATGTTTGGCATAAAATGATGCGAGTTCCTTTATAATTGACTTAAAACAATATTTTTCTTCTTCGTAATCAACTTCTGTTGCCAATCGAATAATGAAAATTGGCAGATAAGAAATGTTTGGAACATGCATTGGAAGAAGTTGAGGTAAAGATTCAAGATCTCCATTACTATTAATTGTAATGTTGAAACATTCTTGCAATAATTCTCTCTGCTCTCTAAGAAAAACTTCAACCTGTTCAGCAAGTTTTGTCTTGGGTCCATCAGATTCTTCCCAACAACATTCCTTCATATCAAAACCAATCAATGCAATATCATAAATTGGAAGCGGCTTTGCAAGATCAATTTTATCGTAATTTCCAAAACTTTCGACAGCTCTCTGATAGAAAAGTTCAAGGCTTAATTTGTACGTGTCACAAAGATAGAGAATTGTTCCACATTGCACTAATGCTTTGGATTCATTCGCCAAACAGACAAATGTCATTTTCTGTATTTGTGCACGTAGATCTTCCTCTGTTCTAGATATAATTTCATCCTTGAGCTCATTGATAGATGTTAGATTACAATCTTTTTCAGAGATTTTACTTTCGTTCAAACATGTTTTATAGTGCGATTGAGAATTTTCAAACGATTGACTGTGATTGATTTGACTTAATTTGTTAATATTTTGTTTTGCGTGAAAAAATTTAACAATTTTCTGGCTTTTAGCGTCAACTCTCACAAAATCTTTGGCGTAAGTTTTATTACTTTCATCTGAGGACACGTCAGTTGCAACTACTTTAGAAGCATTGGGTAAAAGTTGTTGCAGGAAAAGTTTTTTCACTTCACGTAATGCTAAAAGTTTCTCTTCGACTGTTTCACGTATCTTTGAAACAATTAATTCTTCATTTAAAAAATTCACTTCATGTTTTGTTGGACTAACATTGACGTCGATATTTTTAGGATCCATTTCAAGGCTTATGTAAATGAAGGGATGAGAACTATTTGGTAAAATCTTAACATAAACTTCATCAAAAATTGCTTTTTTGATTGATTTAGACTCGACTAAACGATGATTAATGAAACATAGAAAATGTCTTTTCTTTCCTGAATATTCTCCATTAGAAATAAATCCACTCATTTCAAACTTCAACTTGGTGTCAGCACAATTTATATCAATGAGTGAGTTGGCAACTTCATTTCCATAAATCGTTCGTATGATGTTTACAGGAGAATCACTTGGAAGAGTTTTAATGCTGTTATTTTCATTAAATTTCTTAAGTGAAAATGAGACTTGATGATTGTGAATGGCATATTTGGAAGTTACTTCAAAAATTCTCTGGAATTCTTCTGAAGGTAAACTTAACGTTTTTAATCTTATTGGATTATTATAAAAAATATCTTCAATACTGATGATTGTTCCTTGATTTCCAGCAACAAGAGTTGGGCCTTCAGTTATAGCTCCGTTCTCATATTTCACTTTAAAAGCGCATTCTTGATCCCTTGTTTTTGTTTGGATGCTCAATCTACTGACAAGGCTAATTGATGCTAATGCTTCTCCTCTAAATCCGTAAGTATTTATTGATTGAAGATCGCTGTAATTTTGAAGTTTACTCGTTGAAAAACGCTCACATAGAATTGGTAAATTTTCGCGAAGAATTCCGGTGCCATTATCTGATATTTGTAGATATTTTGTTCCACCTGATTTAACTGTTATTTGAATATTTCGTGAATGTGCATCCAAACTAAAATATTTTATTAAATTTTTTATTTAGTTAAACATTTCATTTTAAAATTGTTTACCTGTTTTCAATTAATTCTTTTAGAGCACTTGATGGTGTTTGAATAATTTCTCCGGCTGCAATACGATTAACAACACTTTCGTCAAGTTTAATAATCTTTTGAGCACCATTCATTGTTAAGTTAAAAGGTTAAGCCGAAAGCAACAAAAGATTTAAAAAAAATATCAGTTTAAAGCGACCTCTTGTGAATATTCTTCAAACTAATTTTGTTTACAAATTTACTCGATCACAGATAACTAACTTAAAATTTTGTTTTCTATTCAAAGGTCTCTAATAGATTATATATTAAATAATTTAAAATGGTTTTTTATTTCACCAGCAATGTGGTTTCACCTCCTGTTAAATTATTCATGGGTTTGGACAAATATGAGAGTAAGTTAACAATCCTTAATTCTAGATTCTGAAGAGATAATAAAATTTTAATTCTATTAGATGAAGAACTAATAAAATGGGGATTTCCTGAAGATGTCTGGTTTCACGTCGACAACATCTCTTCTGCACATGTGTATTTAAGACTTCAAAAAGGGCAAACTTTAGACGATGTCCATCACGATGTACTCATTGATGCATGCCAACTTGTTAAAGCAAATAGTATTAATGGTAACAAAATGAACAACATAGACATCGTCTACACAATGTGGGAAAATCTTAAGAAAACACCCAGTATGGATGTTGGCCAAGTATCGTTTCATAATCCAAAGCAAGTCCGTAAAATGCGAATCGAAAAACGAATCAACGAAATAGTTAACAGATTGAATAAAACTAAAGTGGAAACCCATCCTGACTTTCGTGCAGAAAGAGAAGCTAGAGATGCAGGTGAACGACAAGACAAGAAAAAAATAGTGCGAGAGCAAAAAGACCGAGAGAAAGAAGCTGAAAAAAAGCGTTTAGAGGATGCGGAATTGAAAAGTTATGCATCGCTGCATAAAACCGAAAATATGACAACTACTAATTATGATGATAACAATGATTCAGACGATTTCATGTAATCACAACTAAAACTTTAATAAAACGATATCAAGAAAAGTAAGCATGCTTACTTGACACAATGTTGTCACGACAACCGGAAATTGTTTATTATTTTTTGTTTTGAGAGACATTTCAATTGTGTTTCAGAAAAATCTTATAATCACTTTTTAAAATGGAAATCAACTTTGTTGAGCCTCAAGAAATTGATTTTTTCATCCAATCAATTCAAGAGTTTGAAGTTTTTGATATCGGCAGCAAAAACTGGTTAGAAACTCATGAAAAAATAATAAAACTAAATCAGCAGGCGATCGTTGAAGCGTCAGGAAATCGCGAAGAAGTGGTGAAAGAATTATTGATTATTAAAAATAAGTTGCCAATCTTAATTCACGAAGTTCTTTCTATTTCCGTTTGGCGAAAACAAGTTTTGCCTAAACTTTCTACAAATAGCAATATCTCGGGTAGTTTTTTCATTTATTCGGTCTTGTTCCACGAATCTGTAATATTATCTTTGCTGGAGTTGGTATTGTACCACGAAAATTCTTGTGTTGCTCTTGAAGAAACCGTCGTCGACATGATTGATTACTGCGTTGAAGGAATAATATATTTGATAGGACTTTTTCAAGACGGTCATCACCAAAACGAGATTGAAGATTCTTCCAGTGAGGAAATCGATCATCAAAAGAAGGGTATCTTATTCGAAATAGGAATGAAATGCATTATAATCCTGAGTTATTTATGTGACAATGTCTCGAATCTCTCCGTAAGTGTAGCGAGAAGAGTTACGCAAACACATGACATACCTTGCTTGCTAAGCGAGCTGTTGGCAATTCGTCCTTGGCTGCGAAAATGTAAAAGCTTTGAGAAGTTCATTGATGGAAAGTGGGTAGCAGTTGAAGGTGAAGAAATCCTAAAGGTTGTTAAAGTCGAAGCTCAAACTTGGTTCTGCTTAAGAAGTATAATGTTTCAACGTGAAACTTTTGAAAACTATGAAATAAACTCATTTCGGCAAAGGGAATTAGGAAAATGTTCAGGACTTTTAAATGATTTGATATTGGAACAATTACCTCCATTGGCTGATCTTAAAAAGTTTCTTTGCACACTTCAAATTTCTTCATCTCACCAAAACAATTTAGATCGTTTAGTATTGGAAGTTGTTCCCCAGGTTAATATTGAATAACACCAAATAGTTTTAATTATTAACATACCTCATTTTGTTTTAAGGTGTTGAACAACATTATTAAGAATGCTGAGAAAAAAGGATGGAATTCCATCATTGATCATCATAAGAAAATCTTTGTTGAAATGGATAAAACGAACATTGTGGACATAGCTAAACAGTAAGAGAAAACTAATTATTTTTTAAAACATATTAAAATATGTATCCACACATAGATTGAATAAAAGTTACGACTGGGACAAGATGATTGACTTTGAGGAAAATCAGGAAAAACAGAGAACTCAGACAGTTTCAAAATTATGTGCTGCTTGTAAAAAGGAAGCTGAAAAGAAATGTTCTCGATGCCAAATCGTTTTCTACTGTTGCCGGTAATATCAATAAATTTAAAAATTGTTTTTAATTTCAATTGATTTTTTTTTTTTTCACTTTATAGAAATTGTCAAGTCAAAGATTGGAACAACCATAAAGAAAAATGCTACCAATATGTTGTGTAAATTATCATACTTCCACTTTATTTATGTTATTCACATACATGTTTTGCACATAAAATTTTCTTAGTTATAAACTCAAAAGTGAAGTGTGAGAATTTGAATGGCATTTGAGTAGCGTGTAATCAGTAATTGGCTAAAACGCTATTGAGTAGTAAAACTTGCTGTTCACTACTTAACGATTCAAATTTAATTTTCTTTCTATTACTTCTACTTCTTATTGATGAGAAATAAACACTTTTTTCACACTACTCAGAATTCTTACACTTAAATCAAATGTTAAATCACAAACAGCGAACACTCATAAGATTAAATTTGAAATAAAAAGTGTGAAAACGAAAGAAAAAATATCTTTGATTAAGTTTGAATATCATAGAAAGAAGCAAGAGAGAAGATCAGACAATAATAACAAAACTATAATAGAAAAGGCAAGAAACTTTTGGCAGAAAGCTACTTAAATATAAAAGGAAGAAACTTGTATAAATTGATACTAGGGTTATCGATTATTTGGGTTTTTTGCCGAT